>JAHZTW010000004.1:54935638-55327734 GCA_020283515.1 Alliaria petiolata | reverse complement strand
TGTTAGATGAGCAAAATACCTATTCGCAAAGAGATTTGGTTTAGGATTTTGTGAACAATCGAACCCGAACTTTAATGCTTGTTTGAATTATTAGGATTCACAAAGTGATTTGGGATTCTAGGGTTTAGACATAGATAATCTTCGCAGCGAGAGTTGGTTGATTTTACATTAGTGTTTCGAGTTCTAGAACAGTTCTTCATAATTCCTAACATCCTGCCTAGACCTGCAATTTAGATCACCTGAGAATTTCTCTGAACTTAGCGTTTCGTCTCCTGAATCTAAATCGTTTAATTGCTTTCTGTCTTTTAAATTCCATATTATTTCTTAACTTAATTCGAAATTAGAAAATTGTTGTGTGACTATCCCTTCTCTGTGGATTCGATCCCTAAGTACTACAACTGATATCTTAATTTGAGAGAGTTGCTTTAGGGTAAATTTGACCCATATCACCAGTATCCTCTTCAATTCCGCAATATCACCCATATTGCTCCCAGCAATAAGCATATCATCAACATAAAGCAACAAGAGTATAGGAGGATGACCATCACGACACTTCACATAGACACAACAATCATACTCACATCGTTGATAGCCAATCTTTACCATGCAGGAGTCAAACCGCTTGTACCATTGTCTTGGAGCCTGCTTCAACACATACAGAGACTTCCTCAATCTGCATACAAGCTTCTCCTCACCTGGTTTCACAAGCCCCTCTGGCTGCTCCATGTAGATCTCTTCCTCCAAATCTCCATGAAGGAAAGCTGTCTTCACATCCATATGTTCATGATGAAAATCCCAGCTAGCTACCAAACCAAGCACAATTCGAATTGAAGTGTGCCTAACCACAGGAGAGAAAATCTCGTCATAATCTACTCCCTTACTTTGTGAGTACCCCTTTGCGACCAACCTTGCCTTGAACTTCATGAACTCCTTTTCAGACATCCCTGGTTTTCTAGTGAAAACCCACTTGCATCCAATCGCCTTCTTGCCCTTTGGTAAAGGAACAAGATCCCAAGTAAGGTTCTTGCTTAGACTCTCATGTTCTTCCATCACAGCCCCTGTCCATTCCTCCTTATCCAGATTAGCAATAGCCTCTTTATAAGTCAATGGAACATCTGACTCAATAGAAAGAGCAAAACGACCATGTCTTCAAAACCATATCTTACTGGCGCCTTTTTGATCCTGTTTGGTCTGCCTGTATCACCACTCTCCTCTGCTTCCTCCTGTTCTTCTTCCTGCTCATCCTCCTGCTGAACTTCCTGCTCATCTTCAAGAGGCTTCTCAGGATTTGCTGCTACTTGCTTAGCCTTACTAAGCGCCTCCTGAGTCTTCCTAGATTCGTTTTCAGTCTCAAACATAACATGCATTGGTTCTGACCTCGCCTGTTCCACCATGTACTACTCATCGAACACCACATCTCTACTGAAAATTCTCTTCTTAGCCTCATGATCCCATAACTTGAAGCCCTTAACACCTTTCTCAAAGCCTAGAAAGATTTTCTTCTTGGATTTCGAATCCAACTTAGACCTTTCATCGCTTGGTATAAGCATGTAGGCTGGACATCCAAAAATCCTCAAGTTTGATAGATCAATATCTACCCCAGTCCAAACCTCTTCAGCGACCTTTCCTTCAAGAGAGCTCCTTGGCGATCTATTGATGAGATAAACCGCAATGTTTACTGCCTCTGCCCAGAACTGTTTTGGAAGCCCTGCATTCAATCTCAAACACCTAGCCTTCTCAGCGATAGTTCGGTTCATCCTCTCGTTGACTCCGTTTTGCTGTGGCGTTTTCCTCACTGTATAGTGCCTTTGAATACCATGCTCCTCACAGAACTTGACAAATTTCCCATCAGTATACTCTGTGCCATTATCTGATCTTAGATACTTCACCTTTCTCTCCGTCTGGTTCTCAACTTCAGCCTTCCAAGTCTTGAATTTGTCAAATACCTCAGACTTCTGCCTCATGAAGTATACCCACACCTTCTTTGAAAAATCATCAATGAAGATAACGAAATATCTAGATCCTCCCAACGACTGCTCTCGAGTTGGTCCCCACACATCAGAATGGACATAGTCTAGAAGACCCTTTGTCGTGTGTAGACCTGTCTTGAAAGACACTTTGGACTGCTTTCCCATCACGCAGAACTTGCAAAAATCCATCTTGCAATTCTTCATACCTCCTAGCAGACCCCTTTTGTGGAGCTCATTCAACCCATGCGTACCTATATGTCCCATACGCATGTGCCATAGAGTCGTGCTGTCTGATTCAGATATCGCAGCTGCAGCTCCACCTACAACCACACTTCCTATCAAACGATAGGTGCTTCCTCCTGTCATCGTTCCTTTCATCATTACCATCGATCCCTTGCACACCTTCACCACGTCTTCTCCTTCAACTGCATGAAATCTGAATCCGTTTCTGTGAAGAGTACCCAACGATATCAGATTCTTCTTGACAGAGGGAACATGTCTCACATCAGTAAGCGTCCTGATGACTCCATCATGCATCCTGAATTTGATAGTTCCACTACCAATGATGGCACAGACCCTGTCAGCTGCCAACTGAACCGATCCCATATTCCCTGCCTTGTACGTCTCGAACCACTCCCGATTAGAGGTCATGTGGAACGACGCACCTGTATCCATCACCCAAGAATCCACATGATGACCCGACATAACAACAAGCAAATCGTTATCCCCTGAATCATCTCCTTGCTGCGCTACATTCGCAGACTTTCCTTTGTTCTTTCCCTTATTTGGACAATCCCGCTTGTAATGACCTGCGCCACCACAACCATAACATATGGCCTTCTTTATGTTCCTTGACTTTGACCTGCCACTGCTTGTCCCATCCTAATTGTTTATCTGCCTTCCTCTCTCCTGATTGTTCGCAAACAATCCATCACCATGAGAACCTTCTGCTCCTGGCTTCTGTCTTCGCTCATAATGAGATTGGAGCGAAACATCAACCGTCTCCAAAGACATTGTCTCCTTGTTGCACGTGAGTGCTGTTAGCAGAGTCTCATACAAATGAGGCAATGAACACAACATGATCATGGCTTTATCTTCGTCCTCAACTTTTACCCCCACACGAGCCAGATTCCCGACGATCTGATTGAAAGCGTGTACATGCTGCATCAGATCTGATCCTTCTGACATCTTCAGCCCGTACAAACGCGGCTTGAGAAACAACTTGCTGGACAGCGATTTCGACATGTACAGATTCTCCAGTTTCTCCCAGATCTCCCTACAGGTTGTGAGATCCTCCACCTGAAGCATCACCTCGTCTGAAAGACACAGACGAACTGTCGAAGCTGCCTGCGCCTGCATCTCCTCCCAATCCTCATCCTCGATAGCTGGTTTTTCTTTCGTCAACACTTTCCTGATCTTCTGCTGTGTTAGAAGATCCTTCACTCGTCCTTGCCAAAGACCGAAATTTCCCTTCCCATCGAATCGCGGAATCTCGAACTTAAGGGAACCTCCCGTCATTGAAACCCAAGCTCTGAGTTTTCGTGAAACCCTTGCTCTGATACCAGTTGTTGTGAAACAAGAACGAAAAAGCAAAGAGACGAAACGATTTGAGGTAAATACCCTTCTAGGGTTTCTTATTAACTCGTGTGATGAATTATTTACAAACCTAAAAACTTGTATTTATAAGCCCCAAAAACCCGATTCCTAAACCACTTAGAAAAGGAGTTTCTTTTTCCTAGGAGTTTCCTTTTTCTAAGAGTTTCCTTTTTCTAGGAGTTTCCTTTTCCTAAGCCCAATTAGAAACCGTATCATAGACCCCTTTGATTATTTGTCACCAGAAATAACACAAAGGAATCTATTAGTGATCACTTGATATCACTTGATGTTGGTCACAACCGATTATCAGGAGAAGTTCCCAAGTCTCTTATCAACTGCACTCGCCTCAAGTTTCTTAATGTGGAAGACAACAAGTTCAGTGACACGTTTCCTTTTTGGTTGAGGTTGTTGCCTGATTTGCAGATTCTTGTCCTTCGTTCTAACGAGTTCTATGGGTGCTTCGTTCTAACGAGTTCTATGGGCCAATATCTTCTCCTGAAGATTCTTTAAGTTTCACCAAGTTGCGAATCTTTGACATTTCAGAAAACAACTTCACTGGAGTTTTGCCAAAAAATTACTTTGCGGGTTGGAGTGCAATGCCAACGGTCGTAGACATTGTTGATCGTGGATGGAGTAGGATTGCAGGACATGCCTCAGGATACCATCATAATTCGGTGGATCTAACGAACAAAGGATTGAAGATGGAGCTTGAGGGGAGTGGTTTCACAATATATAAAACCATCGATGTCTCTGGGAAGATGGAACAAACTCGAAGGAGATATCCTCCTGTGTTCGACGTGAACATATTGCTAAATAGTTAGATTTAGGAAAGTTATTGAATTCGTTTCATCTCATTTTCTCTCTTTTACCCACTGCTTATTCTCCAAAACTTCATCCACGCCATCACGAAGAAGAGAAGTTTTATGTTCTTTCAGCCTCGCTTTGTATTTCAAGTGGACCGCTTTAATGTTCTTGGAGACTCAATATTTTATATATGTAGATTGATATATTTTGGAGGAAATCTTAGTAGTAGAATAGTCTCTCTCGTCTTTATTCGTTAGCCTATAGGCTTATTTATACAAAGTCATAACTTGCTTATCAAGCTCTTTACATATTCAATAATAAGAAATCTAACTATATAGCAATAAGGAAATATACACAATATTTTTAACTTTCCTAATAACAATAAGAAAATATGTTCACGTCGATCTCTTCATCCCGAGATCTTCCAATACCCTCCCGCAAGCTCATATATGGTAACACGGATGAGATTGGACAAGTCTTCAAAATATTGGCATTATACTCAGGCTGTCGAGTAATCGATGTTTATACCCGATTGTAGGGTTATTCAAAGCGGCTATAACACCCAGCCGTTGGGTCACTAACGACGTTTATACTCTGTCGTAGAGTCAATATCAAGCCGTTGGTCATCAACGACGTTTATACTCGGTCAAGAGTCAAATCAGTGGAAAATACAACATCTTCGTATTTGTGTAATTCGTAGTCTCAAATCATCATGTTCGTGGTCACATCGAGTTTGTAGTAGATGAATAACACATGATAAAATATTTTTTATAAATCTGTATTTTGAACAAAGCAAAACACAATAATCATCACATCTTTTTTTTTTTTTTATGAAAAATTCGAATTTAAACAAAATTTGGAGAAGATTGAAAGAATAAAATAAGAAAATCAATAGATAAAGAAGAAAAATCGATAGAAAGATAGATTCACAGCATTAGGCGGTCAAAAATCGAACAAAGCCTTTTGTATGTGGCTATTACTATGAAAATAACTAAACTTTTTTTTTTTTTTTGATAACCCAGGTATCCGGATCCTTTGGATCCGACTAAGCACAGGACACCAACCAGACACTAATTTACAAGGTCCTGCAGGTCCTGTGTAGTGCGGAACACCAGCCTAACGGCGGGTCCCGTGGGAATCCTGGAGGCCCGGAGAGACCATTTGAATGCCCCGGTGGTCAAGTGGATTAAATGTTGCAATTCCGCTTCTGTGGGGAATCGATCCCTGGCCTAGACCAGCAGGGATCGATTCCCCACAGGAATTGGATCTTAAACCCATAGGAATTGGATCTTACCTCTGATACCATGATATATTTTGGAGGAAACCTTAGTAGTGGAATAGTTTCTCTCGTTTTTACATTAGCCAATAAGCTTATTTATACAAAGTCATAACTTGCTTATCAAGCTCTTTACATATTCAATAATAGGAAATATAACTATTTAGCAATAAGGAAATATACACAATATTGTTAATATGTTCACGTCGATCTCATCATCCCGTATTGACGGAATAGATCGTTTAGATCTCAAGATGTTCGATTCGACGGAATACAAATTTCAACAATTTTGATCATAAAGATAATGTTTTGAATTGTTCAACACACCAAAAATCTCTATATCTATGAAAGAACATACATTCTTGTTAAAGAAAAAAAAAAGAAGTTAAATGATTGATTCACATTACATTTGATAATTGTTAATTCAAATTATCATGACAACTCATATCATTCTAGTAGTTGTAGTTTAGATGTAGCAGGAAAGGAAATGGTGACAAAATTTACTCTACTTATCGCTTTCCACTTTTTACTATCTACTCTAAATTTTTTGCCCTCAAGTACATACAACATTAGTCACAGGCACAGCCATAATAATCCACTTTTTATACATGACTCAATAAGAAGTAGATTACGGAATACTGGCGTAGAGACGAAGAATATCGTTTGAGCAATTTCTTGTTGTTACTTTTTCTTAGTGGAGCATTCATATGGAAACTAATAATCTTAATTTGTGGAAATATCTCATCTTGCTGCACAAGTAGTCTTCTTCACAAGAGGCTTGTTAAGTCAAGAAATGTAACCTTGTTAAGTCAACAATAGTTTAGAAAGTTCATCGCCACTTTCACTGTGACTCTCTCGCGACCCAATAAGAACTCGATTACGGAATACTGGCGTAAAGACGAAGAAAATCATCAGGCTACAAATATTATCGTTTTGGCAATTTCTTATTGTTACTTTTTCTCAGTGGGGCACTCAAATGGGAATTTAATAATCTTAAATTGTGGAAATATCAAGCTTTAACTTTTTCCATAAAAGTGAGAGACAATCCAATGATAAACATCACTCGTTTCACAGAAAAAAAAACAAAGAAAGAACCAAAAAAATATGATGCATTCTTGTAGTAAAAGAAAGAGGATGATATGGAGCTTGTGTTTAATCTTCTCTCTTTCTAACTCAATACTTATTTTCGCTTCTTCTGTTAGGCACTTGTGTCGTCCAGACCAGAAAGATGCTCTTTGGGAGTTCAAGAGCGAGTTCTATGTTGAAGGGTTCCATTCTGATGGGACGTCGGTTGATAAGAAGACAAAGAGTTGGAGGAACAACACTGATTGTTGTTCTTGGGATGGTATCTCTTGCGATCCTAAGAAGGGCGTGGTGGTTGAGTTAGACCTTGAGGACAGTTTTCTCAATGGCCCTTTGAGATATAACACTAGTCTGTTTAGACTACAACATCTCCAGAGTCTAAATCTTGACTCCAATAATCTTTCGGGTATTCTACCAGATTCCATCGACAATCTCAAATATCTGAAGGTTTTAAGTCTTGGTCGTTGCAACTTTGTTGGAAAGATTCCTTCTTCACTCGGAAATCTTTCTTATCTCACTTATCTTGATCTTTCTGTTAACGGTTTCACCGGTGAGCTACCGAATTCAATGGGAAACCTAAACAAGCTGACAGAGTTGCATCTTGGGTCGACCAACCTCACTGGAAAGTTTCCTAGTGTGCTACTCAATTTGAGCGAGCTCACCTTGATCGACCTTGCTTCTAACCATTTCGAAGGTATGCTCCCATCTAACATGAGTAGTCTCTCTAAATTGGAGTATTTTGGGATTGCTGGAAATGAATTGTCTGGACATTTGCCATCGTCGATCTTCATGATCCCTTCATTATTTTACCTTGGCCTGGGAAGTAACGACTTTAGTGGTACTTTTGATATTGGGAATATCTCTTCACCATCTACACTTGGATTTTTATCCCTTGTTGAAAACAATTTCAATGGGCCAATCCCAACATCGATATCAAAACTAGTTGGGCTCTGGTATCTTGATCTTGCTTTATGGAACACGGAGAGGGGTATGGTCGATTTCAACATCTTCTTGCATCTCAAGTCACTTACGTTCCTTGACCTCTCTTATATTAATACAAGAAGCATGGTTGACTTGAGTCTTTTCTCACATTTCATGTCACTTGGTTATCTAGATCTTTCAGGGATTAATTTGATGATCAGTCCAAGTCTCCATCTTCTCTCACCCATAGAAATCTTGACTTTATCATCTTGCAATATTGTTGAGTTTCCTAAATTTCTAAAAACCAAAACCAGTTTGTCTTATTTAGATATTTCTGCCAATCAAATCGAAGGCCAAGTACCAGAGTGGTTATGGAGTCTGCCAGTGTTGCAGTATGTAAACATTTCTCAGAATTCTTTCAGTGGTTTTGAAGGGTCGGCAGATGTTATTCAAAGAAGTGAAAAGGTGATGCTTGATATCAGTTCTAACAAATTCCACAATCCCTTTCCTTTGTTACCACACACTACAAAGTCCTTTTTAGGCTCCGATAATCGGTTTTCGGGAAATATTCCTAGAACAATATGCAAATTGGTTTCTCTTGAGACACTTGTTTTATCCAACAACAACTTTAAAGGTTCTATTCCTCGGTGTTTTGAGAATTTCAATACTACTCTTTCCGTCTTGCATCTCCGGAATAACAGCCTCTCTGGTGTTTTTCCAGAAGAATCTATTAGTAGTCACTTGAGCTCACTTGATGTTGGTGGAAACCAATTATCAGGAGAACTTCCCAAGTCTCTGATAATTTGCACGTGTCTTGAGTTTCTGAACGTGGAAGACAACAGAGTCAAAGACAAATTTCCATTTTGGTTGAGATTGTTGCCCAATCTACAGATTCTTGTCCTTCGTTCTAACGAGTTCCACGGGCCAATATCTTCTCCTCGAGATTCTTTGGGTTTTCCCTAGCTGCGAATCTTTGACATTTCGAAAAACTGCTTCAACGGAGTCTTGCCATCAGATTACTTTGCGGGTTGGGGTGCAATGTCATCAGTTTTAGACATTGTAGATAGAATGCCGAGTAGGTTTGAGGGACGTGACTCTGGAAACTATCGAAACTCTGTGTCTATGACGGCCAAAGGACTAAAGATGGAGTTGGTTGGGAGTGGTTTCACAATCTACAAAACCATCGATGTCTCTGGAAACAAACTAGAAGGAGACATCCCCATATCCATCGGTTTACTCAAGGAAGTGATTGTGCTCAACATGTCAAACAACGCTTTTACCGGCCGTATTCCACCATATTTAGAGAACTTGACCAAACTCGAATCACTTGATTTATCTCAAAACAGATTATCCGGCGAAATCCCACCAGTACTCGGGAAACTCACGTTTCTAGCGCGGATGAACTTCTCTCACAACAGGCTTAAAGGTCCAATACCACAAGGCACTCAGATTCAAAGCCAGAATATTTCTTCATTTGCTGAGAATCCTGGGCTCTGCGGTGCTCCTCTCCAAGAAACCTGCGGCGGAAAAGAAGAAGCCACAACGCAAGAGGAAGATGAAGAAAAGGAAGAAGAAGATCAAGTATTGAGCTGGATAGCAGCTGCAATAGGCTATGTACCTGGTGTGTTCTGTGGACTCACCATCGGCCATATTCTATCTTCATATAAACATGACTGGTTCATGAGGATCTTTAACTCTTTTACTTAATTAAGCATCACTTCTTATGTGGATGGTGTCCCCTTGAAATAATGAAATCAATAAAATTTTGTAACAACTTTCTCGAAAAAGCATCTGTTGCTTGATGATATCTATACATATATATAATAATCTTCATGATTTAGTGGCTGTAATCAAAAACAGTTTGACGATTTTATCAGTTTATGTTATTATTTGAATATAGGCTAGTGAGTGGCTGTTGTTATGTTGATGGGAGCTCATGAGATTAAATTTTGTGTGATTCGTTAGCGGAAAAGAAAATAAAAATATAGTGACTTTGGTTGCTTAGGATTTCGATGAGAAGAAAAAAGTGTCGTTGATTGTGAACTCTAAAGAAAAAAGTGTTGTTACGTTCATTGCAGTAGAAATGTCTCTCTCTCTGTGTATTCTACTTGCGCCATTTGTGATCTAGTCTTCCAATTTTCTGACACAAGGAATTTTTTTAAAACTTAGAGGAAAATTGCTAAATTAATTAGTGATCGTTCGGAATGTATGGGTCTCTTATATTGATTATTGATTATAAACATAGTTTACTTGAGTGGATTTACTCAGATTCTAATTTCTTTGTGTTTTTTTTTTTTTTGTAGACGCAATAAGCTATATGAGAGTGGAACCCTCATCATTAACAACCTGAATCATCTTAAAGCAAACTATAAATATCATACAAGATGGAGCTATTTTAGCCGTGTCTTCTAGTATATTTTTATTTGGGTTCTAGCTTCATCATCAAGAAAAAAGGTCTCAAGAAGGCAGGTTCTGATTCATTGAGCTCTTCAAAATTGCTCAATCAGGTGAAGGATGGNGTGTCTTCTAGTATATTTTTATTTGGGTTCTAGCTTCATCATCAAGAAAAAAGGTCTCAAGAAGGCAGGTTCTGATTCATTGAGCTCTTCAAAATTGCTCAATCAGGTGAAGGATTGTATGGATACTTATAATGAACCTTGGTGGTGGGCTGGAATGTTAACAAGTAAGTTTCATGGCTTCGAGAAATTATGCTGCAAAAGTTTAATCTTTTTTTTTGATATCTAGCTAGAGATGTTATGACTTTGGCAGTTTTACAATCGGAAACACATTACAACTTTGTTTTTTTATCTTTCTTTGTATACAAAGAGAGTGTTTCATGGTTCATGTAAAACTCTCGTTTATAAGACATCATGATTATGTATGGCATATATCTGATATCTTGCAAGAGCAACATCATTAGGTTATTAAATGGGGTGGTGGTAGTATAATGGGGTTAGTTTTTTTTTGCGCCATTTTAGAGCGGAATTTTATTATTTAAATTGGAATATCTAATGGCTGATTTCAGGTATTGTAAAGTATAGACCAAAAGTCTGAACTACAGTACCACTGTTTCCACACACAAAAAAAAGTCCATTAGATTGATCTGAAATCACATTTTGTAATTATATATTTCACTTTAAGCTGATCCTGGGAATAAGGAGAAGATACGAATAAGCAAAAGCATAGAAAAATAATTTGAATCCAATATCCTATTGAATTGTGACGACAGAGATGCTTGGTTATAATAATTTATTAGACTCAATATGCATTTATTCAAAAACTTTGACGGATTAATTATCATATTCTTATTGAACTTATATTTATTTCTTTAACCATAATTGACTTCTTTAATTAAAAAAAACTTATTACACATGTAAAAATTTAATCGATTGATTCAGATGCATCTCAATCATTTTAACTTCGAATGTGATCTCCATATACTGGCTTATAATTAACTATTATATAACTCATTAAAAAAACTAAACATGAAAAAGTAGAAAACAAAAGTACATCAATTGAATTGACTTATAATTAACAATTACATAACTAAAAATCTGCGTATACTTTTGTTTTGATTTTCTTTTTCTTAATTGATAAATATTTTTTTTTATCTTTCTATTTATTTTATTTATTTTTTAAAAAAAAATAATAGTATTTTCCTTTTTTTTTAAGATTAGTATATTTTTTCTTTATAAGAGATATATTTTAATCAAAACACGTGTCAAAATCTTATCGATTAACTTGCCACGTGTCACGATCAAGTGAATTAGTAACTTTGATACATCCTATTTTATATAATAAGATTACTTATATTGTAATTGATTTAACCTCCACCACACGGCTGGAAAATTGCGTTTGAGGCGGCTTTGGAAAATAAATTAATCTTAAGGCTGTATACACAGTCTCAGCGATTAACCCTCACCACGGGGCTGAGAAATTGCGTCTGCGGTTCCGACTAATCAAAGGAAACTTGACTTTTTGGAGAGCCTTCCCGTGGAAATTAATTTTGTGAAAATATCTTCAATTAGTCTTGACAGAAGACTTCTTAAGTCAAAGTTTTAATATTTTTTCCACAAATGTAAAAATACAGTCCAATGATCTAGACTCTAGATTCTATAGTCACCAACATCATCACTCGTTTCACAGAAAAAATAAACTGGATTCTATTGAAAAACCGTTTAGCCAACATACACATTCCTCATTAGACAAACTGGATTCTGAATTTTTGTAACATAAATGATTTTATAAACAGTTAGTTTCTCTTCTTCTTTTTCAGTTCGACCAAAAAAAAAAACAGTTGCACTAAATTGCTCAAACTTGTTAAACCGAAACTATTCAATTACATTTACAATCCTCCAGGTTATATAATAACACAAGTCAATAATCTTCACAGGAGTTGTTGTATTTCGATTGTCAAAAGAGGTTTCATTCTCACTTTCACTGTCAATCTCTTGATTATGGCTTTGAAAAATCAAAAGGAATCTTCAGGCTCCACAGCCACTGGGCATTATAACCCACACCACACGGCGGAGATATTTCAAATTGTGGTTCTGAATAAATCAAAGAGCGTTTCAGCTATTATTAATCCACACTACACGACTTGTTAAGTCACCAACATCACTCGTTTCACAGAAAAAAACAAAATTCAAAGAAAAGATAAAAAAAAAAAAAATATGATGCATTCTTGGAGTGATGCTATGGAGACTGTGTTTAATCCTCTCTCTTTCTAACTCAATACTTGTTTTTGCTTCTCCTGCTAAGCACTTGTGTCGCCCAGACCAGAAGGATGCTCTTTGGGAGTTCAAGAGTGAGTTCTATGTCCAAAGTCTCGATTGGATGAAGTCTGATATGAAAACAGAGAAGTGGAGGAACAACACTGATTGCTGTTCTTGGTATGGTATCTGATAAGGTCCCAAACTTTGAACCCGATCAAAGTTAAGAATTCTCAAGAACTGAATACGAACACAAGACACTTTTGTTTTTGGGTAGTTAAGACTACCTCTTTATGGTTTTTTTCATTGATTTATATAGAAGAAAGTACAGTGAAGCAAAGTGTCGTGGACTCACCACGATCCTACAACTTAGGGAAAATGGAAAAGTGGAGAACTGTTTCCTTAAGATCAGGAAGTACAGTTCACCTTATTTGCAAAACAACAACTTAATCAAATAAGAGAAGAAGACCAAGTCTTCACGAGAGGAACTTGCGATTTGGTTTTCTCACTCTAGCTGACTTCCCTCTCTCCTCCACGTCAGCTGCTCTCACTCCTCTTGTCTCATCATTACTCTCCCCGTAAAGAAGAACCTTGTCCTCAAGGTTCAGTTCTGGAAAACTGAGTTTGAGTTGAGTTGATTCCGCCCACGTTGCTTCTTCCCTCGGCGAACCTTTCCATTTAACCAATGACTCCAGCATGTAGTCTTGTCCAGTGTGAGCTTGACGTTGGGCAATGACGATGGCCAGCATCTTGACGAAGAATTGAAGTTGTTGACGTTGTTGTAGCCGCTCTCCGACAATCTGCACAGGAACCATAAGCTCTTCCTGTGAAGAACTATGCACCAATAAAGCTTCGAAAAAGACTCGTACGAACTTACTGAGGTGAACTCGGGAGATGGAATTCATGAAGAACTGGAATGTGGGAGGAGATGGCATGACGAGATACACAATGATAGGGTTGGACTTGGATCCCTCATTGAGGACGATATGGTGCGCAATCCCACACGATGTTGGTAACGTGGTCGTAATTTGACAAATGATGAAGATGTCGTCGAGCAATTGTGGCATCTCCGCTGTAACAGCTACGGCGGTGTCGTGATTTTTCTGGATCGTGAGAGCGAAGACGCTACGACCAAAACGAGACTCCTTTGTGATCCCCTCAAGTTGGGCTTGTTGAATCTGTGGAGATTGAAGCCCATGTATCACTCTTTGCTCATTGGCCCATAAGAAGGACATAGATTGGGCTTTCCAATCACAAACTGTTGGGCTCAATATCTCAAGCCACTGAATGCCCAAAACCAGATCCAAACCCGTGAGTGGTAACACAAACAAGTCGACGACGAAGCTTGCTCCGCCGAGATCCATGGCTACCTTGCGATAAGAACCTCGACACTGCAAGGGATGGCCACCGGCAACACGAACTTCGAAGGGTTTCATTGCTGTTATTGCGAGGTTGAGTTTGTTTGCTGCTTCCTCGCTCACAAAGTTATGCGTCGAACCGCTGTCGATCAGCGCCACTATCTTCTGCCGATTGATCAATGATTGAACGCGGAGGGTTTTCGATGAGCCTCTTCCCGTCAAGGACTGCAGCGTGATCTCCGCCTCCTCTAAATGTGGCTTGATTTCATCACTCTCGACTTCTTCCTCCTCGCCCTCCATTAACAAGAGTTGTGGTTTGCGGCAGCGATGCCCGGGCGTATACTTCTCATCACAGCTGAAGCACAACCCGAGGCTCCTCTTCGTCTTAACTCTTCCCAACTCAGCTTCTTTGGAGTCTGTTCTGGTGCCTCTTGATTTGTCGTCGATCGATTCACAGGTGATAACACTCATATTTTGCTCCTAAAACCTATTATTTCAAGATCATTTATAAGTGTTTTAACCCGGTTTTCAATGGTTTTAAAGTGATTTCCACGTTTTCTAGTTTTAAAAGTCATTTCAGGAAAATTGGAAAAAGGACACATTTTGGAGCAAAACGGGAACTTCAAGGATATGTGCTCGGAGCCATAAGTTCAGCATCAGATGACGACCTTCCCACCACGAGATCAAGCTCATATTTGGAGACAAGATAGCCCTTCCAGCTGTCTTTTATGCCAAGGTGATTTGAGTTCAATCCCACTGTTGGATCTCAAGTTACGAAGGAATCAAGAAGGCCCGTCAGACACATTCACAGAAGAAGGATGGCTGCGCCACGGATCCTCAGAAGACCAATGGCCGCGCCACGCCTGAAAGCGACCAGGCGTGTCGCGGCCACACCACTCCGGCCCATCCCGGGCCCGTTTGCACTTATCCGATATTTTACCGAGGTTAAAACGTGAAGCCCACTTTCCGAAGACCGGAAGCCTATATAAAGGAACCTTAGGGTTTCACACACAGACACAGAGAGCTTTTTCAGAGATACATCTGCGCCGCACAGAGAGAGAAAGAGAGAGAGTTCGACGGCCCCGGAGTTGAAGACCTCGAGAGAGAATTCTTCTGCCGCCGCCTACTCTTCCTTCTTTTCCCTTTCATCTTTTGTTCTTAGATTCTTTACTTTTCATTACTTTAAGAAAACCCCTCTTCAATCGATTTCCTTTGAAGAAGTTTTCTCACTTTGTTCTTTTTATTAATACAATTCGCACCTTTCATATCTCGAAGATGTCTCTCGTTCCCATGAACGAGTAGTCATCGAGTTGGGTTTTTAAGGGGATTTTCGAAGGGGTTTAATCATGGATTGATTTCGCTAGGTTGATAGAGATAGAGTTTCTTTTAGGTATCTTCGTTGATGTCTTGTTCTTATTGCATGTTTGCTTCTCTGATCAATTAGCAACTGATTCCAGGATGACTAGATACATGAACATGTGGTCTATTGTCTGGATCTAGAGGTTAACGAGCGGATCGCACCGTAGGATGTTTAGGCATATCGACGGAACACACCGCGAGTGTTTACAAATAGGTGAATGATACGTATGCGCGGTTGTCTTGCATCGTGGGATGAGAAATCATACCCGCAGTGGAAGACAAACGCAGGTGGCTAGATCTGTGAAGACGGGGTAGTCATAGTCAACCGTTTCAGCTTAAGAACCTAACCTATTGAATCATTTAGAACATATCATGTTGCTTGTTAAATTCGATCCATGAACCCCGGAGAATGTCCCTGAACCCAACGCCTTTTATTCATTGATTTACAACCGTTTAATTCTTTTCTGCTGCGTGATATCATTGCTGCAAATCGTGACACACTGCATCCCCAAATTCCCATTTGGTTTAAAGAAGTTAGAAATCTTAGGACTTTCGCAAAACAACAATCTCTGTGGATTCGATCCCTTAATATACTACTGTGATTGCTGTGCACTTGCAGCTATCTTAGGGGTAAAACTTGAAGTAAAACAAACCCCGCATCAAGTTTTTGGCGCCGTTGCCGGGGATTGTTTGCTTTTGCGAATTTTCAGTTTCTAATTTGTCTTTTAGACCACGTTGATTTTCAAGCTTTTCCGTTCATTGCTCACGATTTTTTTGTGTTTACTTCTCATGTTTCAGGTGTATGACCACAAGGAGGAACGCTTCCAACGTCTTACCCCGCCACATCGAGATCGACAGGCACGAAAAAGAAATCTGAAGGTTAAGAAGACAGATCAGCATGGCCGAGATTGAGGCCGCTCTTGGAATTCAACGAAACCGCGAAGAAGTTTTTCGCAACACTGGTCGAGCACCTAACGTGTTACAAGATGGGGAGCCACAGCTCGACAACAATGGAAACCCTATCAACCCCAATCCCGAGGTTGACTTGGATGGAGAAGAACGCGATCCTGCCCTACGACAAGGAGGACACAATCCTATCATCGGAAATGGAGCGAACCAAGCAAACCCTATCATCCAGCCGGATGACCGAGACGCCATCCGACCTGTCCTGACAGCCAACCTTCCCAGGCGAGCTAGGAACCGCACCATAGCCGATCACGATACTCCTGATCAGCACTTCCAGAATCGAGCAGCAATTCAAGTTAACGTCCTCCATGAGGACGAGTTGGAGATCAAACCGCAGATCATCTCTTTGGTGAAGCAAAACCAGTTTCACGGACTATCAAACGAGCACCCGATGGACCACATCGAGTTATTCGAGGAAATCTGTAGCACCACAAAGACGAACCGAATCCCTCCCGACTATCTGAAGTGTAAGTTATTCCCATTTTCTTTGAGCGACAAAGCTCATAGATGGCTGAAGACTCTACCACCAGGATCGATCACTAACTGGGTGGAATGCAAGCCTTCCTTCCTCAATCATTTCTACACTAAGTCCCGATCCAACCTACTGAGAAACAAGATCCAAGGCTTTCAACAAGGACCGGTCGAATCATTCTTTGAGGCGTGGGAGCGATTCAAGGACTATGAGCGCGACTGTCCTCACCATGGTTTCTCCGGAGCCAGCTTGCTAAACACGTTCTACCGCAGACTGCAAGCTAGATACCAACTTTCGCTCGACACGGCCATTAATGGAGCTTTTACAACAAAGACGGAGCGACAAGGACGCGCACTCATCGAGAACCTCGCTGTAAGCAACAGAAATAACTCTCCGGATTATGATAGGAATCCAAGAACCGGAGACTCCGATTCTAAGCAAATAGCCGAGCTGAAGAATATGATGAGCCAGCTGCTCAAAGGACAACATCGCAATATCAGTGCGTGTGAGACCGTGGCGGAAAGAGAAGAATCTAGCCCGGGAGACGATGGAGACGAGTCCTATACGCGGGAAGAAGAAATTAACTTCATAGGAGGACAAAATTCATATCCAAACAGGAACTTCAACAATGGATTCAACAACAACTTCAAGAACAACAACAACTTATCATACCGAAATCCAAACGTGGAGAACCCGCGAGATCAAGTGTATCCACCTCAAGGAAGACCCTTCCATAACAAGTTCCAGAACGTGAACTACGGAAACAACAGAAGCTACCAGGCGAAGCAACCCTACAACTCTCAACTCACACCCTACAATAATCAGCAGGGAGCGCCGCAAGCTGCACCAAACGCACCTTACCCGTCTCGAGAAGACAAACTCGAAGTACTGATGCAACAGCTGCTGTTATCTCAACAAAAATCGGTCAAGGATCTCAACATCAAGGTAGATTGCATATACAACGACCTGAACGGCAAATTCGAAACCCTTTCTTCCCACGTGAAGAAATTAGATATGCAAGTCTCTCAGACCGCCGAAGCCATCAAGAGGCAAGCAGGGATCTTTCCCGGAAAAGTAGAGGATAACCCGAAAGGATTCTGTAACGCGATCTCAGCAGTTGCCGACGAGGCTAAGGAGCCAGAACTAGCCATGAGAGAAAAGTGCAGGTTCGTCCCACTCTTCCCAACGATAAAGAAAAGAATTGCCAGTCCACCTTTCGATACCCCGGACAACCGTGGGTTCGACAGATTGAAGAAAGAAGAAGATCCAGACGCATTTACTTTCCCATGCTCGATCACGGNGCCTTCCTCAATCATTTCTACACTAAGTCCCGATCCAACCTACTGAGAAACAAGATCCAAGGCTTTCAACAAGGACCGGTCGAATCATTCTTTGAGGCGTGGGAGCGATTCAAGGACTATGAGCGCGACTGTCCTCACCATGGTTTCTCCGGAGCCAGCTTGCTAAACACGTTCTACCGCAGACTGCAAGCTAGATACCAACTTTCGCTCGACACGGCCATTAATGGAGCTTTTACAACAAAGACGGAGCGACAAGGACGCGCACTCATCGAGAACCTCGCTGTAAGCAACAGAAATAACTCTCCGGATTATGATAGGAATCCAAGAACCGGAGACTCCGATTCTAAGCAAATAGCCGAGCTGAAGAATATGATGAGCCAGCTGCTCAAAGGACAACATCGCAATATCAGTGCGTGTGAGACCGTGGCGGAAAGAGAAGAATCTAGCCCGGGAGACGATGGAGACGAGTCCTATACGCGGGAAGAAGAAATTAACTTCATAGGAGGACAAAATTCATATCCAAACAGGAACTTCAACAATGGATTCAACAACAACTTCAAGAACAACAACAACTTATCATACCGAAATCCAAACGTGGAGAACCCGCGAGATCAAGTGTATCCACCTCAAGGAAGACCCTTCCATAACAAGTTCCAGAACGTGAACTACGGAAACAACAGAAGCTACCAGGCGAAGCAACCCTACAACTCTCAACTCACACCCTACAATAATCAGCAGGGAGCGCCGCAAGCTGCACCAAACGCACCTTACCCGTCTCGAGAAGACAAACTCGAAGTACTGATGCAACAGCTGCTGTTATCTCAACAAAAATCGGTCAAGGATCTCAACATCAAGGTAGATTGCATATACAACGACCTGAACGGCAAATTCGAAACCCTTTCTTCCCACGTGAAGAAATTAGATATGCAAGTCTCTCAGACCGCCGAAGCCATCAAGAGGCAAGCAGGGATCTTTCCCGGAAAAGTAGAGGATAACCCGAAAGGATTCTGTAACGCGATCTCAGCAGTTGCCGACGAGGCTAAGGAGCCAGAACTAGCCATGAGAGAAAAGTGCAGGTTCGTCCCACTCTTCCCAACGATAAAGAAAAGAATTGCCAGTCCACCTTTCGATACCCCGGACAACCGTGGGTTCGACAGATTGAAGAAAGAAGAAGATCCAGACGCATTTACTTTCCCATGCTCGATCACGGGAATCAACTTCAAGGATTGTCTATGCGACACAGGGGCCAATGTCAATGTCATGCCGATGGCAATCGCTGAAAGTTTAGGAATTACGACTTATTTCCCCTCACCTACGCAGCTAGTGTTCGGAGACTCGTCTAGGAAGAAATCGAATGGCGTAATCTACAACGTTCAGCTTCTTGTCGGGTATAAGATAGTACCTACTGACTTCCATGTGCTCGACATGGGGGAAGACAAAGACAAACCACTGATACTTGGAAGACCCTTCTTGGCCACGGTAGGAGCAATGATCGACCATGTAAGCAACTTCGTAGTCTTCCAACATATAAGCCATATGAGGTATTACCCAAAGGAGCTGAGCACTCCGCCTCCGGAAACGAAGAGCCACGCGACTAAGAAGGAGAAAAAGGGGATGATACTAAAGGCAAGCCAACTCCACTCTAGACCCTTCTCCCGAATCGAAATTCTGATTCCTCCCGAGTTAGCAGAGTTGGGTGAAGAGGAAGTTTCAAAGTCAGTTGAAAAGACAAAGCTTCTAATCTTAGAAGCTAAAATTCTAAGGAACGGAAACGGAGGAACGCTGCTGATACGGAAGCAAGGAGAAGCTTCAGGAGAGACAACTCCCGAAGCACTTCCCCAACTGCCTAAGCTTCAAACAGAGTCGAGCTAAACGACTTAAACAAAAGCGCTTGGTGGGAGGCAACCCATCTGGTACGTGTTTTTGATTTCTTTTCTTTCTTTCATTTCTGACATCTAGTTTTTGCAAGTTTTCTGTACTTAGGAATAAAAAAAAAATATAAAAAAAATAATAATATAAAGCCAAGAAAAACCCAAAAATATGAGGAGGAGCCTCAGAAGGAGGCTGGCCGCACCAACTTGGCCCGTGGCGCGGCGAGAAGGACCGCGGCCGCGCGACGGACCACGACCGCGCGGAGGGAAGAGGTCTGCCCGCGGCCGCCACAGGCCGTGGCGCGGCCAGCGGTCGTCTGAACCACCAGCCCGGAAAGTTCACGTTTTCCTCCCGAACCAAGCTTCCCGCGTTTTGGTACAATCCCACACCGAAAAGTTATTCTCGTTAATATAAAATGACGGATTTAATCGATTCGTGGTCAACACGCAAGGTAAGTTCTCTCGTTTTAAAAGTTTTTGAAAATAAAAGGTTTTTGGTGATAAAGACACCTTTTAAAAGCAAAAGAGAATTTTTTAGGATCAAACTCTCTTTTCTTCTTCTCTCCCAAGAGACTTGGAGATTTTTGGGAGATTCTAAGTTTTTCAAATCCAAACCGTTTTCAAAAATTCTTTGGCTTAAACTCATCTATTTTCGAAGAGCCCTCACTTTTTAAAGCTCATTCATCCTCATCTACAAGGTATGGTCTCTAATTCTACAAATCTCTAAAGAACTCAATTTTGAGATTTCTCTTGCTTTATTAGAAAATTGTCTAGGATGCTTGGATAATGGTAGAGAACCTTGGATTGATGATTTAGGTTGCCTAGATTTCAATTTTTGCAACCATATATCTAAAAGTTGAAGTCTTTGAAATAAATTATTTTTGGCATGCTCTAAGAACCGATTTTTGGAGTTATTATTGGAAGAATTACTTAGTTTGGACTTGATTCATCCTAGGTACTACTTAGAAATCAAAGTTTGATGATAATAAGTTAACAAAATCGATTTATTGGAAAAATTTTGGTTTAGAATCCAAAAAATCCGAAAATAGGGTGTGAGTACCAAATTGATCTTAAAATCTATGCAATTACTCGTTTAGCCTAAGTCTTGGGAACTCTTGGTATTTGTATTGCCTATCATTGTACTTGAGAATCCTTGAGACACATCAAAATCACATGCTTGGTCGAGTTTTTGTTTTTATTTTGCAAGGTACAATGAGTTCCGACCGAAACTTCGAGATACGTTCGAAGTATAGAGAGCAACTAAGCTCTTCGAGGAGTTCTTCGCAACAGCAAGAACACGTGACAGCACTAGGAAACCCGAGCCTAGACACCACCCTAGGGAGCTACGTGGAGGAACAAAGAAGAAGGTTCCGCGGTTCATCGATAGCACGCACAAGCCGCGACGATCCTCCACCTCAAGAGCCAACAAGAGAGCTGAACCCTTCTCCTCCTAAGCGCAAGGTCCGAAATTTTGGAGCACCAATGGACCCGAACATTGATTATTTGAAGGAGATGAAGAAGATGGATATAAGAACAACCTTGAAGATCGACTACTCCGCTTTAGATGCGTTGGGCATCACCGAGGACGTCACGTGGTACATGGATAAGCTAAGGCTCAGGACCTTCATGGAAATTGATCGACCCACCTACAAGGGACTCGCCCAAGAGTTCTTAGCTTCGGTTCAGCTGTCATACAAGAAAGGGAGGAAATCACATCCGAGAGACGGTATTCTCTATTTCACCATTGGCTCTCGGAATTATGAGTTGAGCATCCCTAGACTTTGCGAGATATTTGGTTTTGACTTGAGGAGCGAGACAACCATTGAAGAAGAATGGAGTGCTGATATTTGGGAACTCATGGGCCGAAACATTTACGACAAGGGAAGGCATCCGTCTGCTTTTCTTTCACATCCAGCCGTGCGTTTCATGCACCGCCTCATAGCACACCGTCTTTACTCTCGCAGCAACCAATCATGCATTCTCATTCCAAAGCTCGTCCTACCTCAGTCCGCCTTTAGAGACGAGCCACTTTCAGCATGCTTTGGATGCATCCTAGCAGAGAGACTCGTGCGAGTGAAGCACGACGTCACCGCACCTCGATGCGAGACTGCCTTCACGACTTATGGAGGCATCATCACAGCGATCATGGAGGCCGCAGGAGTAGACACCAGCATTGAGACGCCCTTAGATGAGGCTTGGTTTGACTTGTCCCAGTTTCAGACGGACAGGAACTTGACAGGCGCAGCCATGGATCCGGACAGGTTCGGATACCGCTACCGATTGGGAAAGAGAGACAACCGCACGGTCTACTTACCGTCTCCTACAGTCCCGCGCCTTTCAGAAGGTTCACCACAGTGGATCCCGAACCATGATGAGTTCCGTACCGAGTTCTCACGTCTACCGCTTACCATTGGAGAGTATGTAGCCGCCAAGGCTAGGAGAGAGGCGATCCGTCAGAGGACTCACCACACCTCATCCTCCTCCATGTGCAGTACCTCACGATCCGCTGCACCATCCACCTCGACTGATCCCGCGATCACCGCACTTCAGGAGCAACTGGCACGCCAGAACGAGATGCTTGAGAAGATGGCGCGACAGCTTCGAGAGAGAGGACACATAGATGGCGACCTTTAGACCCTGAGTTCAGATGCCTTGAAGACTTCGTGTCTCGGCCAACACTCTTCCTGCTTACGAGCCTGGTTCCATATATTCCACCCCTATCCTTTATTTTCATTCATGCTTTATCTTTCATCTATTGCAGTCATTCCCGACCTGTCACCACTATTTCACACTGGGGACAGTGTGATTTAAGTCTGGGGGGAGTTCGTACTAATGACTTTGCTTTTGTTTTGGTTTTTATTTGAGTCTTTTTCTTTTTAAGAACTAAGAATGATGTATTTCGATATATATAATATGGTTTTAGGGATTATGACGCAAAACCAAGGATGATATTCGACCAGTGTGCTTCTACGCTATTTCTAGTGACGGATCTTTCAAGCTTTAATACTAGACTAGGCAGTGGCTAGAAAGCCAGAGATGCGAAATCCTGGAGAATGCTAATCTATAGAGACTTCAGGGGAAGGAATATACTAGCTCTATTTTTATTGGACTTTAAACTAACTATTAATTTCTTTGTCAACAGATGTAAACATTCAACGAAAAAGCCAGAACGTTCGGGACATCTTCTTCCATTTTTACACACTCCCTTGTTGTTCCCGAACGGCCAACTCATCAATAGTTGGTACCATACCCGAAACCCTTACCATCTTTTCATACCTCATGCAACTCTCTTGTTTTCACCATATGCAGATATGTGCAAAAACGCTGGAGAGGGAGGAACGACATGATTTCTAGTCACTCAAGACGAAGGATCGAATGGTTAAGGAACGGAAGTGTTGGCTACAAAAGAAGGACGACTCATGCCTCAGAAAACTCGAAAGAATGGTAGTATTCTTGCGATCCTTAAGACCCTCACAACAAGGCACTTCCCGTTTCATTAAAAAAAAAAAAAATAATATAAATAAAATAACTCGGATAGAGGACCCGAACTTTTTGGAGTGATGACGGTACTTATCCATAAAAAAAGAGAGTTACAAAAAAAAAGAGAAAAGAAACGGGAAGAAAATGCCTAAGAGCCTTAAGAGAATCGTGACATGCATAGAGGCAGACCCTGGGCGATATGGTGAGAAGTTTTAAACGCCATTCAATCCGAACCAGAAACAAGAAACTAAGTCTGGGGGGATGGATGTATCAAGGAGAACTCGCGGATGTGTACGTGCGGAGAGTGATTGGAAATCGTGGATCTCAATAGTTCCACCTTCTCTTGCTGTTTTGCATAATATCTCGCACCTTCCGGAGATTTATACGGTAACCCGAAACACTCTAAACCTCAGCAATAAAGGCCTTTATATACCTAACCTCGTTGAATCTAGCTTTATATACCTTGACAAGGATCACGCCAAACTTAATACTACTTAGAGAGCTAGTTGACCGAAACTTGAAGTTTAGATAGTGAAAGTTTCGCAAGGGACTAGTGTTGAAGGAACTATAGTGAGAATTTTCTAGGCTTAGCTTGGATAGATTTGTTCGATGACTTATGGTTTAGAAGGACGGTCGCTGAGTTTTTGCTAGTTCCTATATTTTCAAACCTCTTTTTCAGGCTTTGTCTGCGTTTTGTTTGAGGACAAACAAAGGTTTAAGTCTAAGGGAGTTGATAACACTCATATTTTACTCCTAAAACCTATTATTTCAAGATCATTTATAAGTGTTTTAACCCGGTTTTCAACGGTTTTAAAGTGATTTCCACGTTTCCTAGTTTTAAAAGTCATTTCAGGAAAATTGGACAAAAAGAACACATTTTGGAGCAAAATGGGAACTTCAAGGATATGTGCTCGGAGCCATAAGTTCAGCATCATATGACGACCTTCCCACCACGAGATCAAGCTCATATTTGGAGACAAGATAGCCCTTCCAGCTGTCTTTTATGCCAAGGTGATTTGAGTTCAATCACACGGTTGGATCTCAAGTTACGAAGGAAGCAAGAAGGCCCGTCAGACACATTCCCAGAAGAAGGATGGCCGCGCCACGGATCCTCAGAAGACCAGTGGCCGCGCCACGCCTGGTCGCTCGCGCGGCCACACCACTCCGGACCATCCCGGGCCCGTTTGCACTTATCCGATATTTTCCCGAGGTTAAAACGTGAAGCCCACTTTCCGAAGACCGGAAGCCTATATAAAGGAACCTTAGGATTTCACACACAGACACAGAGAGCTTTTCCAGAGATACATCTGCGCCGCACAGAGAGAGAAAGAGAGAGAGTTCGACGACCCCGGAGTTGAAGACCTCGAGAGAGAATTCTTCTGCAGCCGCCTACTCTTCCTTCTTTTCCCTTTCATCTTTTGTTCTTAGATTCTTTACTTTTCAATACTTTAAGAAAACCCCTCTTCAATCGATTTCCTTTGAAGAAGTTTTCTCACATTGTTCTTTTTATTAATACAATTCGCACCTTTCATATCTCGAAGATGTCTCTCGTTCCCATGAACGAGTAGTCATCGAGTTGGGTTTTTAAGGGGATTTTCGAAGGGGTTTAATCATGGATCGATTTCGCTAGGTTGATAGAGATAGAGTTTCTTTTAGGTATCTTCGTTGATGTCTTGTTCTTATTGCATGTTTGCTTCTCTGATCAATTAGCAACTGATTCCAGGATGACTAGATACATGAACATGTGGTCTATTGTCTGGATCTAGAGGTTAACGAGCGGATCGCACCGTAGGATGTTTAGGCATATCGACGGAACACACCGCGAGTGTTTACAAATAGGTGAATGATACGTATGCGCGGTTGTCTTGCATCGTGGGATGAGAAATCATACCCGCAGTGGAAGACAAACGCAGGTGGCTAGATCTGTGAAGACGGGGTAGTCATAGTCAACCGTTTCAGCTTAAGAACCTAACCTATTGAATCATTTAGAACATATCATGTTGCTTGTTAAATTCGATCCATGAACCCCGGAGAATGTCCCTGAACCCAACGCCTTTTATTCATTGATTTACAACCGTTTAATTCTTTTCTGCTGCGTGATATCATTGCTGCAAATCGTGACACACTGCATCCCCAAATTCCCATTTGGTTTAAAGAAGTTAGAAATCTTAGGACTTTCGCAAAACAACAATCTCTGTGGATTCGATCCCTTAATATACTACTGTGATTGCTGTGCACTTGCAGCTATCTTAGGGGTAAAACTTGAAGTAAAACAAATCCTGCATCAACAGGTTGTGTGAAGGATCGTGAGGAACTGGCTTCTCTCCGTTTGCGTTGGATTTGAGCATCTTGTAGCCTTGCGTAATTGATAACTTCTTTCAGTGTTTGTGGTCGAAACATTCGGATTCCATCGGCAATGGAAGGATGGAGTCCTCCCATAAATGTTCCGACAAGTGCGGCATGCGACCACCCATGGACCTTGTTCTGAAGCTTCACAAACTCTTCTTGATAGTCACGTAGCGTACCCACCTGGCGCACTCTCGATAAGGCTTCGTGAAAATTCTCTCCGTCAGTAGGCCCGAACCTCGTCCAAAGCTCATCCTCAAATATCTCCCACGTGATGCGAATCTGATCATCCCATAGAGCTTTGGAGATAGCTTGCCACCAAGCATTAGCAACTCCATCAAGATGAAATGACGTAAAACGCACCAATTGGTCACGCGGCATTTCATGGTATTCAAAATACTGTCGCACCTTGCAAAGCCACTCTCCTGGATCTCCGCCGGAAAATCTCGGAAAAACGATTTTAACATGTCTGTTCTGAACTGTAGGTGGTGGTGCAAAAGGATTTTCGTTGTCGCCTCGGTGGACGGAGGCATGGTGAGGACTTCCCTCCGATCTCCGACTCCCTCGTTGAGCACTCGGCCCACTCTCACGGTTGTTGGTGATCGCCTCCATCATACGACCAAACTAATCCTCCATAGACGTGCGCAACCTTTGCATCTCGTCCTGCATCATCCCCAAGGTGGTGTCCATCATGTCAACGCGGTCCTTCGTGCTCGCCATTGACTCTCCCGAGACGGTACGAATCAAGGTCTGCTTCCCTTTAGATTTTTTTGGTGGAATGGTGAATGTAGGTAGAAACGTGTTTGTGTAATGGAAAAAAAAATAGAGCAACTGCTCTGATACCAAATTGATAAGGTCCCAAACTTTGAACCCGATCAAAGTTAAGAATTCTCAAGAACTGAATACGAACACAAGACACTTTTGTTTTTGGGTAGTTAAGACTACCTCTTTATGGTTTTTTTCATTGATTTATATAGAAGAAAGTACAATGAAGTAAAGTGTCGTGGACTCACCACGACCCTACAACTTAGGGAAAATGGGAAAGTGGAGAACCGTTTCCTTAAGATCAGGAAGTACTGTTCACCTTATTTGCAAAACAATAACTTAATCAAATAAGAGAAGAAGACCAAGTCTTCACGAGAGGAACTTGCGATTTGGTTTTCTCACGCTAGCTGACTTCCCTCTCTCCTCCACGTCAGCTGCTCTCACTCCTCTTGTCTCATCAGTATCTCTTGTGATCCTAAGACGGGTAAAGTCGTTGAGATAGACCTCGGACGCAATTCTCTTAATGGCCCTCTGAGATCTAATAGTAGCCTGTTCAAGCTACAACATCTTCAGAGCTTGGATCTTACCGCGAATAATCTTTCAGGTATTCTACCAGGTTCCATCAGCAACCTCAGATATTTGAGGGTTTTGAGACTTGGTAGTAGCAATATTTGTGGAAGCATTCCCTTTTCACTTGGAAATCTTTCTTATATCACTAATCTTGATCTTTCTGATAATGATTTCACCGGTGAACTACCGGATTCGATGGGAAGCCTAACCCAACTAACATAGTTGCAACTTGCACTGACCAAGCTTAGTGGGAACTTTCCTCATGTGTTACTCAATATGAGCGAGCTCACTAGGATCGACTTTCGGTTTAACCAGTTCGAAGGTATGCTCCCATCTAACATGAGTAGTCTCTCCAAACTGGTGTCTTTTGATATTACTGGAAATTCGATTTTCGGATCCATTCCGTCGTCTCTCTTCATGATCCCTTCGTTGGAGATCCTTAGTTTGGGAAGAAACCGCTTCAGCGGTCCTCTTGATATTGGGAATATCTCTTCACAATCTAAACTTGGAAGTTTATCTCTGGAAGAAAACAATTTTAATGGGCCAATCTCGAGATCTATATCGAAACTAGTCGGGCTCTTGTATCTTGACCTCTCATTTTGGAACACAGAGAGAGGCATGGTTGATTTCAGCATCTTCTTGCATCTCAAGTCACTTACCTTACTTCACCTCTCCTATCTGAATACAAGAAGCGTGGTTGACTTGAGTCTTTTCTCGCATCTCATGTCACTTAATGAACTCGATCTTTCAGGGATTAATTTAAAGATCAGTTCAGCTCTCCATCTTCCATCACCCATAGAAACATTGGTTTTATCATCCTGCAATATTGTTGAGTTTCCCAAGTTTCTACAAAACAAAACTAATTTGTATTATCTAGACATTTCTGCCAATCAAATTGAAGGCCAAGTACCAGAGTGATTGTGGAGACTGCCAAAGTTGCGGTATGTAAACATTTCTCGGAATTTCTTTAGTGGTTTTGAAGGATCAGCGGATGTTATTCAAAGAAGTGAAAAATATATGCTTGATATAAGTTCAAACACTTTCCAAGATCTTCCTTTGCTACCAAAGTCTTTGGTGCATTTTTTAGGCTCCGAGAATCAATTTTCTGGAGAAATTCCTAGAGCAATATGCAAGTTGGTTTCCCTTGATACACTTATTTTATCCAACAATGACTTTAACGGTTCTATTCCTCGTTGTTTCAAGAATTTCAATACTACACTTTCAGTTTTGCATCTTCAGAAAAACAGCCTCTCTGGTATTTTCCCACTAGACTCTATTAGTGATCACTTGAGATCACTTGATGTTGGTCACAACCAGTTGTCATCAGGACAACTTCCCAAATCTCTGATCAACTGCACTAAACTAGAGTTTCTGAACATGGAAGACAACAAAATCAACGACAAATTTTCATTCTGGTTGAGATTGTTGCCTGATTTACAAATTCTTATCCTTCGTTCTAACGATTTCCATGGGCCAATATCTTCTCATGGAGATTCTTTAAGTTTCCCCAAGCTGCGAATCTTTGACATCTCGGGAAATCACTTCACGGGAGTATTGCCATCAAATTACTTTGTGGGTTGGAGTGCAATGTCATCCCTCATAGACATTGTAGATAGAATGTTGTTTAGGTATGCGGGTCGTAGCTCTCCATACTATCATAACTCGGTGGTTCTGAGGAACAAAGGATCGAATATGGAGTTGGTTGGGAGTAGTTTCACAATATACAAAACCATTGATGTCTTTGGGAACATATTTGAAGGACACATCCCTGAATCCATCGGTTTATTCAAACAACTGATTGTGCTCAACATGTAAAACAATGCTTTCACAGGTCGTATTACACAATCTCTGTCGAATTTGACCAATCTCCAATCATTGGATCTATCTCAAAACAGATTATCCGGCGAAATCCCACCAGAGCTCGGGAAACTTACGTTTCTAGCGTGGATGAACTTCTCTCACAACATGCTTGAAGGTCCAATACCACAAGCCACTCAGTTTCAAAGCCAGGATAGTTCTTCATTCGCAGAGAATCCCGGGCTATGCGGTGTTCCTCTCCAAGAAACCTGTGGCGGAAAAAAAGAAGCAACAAAGCAAGAGGAAGATGAAGAAAAGGAAGAAGATCAAGTGTTTAGCTGGATTGCAGCTGCAATAGGTTACGTACCTGGTGTGTTTTGTGGATTCGCCATCGGTCACATTCTAATTTCATATAAACATGAATGGTTCATGAGGATCTTTCACTTTTTAATTTAATCAATCAAAGCCTCAGTTGCTTGATGATGTCTACATATATGTATATATATATATATAATAATCATCTCCATGTACGTTTCTAAATTAAATATTTTAGTATTGTATTGATGAATTTGTTATGCAAAGTTGTATGAAGAAACAAAATTATATAATATTCGTGAAGAATTCTGTTGGTCCAAATTATATTAATTAAGCTGAGATTAATCGAAAGTTCTGAGCAAAAACACTAATAAAAGTTGAATCGAAGGGCTTAAATTTAAAAGTTGTAAACTACAGTATAACGTTTTTTGAGTTGTATTGATTTCATGGAAGTCTAAGAAACAACAAGTGGTTTCTCGATCTTCTGTCAAAATCTGAATACAGGGCTATGCAACTTGTTGTGGCAAAGATTGAATGATTGGTAAATGTTTTCAAAGAGCTGCAGGTTCCACAAACAGGTCCAGTCCCTTTGTTTTGCGATTCTACTGCTGCCATTCACATTGCCAACAATTCCGTATTTCATGAATGAACAAAACATGTGGAGGTGGATTGCCATATCGTTCGTGATCGTGTGGAGAGTGGTTTGATCAAAACTCTTCATGTCCGTACCAACAATCAGTTAGCTGATGTCTTCACGAAAGTTCTGTTCCCAGCTCAGTTTCAAATGCTAATTGGCAAGATGGGTCTCATTTCCATTTTCTAACCATCTTTGAGGGAGAATAATAGAGTAAACCGAGAATCAAATTGATTGTAATTTAATGGTTAAGTGCTAACCACACTTTGACCTGTATATAAGGGTAGAAACACATTAATCGTAAATGTCAAGTTGAGAAATAAGAATCATTTTCATCTTTTTTTTCCATCTAACAAACTCTCAACTAAAAGTGTGATTACTTGTTGTGTGGAGATTTTAAGAAGTTTAGATTCTGAAAGGAAATTTTTATTGAAATTTCGAACAACAAGAGCTATGTCGTCATATGTAGATTACAGGTTGAATTGGTTGGGGCTTGGGTAACAGAACAAGTTTTCTTTGTCATAAAACAAAGTTTAAGTCTTTAATCTAATAACCTGATAACTTTAAGGGGCATTTATGAAATTTTGTTAAGATATGTTCGTCACAAGGGGAACGCTGGAGAGAGAGAGAGATGGAGAACGCTCTGTCTCCGTCGCCTGCTGATGAAAATTTTGTTAAGATAATGGTTTCACCGGTGAGATACCAGATTGGATGGGCAACCTAAACAGACTAACAGAATTGAACCTTGATTCGAACAAGCTCAGTGGGAACTTTCCTGATCGGATGGGCAACCTAAACAGACTAACAGAATTGAACCTTGATTCGAACAAGCTCAGTGGGAACTTTCCTCCTTTGCTACTCAATCTGAGCGAGCTTACTTGGATCGACCTTGGTTCTAACCAGCTCGAAGGTATGCTCCCATCTAACATGAGTAGCCTCTCCAAACTAGAGACTTTTGATATATCTAAAAATTCATTTCATGGATATATTCCACCGTCTCTCTTCATGATCCCTTCGTTGATCAGCCTTGGACTCGGAAGTAACCACTTCACCGGGTCTCTTGGGATTGGGAATATCTCCTCACCATCTAAACTTCGAGACTTATGCCTTGGAGAAAACAATTTCATTGGGCAAATCCCGGAATATATATCAAAACTAATCGGCTTATGGGAACTTGACCTCTCTTTTTGGAACACAGGGAGGAGTACGGTTGATTTCAGCATCTTCGTGCATCTTAAATCACTTGAGGTACTTTACCTCTCCAATCTTAACACAAAAAGCACACTTGACTTGAATATTTTCTCACGTCTCATGTCACTTGGAGCGCTGGATCTTTCTGGGAATAATTTGAAGATCAGCTCAACTCTCCATCTTCGGTCACCAATAGAAAGTTTGCTTTTATCATCCTGCAGTATTGCTGAGTTTCCCAAGTTTCTACAAAATAAAACCAGCTTGCATTTCTTAGACATTTCTTCCAATCGGATTGAAGGTCAAGTACCGGAGTGGTTATGGAGTCTGCCAGATTTGGGGTATGTAAACATTTCTCAAAATTCCTTCAGTGGTTTTCAAGGATCAGCGGATATTATTCAGAGAAGTACCTCATTATTTATGCTTGATGTAAGTTCAAACAGTTTCAAAGGTACGCTTCCTCTGTTACCAGAAATTATGACATACTTTTTAGGCTCCGAGAATGGGTTTTCGGGAGAGCTTCCTAGGGCAATATGTGAAAATTTCGATCTTAGGATACTAGTTTTATCCAACAACAACTTCAACGGTTCTCTTCCTCGGTGCTCTGGGAATTTCCGTCTTACTCCTTCCGTCTTGCATCTGCATAATAATAGCTTCTCTGGTGTTTTTCCAGAAGAATATATCACTGATAGCTTGAAATCCCTTGATGTTGGTCGCAACTGGTTATCAGGAGAACTCCCCAAGTCTTTGATCAACTGCACTAAACTCGAGTTTCTGAACGTGGAAGACAACATAATCAACGACACGTTTCCATTTTTGTTGGGATCGTTGCCAAATCTACAGATTCTCGTTCTTCGATCGAACGAGTTCCATGGGCTAATATCTTCTTGTGGAGATTCTTTGAGTTTCTCCAAGCTACGAATCTTTGACATTTCAGAAAATCTCTTCAGTGGAGTCTTACCCTCGGATTACTTTGCGGGTTGGAATGCATTGTCGTCGGTCGTAGACATTGTAACTACTTCATCAGTTAGGTTTGCAGATGACTACCATCAGTCGGTAGGTCTGACAAACAAAGGATTGAATATGGAGCTGGTTGGGAGTAGTTTCACAATCTACAAAACTATCGATGTCTCGGGGAACAGATTCGAAGGAGGTATCCCCGAATCCATCAGTTTACTCAAAGAACTGATTGTGCTCAATATGTCAAACAACGCTTTCACAGGCCAAATACCACCATCTCTAGAGAACTTGACCAAACTCGAATCACTTGATCTATCTCAAAACGGATTATCCGGCGGAATCCCACCAGAGCTCAGGAAACTCACGTTTCTAGCATGGATGGACTTCTCTCACAACAGGCTTGAAGGTCCAATACCACAAGGTACTCAGATTCAAAGCCAGAATAGTTCTTCATTCGCAGAGAATCCCGGGCTATGCGGTGCTCCTCTCCAAGAAACATGTGGCAGAAAAGAAGAAGAAGCAACGACGCAACAGCAAGATGAGGAAAAGGAAGAAAAAGATGAAGTATTAAGCTGGATTGCAGCTGCTATAGGCTACGTACCTGGTGTGTTGTGTGGACTCACCATCGGCCATATTCTGGCATCATTTAAACGTGACTGGTTCATGAGGATCTTTCACTCTTTTACTTAATCAAATCATCACTTGTTAGGAGTTTGGTGTCTCGATCTTTGCTATAATTTATACACTTTTGTAACAATTTTCTCAACATTTGTTTGAAATCATATATATCTTTTTTCAGACTCCAACAATTTTTTTCTATTCCTTTACATCTATAAAATATTGAGTCAGCAACGTTTTGGGACTCGCGTATCTCCAAATAATTATCCTTGGATCTGTGAGAGCATTTGGTAACTTTGTCCTTTGTCGGTTTGCAATTTTGTTCCAATCTTTTGATGTTTCAGTTCGTGCTATGGCATATGCTCTGTTTTCCTCTAAAGAATTGGTGAAATATCAATGTGGCGAGAACGATGGGAAGACAAAACCTCCTAATTGACATTTAATAAGTAAAGATAATCGAGAAATTGATGAGAACGTTCAAATTGTGGTAGAATAATTTTTTTTTCCCTCTCGTGAACATTCTAATTGTGGTAGAATAATATTCAAATATTTGTCCTTCATTCAAGCGTGAGGGCTTAATTAGTTCTCCAAAAACAAAATTTAAAATGTAACAATAATACACATGTGTAAGAGCTCAGCAGAGTGACATACTTGCTTTTGCTTCTCCTTCAAACTTGTGTCGTCCAGACCAAGGATATGCTCTTTGGGAATTCAAGAGCGAGTTCTATGTCGAAGGGTTCCATTCAAATGGGGTGGCTGCTGATAAGAAGACAGAGAGGTGGTGGAACAGCACTTATTGCTGCTCTTGGCCTGGTGTCTCTTGCGATCCTAAGACAGGCGTGGTGGTTCAGTTAGACCACGGGGACAGCTTTCTCAATGGCCATTTGAGATCTAACACTAGTCTGTTTAGACTACAACATCTTCAGAGTCTAAATCTTGACTCCAATAATATTTTAGGTATTCTACCAGATTCCATCGGCAATCTCAAATATCTAAGGGAGTTGAGTCTTGGAAATTGCAATTTCTTTGGAAAGATTCCTTCTTCACTCGGAAACCTTTCTTATCTCACTCGTCTTTATCTTTCTAGTACGGATATCACAGGTGAGCTACTCGATGGGCAACCTAAACCAACTAACAGAGTTCGTATTTGTAACGACCAAACTTAGTGGGGACTTTCCTCTTGTGCTACTCAATTTGAGCGAGCTCACTCGGATCGACCTTGGCTCTAACCAGTTCGAAGGCATGCTTCCATCTAACATAGTAGCCTTTCGAAACTACAATATTTTGAGATAAGCAAAAATTCATTTTCTGGATCTATTATGTCATCTCTCTTCATGATCCCTTCTTTGGTCTACCTTGACCTGGGAAGAAATGATTTTAGTCCTCTTGAGATTGAGAATAACTCTTCACCATCTAAACTTGGAAGTTTGTCCTTTGGAGAAAACAATTTCAATGGGCCAATCCCAGAATCAATATCGAAGCTAGTCGATTTTAGCATCTTCTTGCATCTCAAGTCACTTTGGGGACTTGACCTCTCCAATCTAAATACAAGGAGCAAGGTTGACTTGAGTCTTTTCTCAAATCTCATGTTACTTACTAGTATGGATCTTTCAGGGATTCATTTGAAGATCAGTTCAACTCTCCATTTTCTGTCGCCCATAAATTTCTTGACTTTATCATCCTACAATATTGCTGAGTTTCCCGAGTTTCTACAAACCCAAACCAAACTGCTTTATCTAGACATTTCTGGCAATCATATTAAAGGCGAAGTACCAGAGTGGTTATGGAGAGATAAACATTTCTCAGAATTCATTCAGTGGTTTGAAGGATCGACGGACGTTATTCAAAGCAATGCCAAAATAATGCTTGATATAAGTTCAAACACATTCCACGATCCTTCTTTGTTACCAAACTCTTTGATGTTCTTTTCAGGCTCTGATAATCGGTTCTCGGGAGAGATTCCTAGGAAATATGCGAATTGGTAGCTCTTGATACACTTGTTTTAGCCAACAACTTCAGTGGTTCTTTTCCTCGGTGTTTTGAGAATTTCAATACTACTCTTTATGTGTTGCATCTGCAGAATAACAGCATCTCTGGGACTTTCTCAGATGAATCTATCAGTGATCACTTGATATTCTTTGATCAACTGCACTACACTAGAGTTTCTGAACATGGAAGACAGCAAGTTCAATAACATATTTCCTTTTTGGTTGAGATTGTTGCCTGATTTTCAGATTCTTGTACTTCATTCTAACGATTTCTATGGTTCAATATCTTCTCTTGGAAATTCTTTGAGTATTCTCAAGTTGCGAATCTTTAACATCTCGGAAAATCGCTTCACCGGAGTTTGCCATCAGATTACTTTGTGTGTTGGAGTGCAATGTCATTGGTTGTAGATATTGTTGATCATACACCGAGTAGGATGCGCACGTGGCTCAGGTTACTATTACAACTCGGTGGGTCTGTGTGACATCCGGGGCCCAACAAATAAAGGCAAGGCCCAAATTCATTTGTCAAGCCCAATAGGAGGGCAAAACCCTTGTGTCGTCTTGTTCCTCCCTCCTTTAAAAAGCTGCACTGAGAGTTGGTCGAGCCGCAAATCACATAGCTAGTGCCGAAGCTCTGCCGGAATCCCGTCAGCCCCGCCGCCGCCGTTACTGTTCGATGATGCGGGGTTTCTTTTACTTCAAGTTTTACCTCTAAGATAGCTGCAAGTGCACAGCAATCACAATAGTATATTAAGGGATCGAATCCACAGAGATTGTTGTTTTGCAAAAGTTCTAAGATTTCTAACTTCTTTAAACCAAATGGGGGCTTGGGGGATGCAGTGTGTCACGATTTGCAGTAATGATATCAAGCAGCAGAAAAGAATTAAACGGTTGTAAATCAATGAATAAAAGGCGTTGGGTTCAGGGACATTCTTCGGGGTTCATGGATCGGATCTAACAAGGAAACGGATAGGTTCTAGATGATTTAATAGGTTAGCTGAAACGGTCGACTATGACTACCCCGCCTTCACGGATCTAGCCACCTGCGTTTGTCTTTCACTGCGGATATGATTTTTCATCCCACGATGCAAGACAACCGCGCATACATATCATTCACCTATTTGTAAACACTCGCGGTGCGGTCCGTCGATATGCCTAAACATCCTACGGTGCGATCCGCTCGTTAACTTCTAGATCCAGACGATAGACCACATGTTCATGTATCTAGTCGTCCTGGAATCAGTTGCTAATTGATCAGAGAAGCAAACATGCAATAAGAACAAGACATCAACGAAGATACCTAAAAGAAACTCTATCTCTATCAACCTAGCGAAATCAATCCATGATTAAACCCCTTCGAAAATCCCCTTAAAAACCCAACTAGATGACTACTCGTTCATGGGAACGAGAGACATCTTTAAGATATGAAAGGTGCGAATTGTATTAATAAAAAGAACAAAGTGAGAAAACTTCTTCAAGGGAAATCGATTGAAGAGAGGTTTTCTTAAAGTATTGAAAAGCAAAGAACTAAGAACAAAAGATGAAAGGGAAAAGAAGGAGGAGTAGGCGGCTGCAGAAGAATTCTCTCTCGAGGTCTTCAACTCCGGGGCCGTCGAACTCTCTCTCTCTCTCTCTCTCTCTCTCTCTGTGCGGCGCAGAAGTGTTTTTGGAAAAGCTCTCCATGTGCTCACGCCTCTTCTGAGACCCTAAGGTTCCTTTATATAGGCTCTCGGTCTTCAGAAAGTGGGATTCGCGTTTTAACCTCGGGAAAATATCGGATAAGTGCAAACGGGCTCGGGATGGGCCGGAGTGGCGTGGCCGCACGAGCGACCAGGCGTGGCGCGGCCACTGGTCTTCTGAGGATCTGTGGCGCGGCCATCCTTCTTCTGCGAATGTGTCTGACGGGCCTTCTTGCTTCCTTCGTAACTTGAGATCCAACCGTGGGATTGAACTCAGACCACCTCGGCATGAAAGACAGCTGGAAGGGCTATCTTGTCTCCAAATATGAGCATGATCTTGTGGTGGGAAGGTCGACATCTGATACTGAACTTATGGCTCCGAGCACATGTACTTGAAGTTCCCGTTTTGCACCAAAATGTGTCCTTTTTGTCCAATTTTCCTGAAATGACTCTTAAAACTAGGAAACATGGAAATCACTTTAAAACTGTTGAAAACCGGGTTAAAACACTTATAAATGATCTTGAAATAATAGGTTTTAGGAGTAAAATATGAGTGTTATCAACTCCCCAAGACTTAAACCTTTGTTTGTCCTCAAACAAAACGCAGACAAAGCCTCGAAAAGAGGTTTGAAAATATAGGAACTAGCAAAACCTCAGCGACTGTCCTTCTAAGCCATAAGTCATCGAACAAGTCTATCCAAGCTCAGCCTAGAAAATTCTCACTATAGTTCCTTCAACACTAGTCCCTTGCGAAACTTTTACTATCTAAAATTCAAGTTTTAGTCAACTAGCTCTCTAAGTAGTATTAAGTTTGGCGTGATCCTTGTCAAGAGATATAAAGCTAGATTCAACGAGGTTAGGTATATAAAGGCCTTTATTGGTGAGGTTTAGAGTGTTTCGGGTTACCGTATAAATCTCCGGAAGGTGCGAGATATTATGCAAAACAGCAAGAGAAGGTGGAACTATTGAGATCCACGATTTCCAATCACTCTCTGCACGTACACATCCGCAAGTTCTCCTTGATACAGCCATCCCCCCAGACTTAGTTTCTTGTTTCTGCCTCGGATTGGATGGCGTTTAAAACTTCTCACCATATCACCCAGGCTCCGCCTCTATGCATGTCACGATTCTCTTAAGGCTCTTAGGCATATTCTTCCCGTTTCTTTTTTTTGTAACTCTTTTTTTTATGGATAAGTACTGTCATTACTCCAAAGAGTTCGGGTCCTCTATCCGAGTTATTATTTTTTTTTTTTGAAACGGGAAGTGCCTTGTTGTGAGAGTCTTAAGGATCGCAAGAATATTACCATTCTTTCGAGTTTTCAGAGGCATGAGTTGTCCTTCTTTTGTAGCTAACACTTCCGTTCCTTAACCATTCGATCCTACATCTTGAGTGACTAGAAATCATGTCGTTCCTCCCTCTCCGACATTTTTACACATATCTGCATATAGTGAAAACAAGAGAGTTACATGAGGTATGAAAAGATGGTAAGGGTTTCAGGTATGGTACCAACTATTGATGAGTTGGCCGTTCAGGAACAACAAGGGAGTGTGTTTAAATGGAAGAAGATGTCCCGAACGTTCTGGCTTTTTCGTTGAATGTTTACATCTGTTGACAAGGAAATTAATAGTTAGTTTAAAGTCCAATAAAAATAGAGCTAGTGTATTCCTTCCCCTGAAGTTTCTATAGATCGGCATTCTCCAGGATTTCGCATCTCTGGCTTTCTAGCTACTGCCTAGTCTAGTACTAAAGCTTGAAAGATCTGTCACTAGAAATAGCGTAGAAGCACACTGGTCGAATATCATCCTTGGTTTTGTGTCATAATCCCTAAAACCATATTATATATATCGAAATAGATCATTCTTAGTTCTTAAAAAAAACTCAAATAAAAACCAAAACAAAAGCAAAGTCATTAGTACGAACTCCCCCAGACTTAAATCACACTGTCCCCAGTGTGAAAAAGTGGTGACAGGTCGGGAATGACTGAAATAGATGAAAGATAAAGCATAAATGAAAAGTAAAGGATAGGGGTGGAATAGATGGAACCAGGCTCGTAAGCAGGAAGAGTGTTGGCCGAGACGCGAAGTCTTCTAGGCATCTGAACTCAGGGTCTAGAGGTTGTCATCTATGTGTCCTTTCTCTCGAAGCTGTTGCGCCATCTTCTCAAGCATCTCGTTCTGGCGTGCTAGTTGCTCCTGAAGTGCGGTGATCGCGGGATCAGTCGAGGTGGACGGTGCAGCGGATCGTGAGGTACTGCGCATGGAGGAGGATGAGGTGTGGTGAGTCCTCTGACGGATCGCTTCTCTCCTAGCCTTGGCGGCTACATACTCTCCAATGGTGAGCGGTAGACGTGAGAACTCGGTACGGAACTCATCATGGTTCGGGATCCACTGTGGTGAACCTTCTGAAAGGCGCGGGACTGTAGGAGACGGTAAGTAGACCGTGTGGTTGTCTCTCTTTCCCAATCGGTAGCGGTATCCGAACCTGTCCGGATCCATGGCTGCGCCTGTCAAATTCATGTCCGTTTGAAACTGGGACAAGTCAAACCAAACCTCGTCTAGGGGTGTCTCAATGCTGGTGTCTACTCCTGCGGCCTCCATGTTCGCTGTGATGATGCCTCCATATGTTGTGAAGGCAGTTGCGCACCTAGGTACGGTGATATCGTGATTCACTCGCACGAGTCTCTCTGCTAGGATGCATCCAAAGCATGCTGAAAGTGGCTCGTCCCTAAAGGCGGACTGAAGTAGGACGGGCTCTGGGATTAGGATGCATGATTGGTTGCTGCGAGAGTAGAGTCGGTGTGCTATGAGGCGGTGCATGAAACGCACGGCTGGATGTGAAAGAAAGGCGGATGGATGCCTTCCCTTGTCGTAAATGCCTCGGCCCATGAGTCCCCAAATGTCAGCACTCCATTCTTCTTCAATGCTTGTCTCGCTCCTCAAGTCAAAACCAAATTTCTCGCAAAGTCTAGGTATGCTCAGCTCATACTCTCGAGAGCCAATGGTGAAATAGAGAATACCGTCTTTCGGATGTGATTTCCTTCCTCTCTTGTATGTCAGCTGAACCGAAGCTAAAAAATCTTGAGCGAGTCCCTTGTAGGTGGGTCGATCAATTTCCATGAAGGTTATGAGCCTTAGCTTATCCGAGTACCACGTGACATCCTCGGTGATGCCCAACGCATCTAAAGCGGAGTAGTCGATCTTCAAGGTTGTTTTTACATCCATCTTCTTCATCTCCTTCAAATAATCAATGTTCGGGTCCATTGGTGCTCCAAAATTTCGGACCTTGCGCTTAGGAGGAGAAGGGTTCAGCTCTCTTGTTGGCTCTTGAGGTGGAGGATCGTCGCGGCTTGTGCATACCTTTTGCGATTCGAGGAACTTCCTCCTTTGATCCCTCATATATTTCCCTAGAGTGGTGTTTAGACTCGGGTTCCCTAGCGGTGTTACGTGTTCTTGCTGTCGCGAAGAACTCCTTGAAGAGCTTAGTTTCTCTCTATTCTTCGAATGTATCTCTCGAAGTTTCGGTCGGAACTCATTGTACCTTGCAAAATAAAAACAAAAACTCGACCAAGCATGTGAATTTGATGTGTCACATGGATTCTCAAGTGCAATGATATACAAGACATATACCAAGAGTTTCCAAGACTAATACTAATCGAGTAATTGCATAAATTTCAAGATCAATTTGGTACTCACACCCTATTTTCGGATTTTTGGGATTCTAAACCAAATTTTTTCCAATAAATCGATTTTGTCAACTTATTATCATCAAACTTTGATCTCTAAGTGATACCTAGCATGAATCAAGTCCAAACCAAACAATTCGTCCAATAATATCTCCAAAAATCGGTTCTTAGAGCATCCTAAAAAAAAATTTATCTCAAAGACTTCAACTTTTAGATATATGGTTGCAAAAATCGAGATCTAGGCAACCTAAATCATCAATCCAAGGTTCTCTAATATTATCCAAGCATCCTAGACAATTTTCTAATCAAGCAAGAGAGATCTCAAAATTGAGTTCTTTAGAGATTTGTAAAATTAGAGATCATACCTTGTAGATGAGGATGAATGAGCTTTAAAAAGTGAATACTCTTCGAAAATAGATGAGCTTAGGCCAAAGAATTTTTGAAAACGGTTTGGATTTGAAAAACTTAGAATCTCTCAAAAATCTCCAAGTCTCTTGGGAGAGAAGAAGAAAAGAGAGTTTGATCCTAAAATTTCTCTTTTGCTTTTAAAAAGGTGTTTTTATCACCAAAAACCTTTTATTTTCAAAAATTTTAAAACGAGAGAACTTACCTTGCGTGTTGGCCACGAATCGATTAAATCCGTCATCTTATATTAACGGAAATAACTTTTAGGTGCGGGATTGTACCAAAACGCGGGAAGCTCGGTTCGGGAGGAAAAATGTGAGTTTTCCGGGTTGGTCGCTCAGACGACCGCTGGCCGCGCCATGGCCTGTCGCGGCCGCGGCCAAGCTGCTTCCCTCTGTGCGGTCGTGATCCGTCGCGCGGCCACGGTCCTTCTCGCCGCGCCACGGGCTATGCTCGTGCGGTTAGCCTCCTTCTGAGGCTCCTCTTCATATTTTTGAGTTTTTCTGGGTTTTATATATTATATATATATATATATATATATATATATATTTTAATTCCTAAGTGCAGAAAACTTGCAAAAACTAGGTGTTAGAAATGAAAGAAAGAAAAGAAATAAAAAACACGTACCGGATGGGTTGCCTCCCACCAAGCGCTTTTGTTTAAGTCGTTTAGCTCGACTTTGTTTGAAGTTTAGGCAGTTGGGGAAAGTGCTTCGGGAGTTGTCTCTCATGAAGCTTCTCCTTGCTTCCATATCATCAGCGTCCCTCCGTTTACGTTCCTTAGAATTTTAGCTTCTAAGATTACCCGCTTTGTCTTTTCAACTGACTTCGAAACTTCCTCTTCACCCAACTCTTCTAGTTCGGGAGGAATCAGAATTTTGATTCGGGAGAAGGGTCTCGAGTGGATCTGGCCTGCCCTTAATATCATCCCCTTTTTCTCCTTCTTAGTCGCGTGGTTCTTCGTTTCCAGAGGCGGAGTGCTCAGCTCCTTTGGGTAGTATCTCTTCTGGCTTATATGTAAGACTACGAAGTTGCTTACGTGGTCGATCCTTGCTCCTACCGTGGCCAAGAAGGGTCTTCCAAGTATCAGTGGTTTCTTTTTGTCTTCCCCCATGTCGAGCACATGGAAATCAGTAGGTACTATCTTATATCCGACAAGAAGTTGAACGTTGTAGACTACGCCATTTGATTTCTTCCTAGACGAGTCTCCGAACACTAGCTGCGTAGGTGAGGGGAAATAAGTCGTCATTCCTAACCTTTCAGCGATTGCCATTGGCATGACATTGACATTGGCTCCTGTGTCACATAGACAATCCTAGAAGTTGATTACCGTGATCAAGCATGGGAAAGTAAATGCGCCTGGATCTTCTTCTTTCTTCAGTCTGTCGAACCCACGGTTCTCCGGAGTATCGAAAGGTGGACTGGCAGTTCCTTTCTTTATCGTTGGGAAGAGTGGGACAAACCTGCACTTTTCTCTCATGGCTAGCTCTGGCTCCTTAGCCTCGTTGGCGACTGCCGAGATCGCGTTACAGAATCCTTTCGGGTTATCCTCTACTTTTCCGGGAAAGATCCCTGCTTGTCTCTTGATGGCTTCAGCGGTTTGAGAGACTTGCATGTCTAATTTCTTCACGTGGGAAGACAAGGTTTCGAACTTTCAGTTCAGGTCGTTGTACATGCAATCTACCTTGATGTTGAGATCCTTGACCGATTTTTGTTGAGACAACAACAGCTGTTGCATCAGTCCTTCGAGTTTGTCTTCTCGTGACGGGTAAGGTGCATTCTGTGCAGCTTGCGGCGCTCCCTGTTGGTTGTTGTAGAGCGTGAGCTGAGAGTTGTAGGGTTGCTTTGCCTGGTAGCCTCCGTTGTTTTCGTAGTTCACGTTCTGGAACTTGTTCTGGAAGGGTCTTCCTTGAGGTGGATACACTTGATCTCGCGAGTTCTCCACGTTTGGGTTTCGGTATGATAAGTTGTTGTTGTTCCTGAAGTTGTTGTTGAATCCATTGTTGAAGTTTCTGTTTGGATATGAATTATGCCCTCCTATGAAGTTAACTTCTTCTTCTCGCGTGTAGAACTCGTCTCCATCGTCTCCCGGGCTAGATTCTTCTCTTTCCGTCGCGGTCTCACACGCACTGATACTGCGTTGCTGTCCCTTTAGCAGCTGGCTCATCATATTTTTCAGCTCGGTTATTTGCTTAGAATCAGAGTCTCCAGTTCTCTGATTCCTATCATAATCCGGACAGTTATTGTTGTTGCTTACATCGAGGTTCTCGATGAGTGCACGTCCTTGTCGTTCCATCTTTGTTGTAAAATCTCCATTACTGGCCGTGTCGAGCGAAAGTTTGTATCTAGCTTGCAGCCCGCGGTAGAACGTGTTTAGCAAGCTGGCTCCGGAGAAACCATGGTGAGGACAGTCGCGTTCATAGTCCTTGAATCGCTCCCACGCCTCAAAGAATGATTCGACCGGTCCTTGTTGAAAGCCTTGGATCTTGTTTCTCAGCAGGTTGGATCGGGACTTAGTGTAGAAGTGATTGAGGAAGGCAGACTTGCATTCCACCCAGTTAGTGATCGATCCTGGTGGTAAAGTCTTTAGCCATCTATGAGCTTTGTCGCTCAAAGAAAATGGGAATAGCTTACACTTCAGATAGTCGGGAGGGATTCGGTTCGTCTTTGTGGTGCTGCAGATTTCCTCGAATAACTCGATGTGGTCCATCGGGTGCTCGTTTGATAGTCCGTGAAACTGATTTTGCTTCACCAAAGAGATGATCTGCGGTTTGATATCCAACTCGTCCTCATGGGAGACGTTAACTTGAATCGCTGCTCGATTCTGGAAGTGCTGATCAGGAGTATCGTGATCGGCTATCGTGCGGTTCCTAGCTCGCCTGGGAAGGTTGGCTGGCAGAAAAGGTCGGATGGCGTCTCGGTCATCCGGCTGGATGATAGGGTTTGCTTGGTTCGCTCCATTTCTGATGATCGGACTGTGTCCTCCTTGCTGTAGGGCAGGATCGCGTTCTTCTTCGTCCGAGTCAGCCTCGAGATTAGGGTTGATAGGATTTCCATTGTTGTCCATCTTGTAAATCGTTAGGTGCTCGACCAGTGTTGATCTGTCTTCTTAACCTTCGGATTTCTTTTTCGTGCCTGTCGATCTCGATGTGGCGGGGTAAGACGTTGGAAGCGTTCCTCCTAGTGGTCATACACCTGAAACATGAGAAGTAAACACAAGAAAATCGTGAGCAATGAACGGAAAAGCTTGAAAATCAACGTAGTCTAAAAGACAAATTAGAAACTGAAAATTCGCAAAAGCAAACAATCCCAGGCAACGGCACCAAAAACTTGATGCGCGGTTTCTTTTACTTCAAGTTTTACCCTTAAGATAGCTGCAAGTGCACAGCAATCACAGTAGTATATTAAGGGATCGAATCCACAGAGATTGTTGTTTTGCGAAAGTTCTAAGATTTCTAACTTCTTTAAACCAAATGGGGGCTTGGGGGATGCAGTGTGTCACGATTTGCAGTAATGATATCAAGCAGCAGAAAAGAATTAAACGGTTGTAAATCAATGAATAAAAGGCGTTGGGTTCAGGGACATTCTCCGGGGTTCATGGATCGGATCTAACAAGCAACATGATAGGTTCTAGATGATTTAATAGGTTAGGTTCTTAAGCTGAAACGGTCGACTATGACTACCCCGCCTTCACGGATCTAGCCACCTGCGTTTGTCTTTCACTGCGGATATGATTTCTCATCCCACGATGCAAGACAACCGCGCATACATATCATTCACCTATTTGTAAACACTCGCGGTGCGGTCCGTCGATATGCCTAAACATCCTACGGTGCGATCCGCTCGTTAACTTCTAGATCCAGACGATAGACCACATGTTCATGTATCTAGTCGTCCTGGAATCAGTTGCTAATTGATCAGAGAAGCAAACATGCAATAAGAACAAGACATCAACGAAGATACCTAAAAGAAACTCTATCTCTATCAACCTAGCGAAATCAATCCATGATTAAACCCCTTCGAAAATCCCCTTAAAAACCCAACTAGATGACTACTCGTTCATGGGAACGAGAGACATCTTTGAGATATGAAAGGTGCGAATTGTATTGATAAAAAGAACAAAGTGAGAAAACTTCTTCAAGGGAAATCGATTGAAGAGAGGTTTTCTTAAAGTATTTAAAAGCAAAGAACTAAGAACAAAAGATGAAAGGGAAAAGAAGGAGGAGTAGGCGGCTGCAGAAGAATTCTCTCTCGAGGTCTTCAACTCCGGGGCTGTCGAACTCTCTCTCTCTCTCTCTATTTGTGCGGCGCAGAAGTGTTTTTGGAAAAGCTCTCCGTGTGGTCACGCCTCTTCTGAAACCCTAAGGTTCCTTTATATAGGCTCTCGGTCTTCAGAAAGAGGGTTTCGCGTTTTAACCTCGGGAAAATATCGGATAAGTGCAAACGGACTCGGGATGGGCCGGAGTGGTGTGGCCGCGTGAGCGACCAGGCGTGGCACGTCCACTGGTCTTCTGAGGATCTGTTGCGCGGCCATCCTTCTTCTGCGAATGTTTCTGACGGGCCTTCTTGCTTCCTTCGTAACTTGAGATCCAACCGTGGGATTGAACTCAGATCACCTTGGCATAAAAGTCAGCTGGAAGGGCTATCTTGTCTCCAAATATGAGCTTGATCTTGTGGTGGGAAGGTCGTCATCTGATGCTGAACTTATGGCTCCGAGCACATGTCCTTGAAGTTTCCGTTTTGCACCAAAATGTGTCCTTTTTGTCCAATTTTCCTGAAATGACTCTTAAGACTAGGAAACGTGGAAATCACTTTAAAACCGTTGAAAACTGGGTTAAAACACTTATAAATTATCTTGAAATAATAGGTTTTAGGAGTAAAATATGAGTGTTATCATTCAAGTCGGAGTCGTCGAACGTGAAACCACATCGCCCGTTCTCGTGAGAAGAAGCGACGTGCGTGAAAGTCGAGCCGTCATCTCCTCGACTCCACCGCCACCGACCGCCGTCGCCACCGATCTTCTGCCGTGAGACACCACCACCGTCAGCGGATCATACAGTGGTAAGCAGATCTGAGCCTCCTCCGTTACGTTCATTTTTCTCGAGAGTCATTAAAGTTGATCCGCCATTATTGTTGTTGCTTAAGCCGCAAACTTCTTCTCCTCCACGTGGATTTGTTGTTGCGTTGGTGTGGTGATTGTCGTCGTTGGTGGTAAGAGTGATCTCGTTGTGTTATCGTTGTTGTTCACGTATGGGTTGTGACATGATGTTGTTGCTTGTGTCCTAAGACACGTTTGATTCCATTGTTGTTGTCCAGATATGGTTAGTAATGCAAGTCTCCGTAAGCCTCTTGTCATCTTTCTGTTGTCATCTTCATTCCTGTTGCACATGAGAAGCTAAGGTGAGGACTGGTTGTGACTTATCTCTCGTATATTCATACTCGTTTTAGTCTGAGTAGTCTTTTTTTAATGCGCGCATACCTGCGCTGTATCTATATGAATACACGTATTTGTTTGTTGTCTAAATCTGACTATTAAGCGCTGTAATAACATTATAATATTAATTATTGTATGACTGTTGTTGATTGATGGACTTAGTAACATAGGTTGTTAAACGGAAAATGTTTGAATGATTTGTGAATAGTGTTTGCGGGTGTTTGCATTGTGTGCGGGAAATCACTTGTGCGGGTTGAGATAAGCTATAGGCTTTTGAGGCGGTTTTGCCTATGTGATGTCATAAGTAAGATAGAGAATTCTCTTACGTTAGGAGTCTATGCTGGATATGGAAGGCGTGTGGCGCACCATAGTCCATCGTTGGAGGCTTGACGAGCCCTGCATCGTGAGGACGGACAGCGTGTTGTGCTGCTATATGCCACGGGGTGTGCGCCGGTAAAGGGCGTGGATGCACCAGTAGGTCTAGATGTCATTTCTTGATCTATGAGTGCCTTCGGACGTGTTTGTTTGTGTGTATTAGCTTAAGACTTTCGTCTGGAATGGTTATGCATGTGCGAGATGTATATCGTGGGTCCCTAGGACCTGCACTAACTGGGTAATCCAAATTACTCATCCCTCTTTCTTGCAGGGGAGTGCGCTGGCATATAGAAGTAGTCATTCGGCTTGGTGATGGTTTTGGCAAGACACAGATTTTTATTTATTATTCGTTATTATTTTAAAGACGTTATTTTATTTTCGTATTTAATGTTTAAGTTAAAAATGATTTTGTAAGACATTTTGAATACGATCCATGGAAATAAAGTGGTATTGAACTAGCAAGTGGTTTCTTGTGCTGAAAGTTAATGCACTTGGACATGCCGTCTTGGTTACGTAAGAGGCGGGTGTTACAATTGGTATCAGAGCCTAGGATTGCCAAACCGGTTCTAACCCGGGAGAGGGATTGTGAAAGGAAAAAGTGTTTTCAGAACGACTTTCAAGTTATTGTTAAAAAAAAGATTTACTTTCGGATTTTTAAAAATATTTTCGGATTTATGTAAAAAAAAAAATATATATATATATATATATATATTTGGAATATTTTTGTAGTTTCAAAAAAAAAAAAAAAAAAAAACTTTTCAGAAAGTGGGGTTTTTGAAAAGGAAAAGTGCAAAACATCACCTAACTTGACTTAATCTCGGTATTCTTCGTGTGTTAGGTTTTTTGGCTTTGGGAAAGAGTTTGACCGTTGCTTTTTCTGTCTTCAGGATGCCGCCAAAGAGAGCACATGTTGCGTGAGGTACGAGAGCTGCTAACCCCGCAGCTAGGACAGAAAGTCAGGCTGCTTCGACAGAAAGTGTTCAGGGGAGCCACACTGAGAATCAGACAGTGCGCGGCCACTGGAGCTAACCAAGCTGATGTGCTTGCAGCCGTGATGGAGGAGTTGCAGAGGTACCGTAACCGTTTTGGAGATCAGATGCGGAATGACCCGGGAGTAGGAAATGTGCATCAGCAGGTTGCGTCGTTGAATGGCCAGAACGGGGGAGCACAGTATCCGCCGCCACCTCCACCACTGGCTGTGCATGTGCAAGTTCAAGGACCTTCGTACTGGGAAACGATGAGGCTCTTGAGGGATATGCAGATGGATCACTTTGACGGAAAAGCAAGTGCTATAGCTGCTGATAATTGAAGGAAAAAGTTGGAGGATAATCTTGATGCAGTCAGGTGCCCGCAGGAGTACCGCAGAGATTTGGCTGTACAATACCTGAAGGATGATGCAATGATTTGGTGGAAAGGTGTGGTAGAGTCAACGCAAGGGCGATATGAGTTGACTTGGGCCAATTTCAGGGACGAGTTCACTCGAGAGTATTTTCCGCCAGAGGCCATGGACCAGATGCAGAGTGCTTTCGACGACCTTCGTCAGGGTAACCTAACTGTCCGAGAATACAAGGAAGAGTTCAACCGTCTGAGGAGGTTCACCACCAGGCACTTGAACGAGGCAGACCAGATTCGTAAGTTCATGAGTGGATTGAGAATCGACCTCAAGAACCGTTGCACTATCAGGAAGTATGGCAGTATGGTGGATCTGGTAGAAACTGCTGCTGTGCAGAAAATTGGGCTGCAAGAAGAGCTTAAGTTGTCCAAAAATGCTCAAGCTAAGAGTGGAAAATGTGATGAGAGCCATAAGATGAGTTGGGACACTGCTAACTCGGGAACAGCTCCTAGGGGTGTCGTATGCTACAAGTGTCATCAACCGGGGCACATGAAGAGGGATTGTACTGCAGGTCATGCGCCGAGAGAGATCCAACCGCTGAGGAGTACTTGCCATCATTGTGTTCAGATCGGACACCTTGCGAGGCAGTGTATGGTTCCACTTCAGGGGCAGCAGCTAGGAGGGCAGAACCGTGAGCAACTTCAGTTGCCGCCGCCACCAACGGGGCAAGAAGGACAACCTCAAGTCTTTGTTGCGGGAGAACACGGCGGAATGGAACCGAACACGGGTATGTCATTTCCTCTAGACTTTTGTGTGTTTTCATTGAGAGTCTTGTGTGAAATTTGAATAGCATGCTTAGTGTAGTACCAACCGCGTAGGATCGATTTTGGTCGGGGGAATCGCCGCCCATTCTTTGTTTAACACAGGAGCTACGTGTAGCTTTGTGTGTCCGACACTGTCAAAGTACGGGACATTCGAAGGCGTGTTCCTCTCGAGGGCGAAGTAGATCAAGATATCCAGAGTTGAGTTTGTGAAGTATATTTGGGGTTACGAAGAAGTAACCATAGTGCTGGCGTGAAGGTGCGTGAGAATCTTGTGAAAACTAGAGTTGGACCATTCCCAAGTAATTTTGGAAAAGAACTGTTTGACTGAGCATTGAACGTCGGAAAAGTTATGCGGTCTCACATAGAAATGATTTAGAGTTCACAGTTGGTGATACTGTGTACTTAATGTTGAGGACGTTCTGAGAAACCGATAAGAATCGTAGGTTGAAAAAATTGAGACCAAGGTTCATGGGGCCATATAAGATCATCGAGAGGATATGGTAAGATACCTATCGGTTGGACTTACCACAAGAGTTGTCAAACTTTCATGATATGTTTCATGGATAAGTTTGAGGAAAGTGGTTCGAGAACTAGGGATGATCTTAGCGGAGCCGCCAATGGACATGTGTCGAAACTTGACAATTACGAGTAAACCGGTGGAATCTTAGAACATCAAGAGTCGGAAGTTCAAGAGAAAAAGAAAAAGTTGGTTCGTGTTTGCTGGGAAAAGGATGGGATCCATGAAGAGACTTGTGAGCCTGAGGCTGTTGTGCAAGTGAGTATTCCGAAATCTTTGGAGGTGTTGGTGTTCCGCAGGATGTCGATTTGAATTCGGGTGCGAATTCCCGTTTAGTGGGGGAGAATTGTGACATCCGGGGACCAACAAATAAAGAAAAGGCCCAAATTAATTTGTCAAGCCCAATAGGAGGGAAAAACCCTTGTGTCGTCTTCTTCCTCCCTCCTTTAAAAAGCTGCACCGAGAGTTGGTCGAGCCGCAAATCCCATAGCTAGTGCCGAAGCTCTGCCAGAATCCCGTCAGCCCCGCCGCCGCTGTTACTGTTCAAGCCGGAGTCGTCGAACGTCAAACCACATCGCCCATTCTCATGAGAAGAAGCGACGTGCGTCAACGCCGAGTCGTCATCTCCTCGACTCCACCGCCACCGATCGCTGTCGCCACCGATCTTCTGCCGTGAGACACCACCACCGTCAGCGAATCATACAGTGGTAAGCAGATCTGAGCCTCCTCCGTTACGTTCATTTTTCCCGAGAGTCATTAAAGTTAATCCGCCATTATTGTTGTTGCTTAAGCCGCAAGCTTCTTCTTCTCCACGTTGATTTGTCGTTACGTTGATGTGGTGATTGTCGTCGTTGGTGGTAAGAGTGATCTCGTTTTGTTATCGTTGTTGTTCACGTATGGGTTGTGACGTGATGTTGTTGCTTGTGTCCTAAGACACGTTTGATTCCAGTGTTGTTGTCCAGATCCGATTAGTAATGCAAGTCTCTGTAAGCCTCTCGTCATCTTTCCGTTGTCATCTTTATTCATGTTGCACCCGAGAAGCTAAGGTGAGAACTGGTCGTGATTTATCTCTCGTATATTCATACTCGTTTTAGTCTGAGTAGTCTTTTGTTAATGCACGCATACCTGCGTTGTATCCATATGAATACACGTATTTGTTTGTTGTCTAAATCTGACTATTAAGCGCTGTAATAACATTATAATATTAATTATTGTATGACTGTTGTTGATTGATGGACTTAGTAACATAGGTTGTTAAACGGAAAATGGTTGAATGATTTGTGAATAGTGTTTGCGGGTGTTTGCATTGTGTGCGGGAAATCACTTGTGCGGGTTGGGATAAGCTGTAGGCTTTTGAGGCGGTTTTGCCTATATGATATCATAAGTAAGATAGAGGATTCTCTTACGTTAGGAGTTTGTGCTGGATATGGAAGGCGTGTGGCGCACCATAGTCCAACGTTGGAGGCTTGACGAGCCCTGCGTCGTGAGGACGGACAGCATGTTGTGTCGCTATATGCCACGTGGTGTGCGCCGGTAAAGGGCGTGTATGCACCAGTAGGTCTAGATGTCATTTCTTGATATATGAGTGTCTTTGGACGTGGTTGTTTGTGTGTATTAGCTTAAGACTTTTGTCTGGAATGGTTATGCATGTGCGAGATGTATATCGTGGGTCCCTAGGACCTGCACTCACTGAGTAATCCAAATTACTCGTCCCTCTTTCTTGCAGGTGAGCGCGCTGGCATACAGTAGTAGTCATTCGGCTTGTGATGGTTTTGAGAAGACACGGATTTTTATTTATTATTCGTTATTATTTTAAAGACGTTATTTAATTTCGGATTTAATGTTTAAGTTAAAAATGGTTTTGTAAGACATTTTGAATACGATCCTTGGAAATAAAGTGGTATTGAACTAGCAAGTGATTTCTTGTGGTGAAAGTTAATGCACTTGGACATGCCGTCTTGGTTACGTAAAAGGCGGATGTTACAGTCTGACAACAAAGGATCAAAGATGGAGCTGGTTGGGAGTGGTTTCACAATCTACAAAGCAATTGATGTCCCTGGGAACAGATTCAAAGGAGATATTCATGAATCCATCAGGTTACTCAAAGAATTGATTGTGCTCAACATGTCAAACAATGCTTTCATAGGTCTTATTCCACCATTTTTATCAAACCTAACTAATCTTCAATCGCTGGATCTATCTCTAAACGGGCTATCCAGCAAAATCCCACCAGAGTTTGGGAAACTCATGTTTCTAGCGCGGATGAACTTCTCGTACAACAAGCTCGGAGGTCCAATACCACAAGGCACTCAGATTCAAAGCCACAATATTTCTTCATTCGCAGAGAATCCCGGGCTCTGTGGTGCTCCTCTCCAAGAAACCTGCGGCGGAAAAAAAGAAGCAACAAAGCATGAGGAAGGTGAAGAAAAGGAAGAAGAAGATCAAGTATTCAGCTGGATTGCAGCTGCTATAGGCTACATACCTGGTGTGTTCTGTGGACTCACCATCGGCCATATTCTGATTTCATATAAACATGAATGGTTCATGAGGATCTTTCACTTTTTTACTTATTAATCAATCAAAGCATCAGTTGCTTGATGATATCTACGTATGTATAATAATCATCTCCATGTACGTTTCTAAATTAATATTTTAGTGTTGTAACGAATTTGTTATGCAAGGTTTTATGGAGAAACAAAATTAGATAATTGTTGTGAAGAATCCTGTTCGTCCGAATTATATTAATTAAGTAGAGAATCGAGAGACGAGAGAGGATTATGAGCAAAAACACTGATAAAAGTTGAATCGAAGGGACTAAATTTAAAAGTTGTGAAGAATTCTAATGTTTTCGAATTGTATTGTGACTATGGTTTGTTTCAAAGTTTCCCAAATTTTCGTTACATCTCTCACTCTCTCTGTCTCTTCCTTTTGCTTTCGTTTTTATTTCAGATTCAGTTCAACAACCACAACAAAGAACCCTAATATTTCACAATACCTTTCATATCATTACGAATGAGACTCAAATTCTTATATTGCCAAAGGAGAACGCTGGAGAGAGAGAGACAGAGAGATAGAGAAATGGAGAACTCTTTGTCTCCGTCGCCGATCAAATAGCGTAGAGGAATTTTCTCCATTTTCCGAGATCATTTCTCTTTTTTTATACCTTTCTCTGGGGTTTGATTTCGAGTTTTCCTATATTTTTGCTTTCTCTGTTTTTGACTCGAAGAGTGAAACCAAAACTTTGCTTTAATTGACGTACAAATGTCTAAACAGGCGCTCACAGAGGACGATAAGACCTCTAACATTGCGTTTGAACGAGTTGCCTGGAAAATTGCGTTTGCGGGTTTCTAACGCGATTAACCCCAACCACACGGCTTAGAATTGCGTTTCAGAGATTGACCCTCAAGGTTAGTTTTTCCAAGAGGGGACTTGACTTAGTGGAAACATCACATGGAAATTAAATATCTTTGTGGAAATATCTCATTTTGCTACGCAATTAGACTTAACAGGAGACTTGTTAAGTCAAGCTTTAGTTTCCTACATAAATGTAAGAGACAATCCAATGATCGAGAGTCACCAACATCACTCGTTTTACGGAAAAAGAAAAAGAAAAAGAAAAAAAGCATGATGCATTCTTGTAGTGAGAGGAAAATGATAATATGGAGCCTGTGTTTAATCTTCTCCCTTTCTAACATAATACTTGCTTTTGCTTCTCCTTCTAAGCACTTGTGTCGTCCAGACCAGAGGGATGCTCTTTGGGATTTCAAGAACGAGTTCTATGTCGAAGAATATGTGAACCATCCAACGCATGTGGATAAGAAGACAGAGAGGTGGAGGAACAACACTGATTGCTGTTCTTGGGATGGTGTCTCTTGTGATCCTAAGACGGGCAAGGTCGTTGAGTTAGACCTCGTGGTAAGTTGTCTTAATGGCCCTTTGAGATCTAATAGTAGTCTATTTAGACTATTACATCTTCAGAGCCTAGATCTTAGCGCAAATAATCTTTCAGGTATTCTACCAGATTCCATTAGAAACTTAAAATATTTGAGGGTTTTGAGTCTTGGTTTAACGTGGAAACTTTGCAATCTTTTTGGAAAGATTCCTTCTTCACTTGGAAATCTTTCTTATCTCACTGAGCTTGATCTTTCGGGTAATGATTTCATCGGTGAACTACCAGACTCGATGGGCAACCTAAACCGACTGAAAGATTTGCAGCTTGTATTGAACAAGTTCAGTGGGAACTTTCCTCATGTGTTACTTAATATGAGCGAGCTCACTAGGATTGACCTTCGGTCTAACCAGTTCCGAGGTATGCTCCCAACTAACATGAGTAGGCTCTCCAAACTGGAGACTTTTGATATAACTGGAAATTCATTTTCTGGATCTATTCCATCTTCTCTCTTCATGATCCCCTCATTGTTATCCCTTGATTTGGGAAGAAACCACTTCAGCGGTCCTTTTGAGATTGGGAATGTCTCTTCACCATCTAAACTTGGCATTTTATCCCTTGGAGAAAACAATTTCAATTGGCCAATCTCGAGATCTATATCGAAACTAGTCGAGCTCTGGTATCTTGACCTCTCTTTCTGGAACATGAATATATAGAGGCATCGTCGATTTCAGCATCTTCTTGCATATCAAATCACTTAAGTTACTTGACATCTCCTATCTGAATACAAGAAGCATTGTTGACTTGAGTCTTTTCTTAAATAGCATGTCACTTAATAGTGTGTATCTTTCAGGGATTAATCTGAAGATCAGCTCAACTTTCCATTTTCCCTCACTCATACACAGGTTGGCTTTATCATCGTGCAATATTTCTGAGTTTCCCAACTTTCTGCAAACCCAAACCAATTTGTCTTATTTAGACATTTCCGACAATCAGATTGAAGGCCAAGTACCAAAGTGGCTATGGAGTCTGCCACTGTTGGAGTTTGTAAACATTTCTAAAAATTTCTTCTGTAGCTTTGAAGGACCAACTGATGTTATTCAAAGAAGTGAAAAGGTTCAAACACTGGATATAAGTTCAAACACTTTCCAGGATCCATTTCCCTTGTTACCAAACTCTACGATGTTCCTTTTAGGCTCCGATAATCGGTTTTCGGGAGAGATTTCTAGGGAAATATGCAAAGTGGTTGCTCTTGATACACTTGTTTTATCCAACAACAACTTCAGCGGTTCTATTCCTCGGTGTTTTGAGAATTTCAGTACTAATCTTAGGGTCTTGCATCTCCAAAATAATAGCCTTTCTGGTGTTTTTCCAGAGGAATTTATCAGTGATAAATTGATATCACTTGATATTGGTCACAACCGGTTATCAGGAGAGCTCCCCAAGTCTCTGATCAACTGCACTCGTCTCGAGTTTCTGAATGTGGAAGACAACATAATCAGTGATACATTTCCATTCTGGTTGAGATTGTTGCCAAGTATACAGATTTTTGTCATTCGTTCCAATGAGTTCTATGGCCCAATATCTTCTCCTGAAGTTTCTTTGAAATTTCTGAAGCTGCGAATCTTTGACATTTCGAAAAATCTCTTCATTGGAGTATTGCCATCAGATTACTTTGCTGGTTGGAATGCAATGTCATTACACATTGTAGATAGTATGTTGAGTTGGTATGTAATACGTGGCTATGGCTTATATCATAAGTCAGTGGTTTTAACAAACAAAGGATTGAAGATGGAGTTGATTGGGAGTGGTTTCACCATCTACAAAACCATCGATGTCTCTGGGAACAGACTCGAAGGAGATATTCCCGAATCCATCGGTTTACTGAAGGAACTGATTGTGCTCAACTTGTCAAACAAAGCTTTCACATGTCGTATTCCACCTTCTCTATCAAACTTGACCAATCTTCAATCATTGGATCTATCTCAAAATGGATTATCCGGCAAAATCCCACCAGGGCTCGGGAAACTCACATTTCTAGAGTGGATGAACTTCTCTCACAACATGCTTGAAGGTCCAATACCACAAGGCACTCAGTTTCAAAGCCAGGATGGTTCTTCATTCGCAGAGAATCTCGGGCTCTGCGGTGCTCCTCTCCAAGAAAAATGTGGCGGAAAAGAAGAAGCAACAAAGCAAGAGGAAGATGAAGAAAAGGAAGAAGAAGAAGATCAAGTATTCAGCTGGATTGCAGCTGCAATATGTTACGTACCTGGTGTGTTCTGTGGACTCACCATCGGCCACATTCTGATTTCATATAAACATGAATGGTTCATGAGGATCTTTCACTTTTTTACTTAATCAATCAAAGCATCAGTTGCTTGATGATGTCTACATATCCCCTATATATTAATTGAAAAACATTTTTAAAGAGTAGGCTTATTTTTTAAAATATTTACAGTGGTGTCATTTTGCTGATGTGTCATCGCCACACTTATTCTCCCATTATTTTAATACAAATTTTCTTTTTTAATTAGACTAATTACATTATGTGCCTTTATCCATTTATTACTTTTAATATAACCAAAAAATTATGTTTTAAATTTTGAATTATTTAAAATCGAATTTTAGGTTAAGTGATGATTTATGATATACATCATATTACACAATATATTTCTTAAAACTGAATAAAATAATAGTTTAAAAAAATATTATTTAATGAAATATAATTTATACACAATTTATGATATACACAATACTTTTTTGATTAGGCAAAAATATGTTTACAATAAAAAATATTTCGATATGTGTGATTTTAATTATAAAAAAATTATAACCAATTAAAACTATAATTTAGGTTACAATAAAAAATACTTCGATATGTGTGATTTTAATAGATATCAATATTCATAAATATATTTTTTGTTTATCTAGTTTGTTAATAGAACCATATAAATTAACCAAATAATATAAATATTTTAACTTGAAAACAAGTTAAAAATATTATGTCAAAAAGTTGAAATATTAAATTATATTATTCACATATATATAAAATTGACTAAATTATTTTTACTTTAAACAATTTCAAAATCATTTTTAATAAAATTATTTACAGATTTTTCATCATACGCACGGCAGATTATCACCTAGTATATATATATATATATATATAATAATCATCTCCATATACGTTTCTAAATTAATATTTTAGTTGTTATGCAAAGTTATATGGAGACACAAAATTAATATAATTGTTGTGAAGAATTCTGTTGGTCCGAATTATATTGATTAAGTTGAGAATAATCGAAAGTTCTGAGCAAAAACACTAATAAAAGTTGAATCGAAGGGCCTAAATTTAAAAGTTGTAAACTATAACGTTTTCGAGTTGTATTGTGACTATGGTTTGTTTCAAAGCTCCCCAAATTTTCGTTACACCTCTCTCTCTCTCTCTTGTCTCTTCCTTTTGCTTTCTTTTTTTTTTCCAGATTCAGTTCTAGCAACCACAATAAAGAACCCTAATTTTTTTCACTATACCTTTCATCACCGTTACGTCTCAGACTCGTATTTGTTCTTCTTCTTCCACATTGTTGTTGATTTTCGTTTTGGTGTACGAAAATGGAAGAAATGAAAAAGGTTAGATACGACGATTCGAATATTCTATTGCTACTTCTAGCTCCAGATATTTTCTTTTCTTTTCCTTAGCGTCGTTTTCTCACCTTCTCTTTTTACAAAAACTTTCAATTTCCCATGGATGGTTGAAATCGCGTATGATTCGTGTAATTTTCGAGGATTTTTTATTTAAGGTCCTTTTGTCTTCGTGTTCTTAACTTTAATNCTTCCTTGCTTACTCTGCTGTGGTTTTGGTTGTGGTGCTTGCACTGATCTTCTACTACGAACCGCGTTATGGGAAGACGCATATGATAGTATATGTTGGGATTTGCTCTTTAATGGGTTCTCTTACTGTAAGTTTTTTTTCCTTGAGCCATCTCTTAGTACATCTCTCTTTGCTTATAAGTAAGTGTCTCTGTATCTCTTGCGTGTTAGGTTATGAGTGTTAAAGCTGTGGCAATCGCTATAAAGCTGACTTTTTCCGGGATGAACCAGTTCAAGTACTTCCACGCATGGATTTTCATCATAGTAGTGACCATATGTTGCATTTTGCAAATCAACTACTTGAACAAGGTGATAACAACAAGATCTTGGAATCAATTCTCTGGTCAGATTCCAAATTCTTTCCAAAAACAAAACTCCATAGTTTGTTTCATCTTTCTAATTATCTGTGTAGGCTCTGGATAATTTCAACACCGCGGTTATATCTCCAGTGTACTACGTTATGTTCACAACTTTCACCATCTTAGCTAGCATGATCATGTTCAAGGTAAAGTAAAACTACTAACTTAAAAGACGGTTTTCAAGAACCTATCATCATCAAGATTTGTTTATGGTCCAGGACTGGGCTTCTCAAAGCCTGTCTCTTATACACATCTAGATGTGTATAAGAGACAGGGGATGAACCAGTTCAAGTACTTCCACGCATGGATTTTCATCATAGTAGTGACCATATGTTGCATTTTGCAAATCAACTGTCTCTTATACACATCTAGATGTGTATAAGAGACAGGAAGAAAGGTCTCAAGAAGGCTGGTGTGAGCGGAGTTCGAGCAGGTTCTGATTCATTGAGCTGTTACTTTATACTCTTGCTATTCAAAATCACTTTTTGTTTGACTGGTTTTGCTCTGTATTGTTTCCTTGCTCTGTGATCAGGTGAAGGAGGCTATGGATACTTATATGAACCTTGGTGGTGGGCTGGAATGATAACTAGTAAGTTTTGATCAATCTACTCTTTAATGGTTTTGGGAAATTATGCTGCAAAGGCTTAACCTTTTTGCTATATAGCTAGAGATGTTTACATGTTTATGAATTTGGCAGTTTTTCAATCAGAAGCACATCATTGATGCTGATCAAAGTTTAATTTTTGTGTTTTGCATCTCTCTGTTACCAAGAGAATGTTTCTAGTCTTTCGTCAAGTTGTTCATGGAAGACTCGTTGTTTACTATGATCTGAAAACTTTGGCTTTATATTTGAGACATCATGATTATGTATGACAGAAACCTGATAGCTTGGAAGAGTGACATCATTAGATTGATCTGAAATCACACATTTGTAATAATCTGGTTCACTTTAAGCTGTTTCTCCGGGAATAAGGAGATACAAACAAGCAAAAGCATAAAAAAATATATTCAAATCCAGGATGCTGTTAGAATTTTAACGACATAGATGGAGATTTATTGTGATAATTAATAGGATTGTGTTCCCACTTTCTTACAGTGATTGTTGGGGAGATAGCAAACTTTGCAGCTTATGCATTTGCACCGGCGATTCTTGTGACACCTTTGGGAGCTCTAAGTATTATTTTCAGGTATCTGTATCCACTGTGCCTATCTCTCTCTCCCGTTGTATCTCTCTTAAAACAACCTAGTTTCCTGAAAACAGAAACCGTGTTATGCAGCGCAGTGCTTGCACATTTTATATTGGAAGAGAAGCTGCATATGTTCGGAATACTCGGCTGCGTCCTCTGTGTTGTTGGATCTACAACGATTGTTTTACATGCACCTCACGAGCAAGACATAGAATCGGTCAAGCAAGTATGGCACCTTGCTACTGAACCAGGTATAGAGCTATAACGGTCTCTTTGTTTTGTCAAACAACATCGATTCTATAATTCGAGTGAGACATGATCAAATGTTTGAATGTTTTAACCAGGATTCCTTGCTTACTCTGCTGTGGTATTGGTTGTGGTGCTTGCACTGATCTTCTACTACGAACCGCGTTATGGGAAGACGCATATGATAGTATATGTTGGGATTTGCTCTTTAATGGGTTCTCTTACTGTAAGTTTTTTTTCCTTGAGCCATCTCTTAGTACATCTCTCTTTGCTTATAAGTAAGTGTCTCTGTATCTCTTGCGTGTTAGGTTATGAGTGTTAAAGCTGTGGCAATCGCTATAAAGCTGACTTTTTCCGGGATGAACCAGTTCAAGTACTTCCACGCATGGATTTTCATCATAGTAGTGACCATATGTTGCATTTTGCAAATCAACTACTTAAACAAGGTGATAACAACAAGATCTTGGAATCAATTCTCTTGTCAGATTCCTAATTCTTTCCAAATACAAAACTCCATAGTTTGTTTGATCTTTCTATTTTATCTGTGCAGGCTCTGGATAATTTCAACACCGCGGTTATATCTCCAGTGTACTACGTTATGTTCACAACTTTCACCATCTTAGCTAGCATGATCATGTTCAAGGTAAAGTAAAACTACTAACTTAAAAGACGGTTTTCAAGAACCAATCATCATCAAGATTTGTTTATGGTCCAGGACTGGGCTTCTCAAAGCGGATTGCAAATTGCAACGGAGCTATGTGGCTTTGTGACCATTTTATCAGGAACTTTTCTTCTCCACAAGACAAAAGACATGGGAAACAGTGGTAGCTCACGTGGCGCCACATCACACACGCCTAGAGACACTCCTGTCTTCATCAACTCAGGTTCCACTCGCAGTTCTAATTCCAATCTCTAGCCCTTTTATGATCCCACGGCTCAGATGGTAGATGATCTGACGGCCTAGAACGAGGCAACACAACAAAGAGAGCTTTCTTGAGGTGATGAAAGAAAAAGAGCAAATGGGTTTTAAAGGTATACTCTGTTTTTTGGGGGAGGGGAAGGTTTAGTGAAAGATTTGATAGGGCATAATATTTAATTGATTGCATAATTATCTTTTTTTAATTTTTTTCTCATATGAGATATATAGGAAATTTTTAAACAAAGATTAAGGATTACAGTTTTTCTTTTTGTGTTGGCTTTTGTAAGTCGAACCAAAGGCTTTTTTTTTTAAAACAAACAAGTTCCGCACTTTTGGTCAATAACTTTCTCGAGGTAGGAACCAAATCAAGTTAATTTAGTCTCCGTCTTTGGTGCTTGAACTCGGGACCTTCCCTTTTAGGTCGTCGTTGAGCTACCGAAGGCGGGTTCCAAAGTGTTTCTTTGGCTGATCTTGAAACAAGAACGATAACCGGAATATCAAAAGAGATTTGATGAGAAGAACAGTTAACCAAAAAATAAAACAAAAATAGCCATACCTTCAAAATGTTTATGCCTTGTTAAAAAAAAAAATGAGATGTTAGTTTAGTGAGTTGTAGATAAAATGGCACATGGTATTGTCTTATGAAGAAGTTTTTTTAATGCCATTTTCCGAACAATAGACCGGACAAAAGACCTAATAAAAGGCATCTTTTTTTTGTTCTGATGAACATCTTCCGTAGTGTAGATGTGATTGAAGAAGCAGACAAGTGAAGATGGGACATGAGAGTTGGGTCGATTTAATTAGTTTTATTTATGTGAACCAAAAATTGACTTTCCCTAACTAAACAAACTTCCACGACTCTTCTACCTTTTTTTTCTTTTTTTTTTTCTTTCCCATGTGATCTTCTTCTTTCACTCTTTTGGGGCCATCATTAATTCATATTACTTGCCTAAGAACCGCTTTAATTCTTCTTTGACCTCTCCACAATACTCAAAAGGGTCTCGAGATGAGATGGTTGCCCATAAAAAATACCCGTACGTACTTTGGCCCGACCTGTTTCGTGAAAAGGAAAAATCATCATATCTTTTTGTCTCTTTGGTAGATATTTCGAGAATTTTTTGGACTCTTAAGATATTTTGAATTGGATATTTGAGTATTTGAATGTATTTAAACTATGTATTTTGGTAGTTCGTTCTGGATATTACGAGTGTTTTGAGTAAACAAATTTTACATGTTACTTAACACGTTTTGAGGGGTAGAATAACGTGTTAAGTTTGGAATCCTTACTAATGATTTTATGATACTTGGGCTGCATCGACCGGATAAGAATCAGAACATATATGGAACAGAAAAATGCTAGTGAATAGTGTTCAAGCTTGGGATGTTATGTTTACGTCAATAAACTCACCATTCACATATTAATTACTTGAAACTCGTTAAAAACAATATTATAAAGTCATCACAAGACATTGACTTAGAAGTTTGTTGTAGTGTCGTACTTGTGTCATCATCTAGGTTCAACGCACATTGACAAAAAGAAAAGAAAAAAAATCAATATCATCACAAAAATAAAATCAAGTGGTGTTAGTTATAACATGTATTGCCGCGTTACAACAGATTCTATTACTCGCTATTAATGTTTTTAGTGTAATGTGTCCCATTCATACGTTAAGTCGACAGAACCAATGTAGCCATTGGCCACATGCACGTAGCCATGTAGGACACACACTACTTCTCAACACCCGAACATTAATTAAACTACAGCTCCTAAAATCCAAATGCTTTAACTAATCTGTTTGCCAAAACCATGCCCTTGTAGGTCACACACACACTATATACTCGTGATATACATAGTTTTTATTATTAAAACCTTTCTAACTTCACCAATATATATATAGACCTACATTTCCCTTAAGCTCACAAACCAAACTCTAACCTTCTCTCATCAAAACAAGATCAATATATCTTAACTTGAGCCATTAACTCAAAGCTTTTTTTGTTTGTTTCTAATACTAGAAATGGCATTCTTGAGGAGTTTTTTTGCCACCAAGCAAATCATTCGCCGGTCTTTTACTACTGAATCATCAAGTACAACAACGCCGAAAGGGTTCTTGGCAGTGTACGTTGGAGAAAATCTGAAGAAGAAGAGATTTCTTGTTCCGGTTTATTACTTGAACAAACCATCATTCCAAGCTTTGCTAAGGAAAGCTGAAGAAGAGTTTGGTTTTGATCATCCAACCGGTGGTTTAAGTCTACCATGCGACGAAGCTTTCTTCTTCACTGTTACCTCTCAGATTCGTTGAGCCCACACAAGAATCAAGTTGTTTTAGGAAGAAAACACACATTGTAAATAAATTACACTTTTATATGTTTGTGAAGTTCTTGATATATACATACTCATGAGAAGAATAATTCAACGTAGTTCTCAAAAGAAGTAATTCAATGAGAATTTTATGCTTTTAATTTCCATATTTTACTAACTTATTTTAGATGCAGTTAATTATACAATTATACGCAACACATTGTATCATCTACATCTATACTATTAAAACATGATCGTTCTAAAAAAAAAGTGTAATATTACTGACAATGGCTCTGCTTGGTTAGGATTTTTACTGTTAAATTATTTAAAATAATGACTGTAAAAATTTGGACTGTGACTTTATTTTTTTAATTGTGATTGTGACTTAAAAAAAAATAAAAGTCTTAAATTCTACCTTTTAGAAAAAGCGAAACATGAACGAAAAACAAGAAGTTGGGATGTTAGTGTTTTTAGGGATTTTGAGAGATTTTAAGAAAGCAAAAGTGTGATTGGTAGATAAAATATCAACTTTTAAAACTGTAACTCATTTTAAAGTCTTTACAATTCTAAAATCTAATTTCCAATAGGTAAAGGGGGTGATTGACTTTCCACTTTAAAGACTTTAAAGGCTGTAAAAGGCTGTAAATAGATTTTACAGTTTTAAAAGTTCAATCACACTTTTTAGACTTTAATAATTTTAAAAGCCATTACGTATTTTTCTTCATTGTTTTCACCTTTTTTCTAAAGTCACATTTTGAGAACTTTTAATACTTTCAAGTTTATCTCTCTTCATATAAACTAATTATTTTTTTCATTTTCTTTCTCATATAGATAAAAATTAATATCTAGAACTATTATTTATTGATTATAAATTTATTTTTTGTTAATTAACAATTATATTTTTTTCTTATTCTTTTGATATCCATTTTACTATATCTTTGATTAATTTTTTGATTTATATGTTTTACAAGTATGCAAAAAAACTTAATAAAAATATACAATTGATTTACTTTACATATTTATATTTGTAACCAAAAAAAGTTTATATAATTTTTATTTTAGACAAAACATATTTTTGATAAAAAAATCTACAATATTTAAAAAATAAAAGTCACCGTTTATATAATTTTTATTACCAATTAGACTTTCAAAAATATATAAAGTAACAGTCACAATTTTTACAGCCAAAAGTTTACAGTCACAGCCTATAGTCACAGTCCTTACCAATCGGCCCCAAAATATCTATACTATTAAAAGAGGATCACTTTTTTGACACTTAAAAAGAAACATTCGGTACCGTGTTATATTATGGATTGTGCCATTGGTCATTAAACAGAAAAATAGAATTCATTAAGGGTAGTTTAGGGAGAAAAAAATGATTTGAACTTGCTAAAACCTGTTGCCAAACAGATTTTTATATTAATTTACATTAATTGACCGATATAACTGAGTCGACTCATCTGGTTAAAAAAATACGGACCTGTTTCCAAATAGATCTCATGTCTATATAAAAGAAATACGTACCTTATTAAATGTCATATATGACTCACCGTAGCGATCATATCAGTTCGTAATGAAAATATAATTCTATGTGATATTATTTGATTTAAATCGATACAGTTGTATAGATTGTTTCACTTCGATTGGGTTAGTACAAATTATGTAGAGTTGGAGCTTCCCTTTAGAAAGTGTTCTGGCAAATTATTTGTGGCTAAATCTATCGAGCTGTTTCACGTTTTAATATTCCGGCGACCAAGTTGAAGATTGGAGCGTGAGCTATGGTGCAATCGAAGAAAGGAGTTACTGCAGGGGTACATAGCTGAAGCCTTGAAGTGGTGCTTGAGAGGCGAAGCCGGTGGTAGCGGTGGTCTGGTCCATCAAATCGTGAACAGCGGTGGTGCTTCAAAAAGTTGCTCTAATGGTGCCACGTGTCTTTGGCGTGACCGTTTGTAATGTTATGGGCCTTTTACAAATGGGCTTTCTGCTTTTACCTTCTGTAATTGTCTGTTACGACTTCTCTTAATGAGATAATGTTGACAAAAAAAAAAGAATTCTTCAATAAATACATCCAACCCGCGTATATTTGTATATCTCCTAATCGCCGGTTTCTTTCGTATTTATAGCTAACTTCAGTTATTTTAATTTAGTAGTTAAGATCTTAGTAACGATTAGAGAAGATATTAAAGTAAATCTTTCATTCTAGGATACCAAAATCGGGATAATATATTTGTAGTCAACTGAAATGAGAAACAAAATATTATACTTATTGATTAATATAATATCCGAGGATTTATATGAGAATCTGTAAATCTTGATATAATTACATTCTGTAAATCTTGACATTCGATATTTTGAGAAGTACATTAACTTCTGTTCTTCTAATGCCATGGTATAATATTTTGCAGATTATCATTGATTTTATTTTTCATGAATAAACACAAATTTTTTATTAAGGATAATTTTGTTTTGATATTAACTATTAGACCAGATCAAAATAACTAATGATTATAACCCTGAAAGGCGAGAACACATCAAGAAAACCCGCGCAAGATAGATTTAAATTGATATCTTTATGAAATAAAATTAATCTAATCTAAAGATTACAATTAGGTTTCCAAATCTAAACAATCAGTTAACTCATTGATTTACACCTATACAGTTTTCGAAAATCTAAACTGAATCTTTACAAAATAAACTAATAACTATAATTAAACAAGATACGATACGTTCATTAGTATTTTGAAATTTCTTTAACCAACCTATCAATATTTAACAGATTTAACAAATAAAGAATCTTGCCGAAAAAGTGTTTAACATTTTTCAATCTTATGTATCACAAATCTAAACAATTAAGATTTTCACACATAAATACTCTTAATTTAATAATTTTGTATAGTCAAATATTTTAAATTAAATAACACAATATCCTACAATATACTAACTTCTCAAACAATCCTGTTAAAATTTTCAAATATAGAACGATTATTTATTCTATATTCGCAAACAAAATCTACAATTATATCTTTTTAAAACCTAATGTGACCTTTCTCCACGAGTTATAAATACCATTGCCGAGACAGAAGAACATACCTCAAAAAAAATTAGCGTGCTTGATAAAAATGGCTTCTACTCTTTGTATCACTCTTTGGAAGAAGATATTTGCTTAATATTTAAAATATTTGTTGCATGCTTATGTGGCTCTGTAGTAACTTCTTTGTTCTTTTCTATAGTTTTCAAGAGAATCAGTGACATATCTTTCTCTTTGCTTAAAATGTTTATTGCATGCTTATGTGACTCTGTAGTAACTTCTTTACTCTTTTCTATAGTTTTCAAAAAAAGCTTTTGTTGCTAGATTTCTGGAGTTCTGCTTTGAGAGATTTGATATTGTCAAAGGCATGTAAGCTTTTTTGACTTATTCAATACTCAAATTCATTGTCGTGTTATTTTGTTACTTAATATTTGTCTTAATACAAATTCTAAGTTTAATCCCTTTATTAACTTTGTCTTTACTTTTTCTCTTACCAGTGGATTGGATTACATGACCTACATTGTCATGGGAAACCACGCGAAAATATGATTTTCTCTTTCGTAAGTGATCTTAACAACCTATATGAGTTATGTTCTTGATTATGAGAGATGCAATCTACATTGAAAGTATAAAATGTAGTATTTTATCTCTATGAGCTATGTAAATTGCATTTTTTTCACTACGAGATATGCAAATAAGCTAAGCTTATTCCAATTGTTTTTTCTGTATTCACTCAGGATCAACATATGTGCACTACAACAAAGTTCAACACTCTTGAGAAAAGCGCAAACCTATATTCTTTAAGGATCTAAGAAGAGTCTGGGACCGTTTTGGGACATGTTTCACTTGTGGAAAAGGAAATACGATGAGAGAAACACTTTGTTAGTTGATGATTCACCCCACAAGGACATGAATTTACCTCGACGTTATCTACGTACAAGTTAAGTTTGTGGTATTCATTGCTAAAAACTTGAGCATGATATTCATTTCTAGCATTGCAGGCCCATTCCAAGTCTCTTGACTGTCCTAGAAACACCAAATACAAAGAATATGACGTAAGAAACAAAATTGTTGAGAAAAGTACCTCCATGATTGGTTATTCCCACAAACGTATACTGAGATTTCGCCTATACAGGGACAGCGTATTGGCCATGTGCCGGTAGTTAAACCTGAGAAACAACAACCAGAGTAATAAGTTAAAGTAGACAAGACCTACAACTTGAGAAAGATAAATAGATAGATACAATTTTTGTAACTGGAACAAGTTTCTCAATCAAGCATAACTCACTCAAATCCTAGAGGGTATGGTGAGAAGATTTCAACTCCAAAACCTATCACCATTTGTGAAATGCATGTTTATTGTGACTCACTTATCAGGAGAAGTAGATTAATATGCTATCAGTTAACATGGAAAAAAGAAAAGGAATTAAGACGAAATACAAACTAGCTGCAGATTCTTGGGAATGAGAGAGATTGGGACCAAGACAGCCCAATTGTTGGTGTGAATAGTCGTATCTCTGGAAGAGAAGGCAAACCAAAAGCAGAGAAGCAATAGAAGTGGAAGAATCTTCATTTTGAGGAAGAAAATCTGAAAAGGGAATTGAAATCGATGAATGAGTTCTCGGAATCTAACTATCATATGGGAAAAAGAGACTGTTAGATATTTCACCAAGTCTTTTACCAGCGTTGAAAAAAGAGAATTCGGTCGAAGGGATTTTTTTCGTCTCTAACCGCAGTTTGCAGAATTGGAATCTGAGAGCTTGATAAAAGAGACTGCTATAGAAGAGAAGAAGAGTTTGCAGCGATGGAGAAGTAGAAAGAGAAGGAGATAGAGGTTCATCAAAGAGGCTGCGGATACAGAGAGCTTGGCCCTTCGTCTATTGCTCACATAAGTGACTTTTTATAATTGAGATTCGGCGTATGAAGAAGGTTTCGTCAACTGTCTGAGCGACATCACCTTCCCCTGGATCTGCATGTGTTTTCTCTTCTCAAAATGATCGATTCTCATCTCCGTCGGTTTCGTTAGGCGACTCAGCGATCAAATAATTTCAATATTTGTAACTAATAAAAAAGTTTTTAGCAATGACTATTAATGTATTTGACAATTGTCATGTTTGTCGAAACAGAAATGAGTTGAGAATTTGGAAACCAAAATAATTAATCTACGAATGTTCAATTTAATATTCGGGAAAAAAATATGATGATCTAGGACGAAAAATAATTGAAACGGAAATTCAAAAAAAAAAATTGACAGTCATAAAATTTATTGTTTACAATGATGAGAAGGAGAAGAAGAAAAAGAACAGAGAAGAAGAACATAGAAGAAGAAGAAATGAGAAAAAGAACTGAGAAGAAAAACGTAGGAGAAGAACATAGATTAAGAATGGAAAAGATTACGTAGGCGAAGAACGTAGATTAAAAATCAGCTCATAAGAAGAAGAAGAAGAAGAAGATAGAAGAAGAACGGAGAAAGGAACATGGGAGAAGAAGAACAGAGAAGAAAAACAAAGAAGAATAATGGAGAAGAAGAACGAAGAAAAAGATAAAATGATGAAGAAGAAGAAGAAGAAGAAAAATTGGAGAATAACATAGAAAAAAAAGAATAAGAACGAATAAGAAGCAGAAGAAAAACAGAGAAGAAGAAAAATAAGAAGAACAACAACAACAACGGGAGAAGAACATAAAAGAAGAAGAAGAAGAAGAGAAGAAGAAAAAAAAGAACGAAGAATAAGAAGAGAGAATATAGACATATAATTAAAGGAGAAGAAGAACATAGAAGAGCATAAAAGAAGAAGAAGAAGAAGGGAGATGGAGAAATAAGAATAGAGAAAAACAGAGAAGAACGAAAAAGAAGAAGAAGGAGAAGAACATGAAGAACGGAGAAGAAGAAAAAGAAGAAAAAGAAAGGAGAATGGAGTAAGAAGAAGGAAAAGAAGAAGAAGAAGAAATGTGATATGAACGGAGTATAACAGAGAAGCAGAAGAAAAAGAACAACGAGAGAAGAACGAAGAAGAAGAAAAAAGAACGGAGAAGAAGAAGAAGAAGAATAGAGAATAAAAAGTTAGTAGAAGAAGAACAACATAGGAAAAGAATTCGTTGAAAATTTGTATGTCTAACCTGATAAACATTAACGTTGACGGCTTTGTTTATTTATTATATAATAATTATATCCATCTATGAAATTATAACACGTAAATTTTAGAATATATTTATAGAATCATATCATATGTCCGATCAAATCAAATTTTATATTAAACAAGTGTTAATGTAAGATTGAATCTGTTACGTTTTCAACTTTTAAATTAACAAATAAGAAGAAGAAGAAGAAGAAGAAGAACGAGGAATAACAAAGAAGAGAAAGAAGAATGAAGAAGAACAAAGAAAAAGAGAAGAAGAAGAAGAAGAACAGAGAAAAAGAGAAAAAGAAGAAGAAGAACGGTGACAAAGAAGGAGAACGAAAAATAAGAAGAAGAACAGAGAAGAAGAAGAACATAAAAGAAGAAGAACGGAAAAAAGAAGACCAAAGAAGAAGAAGAAGAGGAGGAACACATAAGAAGAAGGGAGAAGAATAAGAAGAAAAAGAACAGAGAATAAGAGGAACGGAGAAAAGAATAAGAAGAACAGAGAAGAATAAGAACGGATAAGGAGAACATAGAAGAACATAGAAAAAGAAGAAGAATAATGGAGAAGGAGAAGAAGAAGAAGAACGGAGAAGAATGGAGAAGAAGAAGAAGAAGAAGAACATAGAAAATGAAGAAGAATAAGAAGGGAGAAGAAAAAGAAGAACATAAAAGAACGTAGAAGAAGAAGAAAGAACATAGAAAAAGAATAAGAATAAGAACAGACAAGAACGGAGAAAAAAAAAGAAGAAGGGAGAAGAAGAAGAATAATAATGGAGAAGAAGAAAAAGAACAAAAAATACGTAGAAGAATAAGAAGAACAACTTAGAAGAAGAGAGAGAAGGAGAAGAATAGAGAAGATGAAGAACAAGAAGAACAAAAGGAAGAAGAATTAATAAATATATTATCTTCTTACTAAAAATCAAATACATTCGTTATCATATTAAATCTTTCTAACTAAAAATAGGAGTGCAAGTAACCAAAAAAAAATACAATTAACCATTCAAATATTTAAACTCTAATAGCTAAACATCCAAAATAACATTAAAATGATAAATTTTAATCTTTAAAAAATTTTACCCGCATGTGCGTAAACACATGCTTAATACGCAAGAATGTTGCTTAATCTAGAGTGTTGTATTAGGCACGTGTTTACGTAAGAGTGAATATGATTTTCTGTATACACATTTCATAAAATTTTAGCGCTATGATATGTAGATTTTTTTTTGTTTTTTTTATACCACAATTCATAAAAGCATAAAAAAACACATTTACAATCTCATGTTCTATTCCAACAATTTTTAAAATTCAAATGATTTCACAAAAATACTTTGTCCGTGCAGGCGCACGGGCTTGAAATCTAGATTACTCTCAATCGATTTATAGAATCTTTGCTCTATTTTTAATATATTATATTGATATTCCACCATTAAAACTATAAAAGACAACAATCAAATTTTCAGATCTCATTCCACCATTTTTACAAATTTTTAAATTTTTTACAAAAGTACTTTGTCTGCGCTCACGCGCGGATGCTGACTCTAGTTAACTTTTAAAACTGTAACTCATTTTAAAGTCTCTACAATTCTAAAAGTCTAATTCCCCATGAGACCCAATGTCATCTTAAGAATTAGTAAAAAAATGTTAGGGTTCCGTTAAAGGTAATTTAGTCTAAACATATAATTTAAAAAATGTGGACCATAATTATACATTTGATCACATATAATTATTTAGACTTTAATTACCCAATATATTTAATTGTATCATATTAATCATTAATTTTGTTTTTCATCTTTGTTTATTCTTATTATATTATAAAATAAGAAAATCATCACATCATTTATATAATTAAAAATCTAGATTTTTTCTGTATAAATTATGAGTCGAATTAGAAAACATAAATTATCAGAAATCGTAAATAATATGAATTATGGCTTAATTAGCGTCTAAATTTTTTTATTTGGTTTAATTAGATTCTTTCATATTATCATCCAAAATCCTTAAATATATCTAAAATTTGTTAAAAATTCAAATCATTACAGATGAAATTGAAATGGTTAGATCAATTTTATATCCTTTCTGGATAAAGGTAATTTCCTAATTTAGATGGTAATCACTTGACTTTTGTTTTCACAAATGAAGTGTTGTTATTTCAGTGAAAGAGAAGAACTATTGGATTCCGGTTTTCCATACGAGTAAAAAGATCAATAAATTGCAATTTCAGGTATCAAACCGACTTTTGATCAAATTACAATCCGGTCTAAACTTAACCGGATCTTTCTGAGCCGCCGCAAACGCTCGTTACTTTAGGTATAAGAGCCAATTCTCATTCACAGCCGGAAAGTATCTCTGATTTGTCTTTCTCCTCTGTCTCAGATTCTTCAAGAAAACCCTAATTAGCTTGTGGTCTCGTTGTTTCGCCATGGAAGACGGCAAGAGCCGCCCCAAGTTGCCGATTCCCGGCAAGAGAAACATACTAATCACCAGTGCTCTGCCTTACGTCAACAACGTCCCTCATCTCGGAAACATAATTGGATGTAAATTGAATAATTCCTTTCTCTTTCTCTTCGTATTAATTTTAATCTGTATGCGTTTATGTCGTCTTCTTCTCTGATTGCATGTAGTCGCTTTATGAATTTCGTTTTTAAGACTCAGATGAAACCACTGCCAAATTTGTTTTGTTCAGATGCAGAAACCACTTTTAGATTTGAAATCGTTAGAATCTGATTTTGAATTGATTGATATATGGACACACGACTGATAAGGACAGCTAGTGACTCCAATTTACGGCGATATTGATTGTGTTGTTTTTGTTTTGGTGATGATGCTCATCTTCAGGTTTCTTGGTGAGTTTATGCAATGTTTTGTGTGTGTATGTTTTCTTACAGGTGTTCTGAGTGCTGATGTGTATGCTAGATACTGTCGTCTCCGTGACTATAATGCGATATACATATGTGGGACTGATGAATATGGTACTGCAACTGAGACTAAAGCTTTGGAGGAAAATTGTACCCCGAAGGAAATCTGTGACAAGTAATGTATCTTGATTTCTTTTCTGTTTTGTTGTTGTTGTCCTAGTGTTACTGCGTAAATTTATGTTTCCATATGTCATCACCTGATGATTAAGAGTATATTAATAGAATGTATATGTGCGGATGGGTTATGGGATTTAAATGTTTCTTGAAGTAGTTTTTTATCATCAATAGATTTTCAATGTGTTGGTTTATGAGATATGTCTCAAGATGAGGAGTTTGAATCTTATTTGTATATCTTTGTTCAACTTACGCAAGAGAAATATAAAATCTTATATGTGTATCTTTGTTTAACTTACGCAAGAGAAATATAAACAAGTTTTAACATATTTTCAGAAATGGTTTTGGAGAGAACTTTGCATTGTAGCATCCATGATACACAGTCTTTCTGATGTTACAATGTTTTTTTTTTTATTGTGCTTTTAGGTACCATGCCATTCATAAAGAAGTTTATGATTGGTTTGATATAAGTTTTGACATGTTTGGGCGAACTTCAGCTCCAGAACAGACGGAAGTGTGCCAAGCTATTTTCAAAAAGTTGTTTGAAAACAACTTTCTTTCAGAGAACACCATGCAGCAGGTAAATGATTTTCCTCAAATGTCAGTTTGGCCTTTTTAATCGCAATAGCATCCATATGTCCTTCATAAGTAGAAGGATCTACACCACAAAGGTTTTAACTCTCAAGTCTTTGTGGCCTGTTGTTTCTTCAGCTTTACTGCGATACATGCAATAAGTTCTTAGCTGACCGGCTTGTTGAGGGTTCTTGTCCATTTGAAGTTTGTAATTATGATTCTGCTCGTGGAGATCAGTGCGAAAAATGTGGAAAGCTCCTGAATCCTACTGAACTCAAAGATCCGAGGTGCAAGGTGGGCTATGCTTGTGAATTTTTTTTCTATTGAAACACGTCAACGTTTAGGTCGCTAGTTAATAAGCGAAGGCAGTTATCATGCAAGAATTATAATGCCGTGACAAACATATTTATTGACTATGTTTTGTAATATAAACTAGTGGTAGTGGCTAGTTGATTTTGCTTGTCCTGTGCATGCTTCATTTATCTTCATATCTTACTTGCCTGACTCGCATATTTCTGCAGGATTATATATTCACTGTTTTTGTTGACTTGGCTTTCTAATAGAAATACAGGACTGTGGTCTGTTATTATAATTACTGCGAATGCTTATGCTTTATCTCTCAAACAGGTCTGTCGAACCACACCCCGAATTCGCGACACAGATCACCTGTTTATTGAGCTTCCGTTGCTGAAAGATAAGCTGGAAGAGTATATTAACGAGACATCTGTTACTGGTTCTTGGAGTCAAAATGCTATTCAAACGACTAAAGCATGGCTTAAGGAAGGGCTTAGACAGAGGTGCATTACAAGGGATCTAAAGTGGGGTGTTCCTGTTCCACATGAGAAATATAAGGACAAAGTAAGAACATCACTGCTAGCAAATATCGTAAACATATTAAACTTCATCTACTAATTCGAATTGTGTTTATAGGTCTTTTACGTCTGGTTTGATGCTCCTATTGGGTACGTCTCAATAACGTCATGCTACACGTCTGAATGGGAGAAGTGGTGGAAGAATCCTGAAAATGTGGAGCTATATCAGTTTATGGGGAAAGACAATGTGCCATTTCACACTGTGAGTATAGTACATTTCAGAAATTTGGTTACCACCAATTTACTTGTTCCAATCGTTTTAGTTATTTCCTCTTTCGTCATCTTTTTTCTCTGAAATAGAACATCAAAAGTGGAAAAAATACCTGTCTGTTCCTAAATTTCCAGTGACCAAGACTCAGTCAAGACTTGTTCTGTTTTGAATATCTTGGAGACATACTTCTGATATTTTTGCTCTTTTATTTCTCAATCATCCTTGTTATATTTTCTTGTTTGGTTCTTGTGTTATCTGGAGCTATCCTAAAGGTTTCCTCTGAGAAAGATTACTTTTTGTAAATCTGACTGTTTCACTGCCAATTTGTTGTTATGCAGGTGATGTTTCCATCCACGCAGCTTGGAACTAGGGAAAATTGGACACTGATGAGGACAATCAGTGTGTGTGAATATTTAAATTACGAAGCCGGTCAGTTGATGTTTCACCATAGTTTCCATTGGAACTTGGAGGATGAGTGATTTTATTTAAATTAATTTTGTGTGGCCTTTCAGGAAAGTTCTCCAAGAGTAAAGGTGTTGGAGTGTTTGGTAATGATGTAAAAGATACAAATATCCCTGTCGAAGTATGGAGATACTACTTGCTGACCAACAGGCCTGAGGTATCTGATTGCTGCTACAAAACATAAATATTTGTTTTCTTCATTTATAATGGGCATACATAGATGTGTAGATTTCATCAACGCTTATTGCTTCTGGGGATTTGACATCCAGGTGTCTGACACATTATTTACATGGGACGATTTACAAGCAAAGCTGACTGGCGAGTTGCTGAACAACCTAGGCAACTTTGTTAATCGAGTTCTGAGTTTTATAGCAAAGCCTGAGCCTGCAGGTTGGTGATTTCTTTCCGAATTTAAGTATTGAGTGCCGTTATGAGTGGTAGCTGTAGATGAATTTTTAGAAGGACATATCCAATTTAAAATATAAGATGTGTTGAATTCTTTAATTGAAACAAGCCAGTTAGTGTGCAAGTCAGAGATATTTGAGCCGTTGGACATCAATCTGTTGTCAAATGTTAGCTTGTGATTATGTGATTTTTGTTTTCAATATTTTTGAACAAAATTGGTAGTCTAGAATAAAATAAAGATGCATCTGACTTGCAAGAGTCTGACATATTATTCTGTTGAGCTGATTTAACACTCTGATAAGTTTCCTCTTGTTGTAAAGTTGTATGGAGATGGAATGATTAACTGATCATAGAACATATCTAAAGATCAAGTTCCTATACATATGTCTATCTTGTTCATACACTAATGAACGGTCAAATGTTGAAATTTGCTTTCCCAAAAAAAAAAAAAAAAATCGAGCTTGAGGTTGCTGGATACATAAAATATTAAATTCTCTTAGAAACGGTAAAAACACTTTGCTAGAATTCTGGCTACCTGCTTAGTGATACTCTTGAAAACGGTGCCAAGACTTTTCCATATCTGTCTCTGATGTTTTCTCTGCCTAACTATAGCATGTACTAATTGATGTGAAGGTTATGATTCTGTCATTCCTGATGCTCCTGGTGCTAAATCTCATCCTTTAACGCAATCACTGGCTGAAAAGGTTGGAAATTTGGTGGAGCAGTATGTTGAAGCCATGGAAAAGGTGAGGAACATTATATGGACTTTGGTCTGGTTTGGCAATCTTAGTTTCAGAGCCTGATTGTATATTTTCGTAATAAATGCCTTGTTCATTTGATTCAGGTTAAGCTCAAGCAGGGGCTGAAAATTGCTATGACCATTTCGAATGAAGGGAATGCATACTTGCAGGTAATTCTATTCTCATTATCAAACTATATATTAGCTTTATTGGCTGTTCAGTCTAACCAACTATGCTGTGTTTTTCTAGGGAACCAAATTTTGGAAACTTTACAAGGAAGATAAACCTTCTTGTGCAATTGTTATAAGAACTGCTGCTGGTGTAGTACACCTTATAGCACAGTTGTTAGAACCTTTCATGCCATCATTTTCTCGAGAGGTAGGTTTTATTGATTGTTTCGGAAACATTGATTCTATTTACTTTTAGTTTAATAGCAAGCGTGATAAGTGTTGTCTCTTGCAATTTGTAGGTATTTAAACAGCTTAATTTGCCTCCACATTTTTCACTCTCCGACGAGAGAGGAGAGGTATTAATAGCAAGTAGACCTTGGGAGATTCTACCTCCCAGTCACAAGATAGGCAACCCTCAACCATTGTTCAAGGAATTGGTACATACATCTCTATGATTTAATCCATGTTGTACGTTATAACGCCATGTTGCATTTGAATTATATCCTGTGAAATGATATGATCGCAGAAAGATGAAGAAGTGCAACAGTACAGAGAAAAGTTCGCTGGAAGTCAGGCTGATAGACGCGCTAGGGATGCAGAAGCAGCAAATATGGCTGAGCAACTTAAAAAAACAAAACTCTCAGGTTCTATATTCTTATTGTCAAAAAGCTGTTTGGTAAAATTGGTGGAGATCCCGAGCTCATCATAGTAATTTCGTGGCTCAGCAACTTGATTATGTACTGAACTGCTGTTTTTTATCTCCCAGATGCTAAAAAGCAAAAGGCATCAAAAGCTGCAGGAACATCCAAACTTCAACCGGCTGCTGATCGTGAAATTACTATGGCGAGACTTGATATTCGAGTCGGTAAAATCGTGAAGGCTCAGAAACATCCTAACGCAGATACTTTGTATGTGGAAGAAATTGATGTTGGGGGAGGTGAAATTCGCACAGTCATTAGTGGACTGGTCAAATATATACCTCTAGAGGAAATGCAGGTTTGTTTAATCTCCCCAAGCAACTTAGTCATTTGTTTTCTTCTTCCCAATATCAGTATGCATCCCTTCAACAATCGAATTTATCTTTATGGACAGAACCGTATGGTTTGTGTTCTTTGCAACTTGAAACCGGCGAAAATGAAGGGTGTTATGTCACAAGCAATGGTTCTTGCCGCTTCCAGTAGTGATGGCAGCAAGGTAAAGTGCACAAGAAGAGCCTCAAACCTGTTCATAGTTCTGCTCTGTTCATTTCGGTCATAGATAATTTGTTTTTGGAAACTTTCAGGTGGAGTTTGTTGAGCCGCCTGAATCTGCTAAGATCGGAGAGCGAGTTAGATTTCCCGGGTTTGAAGGCGAGCCAGACGATGTTTTAAACCCGAAGAAGAAAATATGGGAGACACTTGCAGTGGATCTGCACACAAATGAGAATCTAGTTGCTTGCTACAAAGATTTGCCTTTTACTACAGATGCAGGTGTGTGCAAGGTTTCATCCATCAGCAATGGTACAATCCGGTAAAAAAGCTTCCTTGAGCCATAAGTCAGTCTTTATATTTCTCCATTTCTGCGTCTCTCTCAATGAGGGGAGACACATTTTCTGATATTTCATTTGAAGAATTGATTCTATTACAAACATGGTCTTTGTAAACTCGAACTCGTTACATTTTTGGTGGTTCTTAATTGATGGTTTGAGACAATATGTCAATTTCTTCTATAAAGTAAAACTTGGTAGGCCTTTTGGTATCAATATTAGCATTTTAAATTGGACCGGACGGAAAGCAACCACAACTTGCGTTTCCAAATATTTTACAGGAAGTTGAGATTTCGATGTTTTTTTTATAAATAAAGTAATTTCTATCTATATCACCTTTTGGCAAAGTAATTATGGTGCACGACATCTACTTCATTGTATGGATACAAGATGAGAATCTAGTTGCTTGCTACAAAGATTTGCCTTTCACTACAGATGCAGGTGTGTGCAAGGTTTCATCCATCAGCAATGGCACAATCCGGTAAAAAGCTTCCTTGAGCCATAAGTCAGTCTTTATATTTATCCGTGTCTATCTCTCTTTGATGGGGATACACATTTCTGAGATTTTATTTGAATAATTGATTCTATTAACAAACATGGTCTTGTAAACTCAAACTCGTTACATTTTTGGTTCTTCTTAATTGATTGTTTGAGACAATATGTTTATTTCTTCTATAAAGTAAAACTTGGTAGGCCTTTTAGTATCAATATTAGCTTTTTTAATTGGACCGGACGGAAAGCAACCACAACTTGCGTTTCCAAATATTTTACTGGAAGTTGAGACTTCGATGTTTTTTTTTAATAAATAAAGTAATTTCTATCTATATCACCTTTTGGCAAAGTAATTATGGTGCACGACATCTACTTGCATACAAGATGAGAACTATAAAACAAGATGAGAAGAAAGATCAAAGGGACCGACAAAAACATACACAACTCTCTTACAATTTTCTCTACTTATCATTTCAATTTTTTTTTTAAATTTGTAAACATTCAAAATCGTTAATAATAAAGGCATTTACTTCTATATTCTGGTGTATTTGTTCAATGAACTAGGTCGAATCCGGTTCAAAACATTATTTGAGCTCAGTTACTTTTAAGAATTGCTCGATAAAAGATATTTAGATATTTGTTAATTAAAGACGACTCAAACTCTTCAAGTTATTCATATTTACAAATATTGACTGGTGTAGATTCTGCTATAACAATGATTTACATCCCATGGCATTCTACTAATACCTAATAAAGTAGTCTCTCTCTAGGCATAGACATTCAGATTCGATTCGGTTTTTTTGGGTTTCAGATATTTCGGTACTAAAGAGTCTAAGATCCATTTGGATATTTTCTTTTCTTTGGTTCAAGTTCGGCTCGGTTCCACTAGAGTTCGGATCGGTTCCGAGTATCCGAAATTTATTTGAAATACTTGAAATTATTTTGGATAGTTCGGTTATTTGGTTAAATTTTGCGAAAAAATAGTATTTACTTTTAACAAATATAGCTATTTTTGGATATTTTGGTTATTTCGCTTTAAACATAACTAATATATTTGATTTATAATTATAATTTTGGATATTTTTGTTATTTCAATATTTAATATAACTAATATTTTTTTATATATAATTGTATTTCGGGTACCTATTCGGTTTTCGGTTCAGTCCGGGTTCGGGTATGATTCAGATTCAGATATGGTTCGGATTTGGATCCGGTTCGGGTTTGGGTCTGGTTCGTATTCGGATTCGGTTTGGGTTCAGGTCGGTTCTTCGGATATAAGAATTTATGATCCATTCAAATATTTATATCGGTTCCAGTTCAATTTGATACCTTCTAGTTCGGTTCGGTTCTTTAGGTTCAGAAATTATGTCCATGCCTCTCTCTCTCGTATTTTATCAAAAAGTCACACACGAAAGATTTAGTAAAAGTGAATTTACCATTATATCAAAAAGTCAGTCACATCATTTATTTCTTTCAGCCACACAACTTTGTGATAAAAAGTTTTCGCAGCCCAACTTTCGGGAAAATTTCTTGGTTGAAACTCAGTTGGGAGATAGACTACAAGAGTATATTTTGGCTATTTATGACATCATTTTGATTAATTCATAGTAATTTCCGTAAATTTGGTTTTACATTATGATTTCCAGACCACAAAAACAAAACTTTATGATTTCTAAATTTTCTGTATAAAACGGGATTGTACTATAGTGCATAGTCCATATAGGCCCAGGGTTGGTTTAGACCACACTCGATGAACAAAGAAAAGTTTTGTGTAAACTACAAATAGATATGGACAAAAATGACTTGCGGCTGCATATGAAACCACCATATATTAAAAGCATAGGACATTAGAGGGACCTTGGGTAGGTGAAGGTGTTTCTCAACTCTAACACGTGAGGTTTCCTAAGTAGGTAATAAAGGGAGTAAGCGTTTGATTATAAAATTTGATTTCGGTTTAGTTCGGTTATATTATTTGGTTTGCTTAAGAAGAAAAGGAAGGCAACCAATAATTCTCTATATATTAAGGAGCTGTGTGCTGTTTATGTACCACTCAAAAAGTAGCAAGTAGCAACCAATAATGGAAGATATCATCATCGGCGTTGTGGCTATCGCCGCGGTTCTCCTCTTCTTCCTCTACCAAAACCCGAAATCCAAACGGTACAAGCTGCCTCCCGGCCCCCGGCCGCTTCCGGTGATCGGAAACCTCCACCAGCTTAGCCAGGTTAACCCACAACGTTTCTTCCATGGATGGGCCAAAAAATACGGTCCAATCTTTTCATATAAGATAGGAAACAAAACAATGATGGTGGTATCTTCGGCTGAGCTAACCAAAGAGCTTCTCAAGACACAAGATGTCAACTTCGCGAACAGGCCTCCGCACCGTGGTCACGAGCTAATGACCTACGGACGAAGTGACATGGCAATGAACCACTAAACACCGTTGTACCGGGAGATGAGGAAGATGGGCATGAACCACTTGTTCTCACCCACACGTGTGGCCACCTTTAAGCACGTGCGGGAGGATGAGGCTAGGAGGATGATGGCTAAGATCGAAAAGGCCGCGGAGAGATCTGAACCGGTCGATATAAGCGAGCTCATGTTGACCTTCACGAACTCGGTTGTGTGTAGGCAAGCGTTCGGGAAGAAGTACAATGAAGATGGGGAAGAGATGAAGAGATTCATCAAGATCCTTTATGGGACTCAGAGCGTTTTGGGGAAGATTTTTTTCTCTGACTTTTTCCCGTTTACTCGCTACGTTCTTGATAATTGGTCAGGCCTCACGAAATATATGATGGACTGTTTTGAAAGACAAGACACTTACATACAAGAGATTATCGATGAGACACTTGATCCCAACAAGGTCAAGCCAGAAACGGAGAGCATGATCGATCTCTTGATGGATGTCTACAAAGAACAACCATTCTCCTCCAAGTTCACAATAGGAAATGTCAAAGGCGTGATCCTGGTACGTATAAACCATTTCTCCATTTATTTTTTGGATATAAATATATATGTTTTGAATCGTTGCTTGTGCTACAACAAATCATTTTTTTTTTGGTATTAATGTTAAGATACAAGAAATCATTTGCCTGCGTTTCACTCTTCTTTTTGTTTTGTGTTTCAAAAGAATATAGTGGTTGCGGGAACTGACACCGCGGCTGCGGCGGTTGTGTGGGGGATGACGTATCTAATGAAGTACCCTCAAGTGATGAAGAAAGCTCAAGCAGAAGTGAGAGATTATGCAAGAGAGAGAGGTCTAACGTTTATTACTGAAGACGACGTCAAGAACCTTGCTTACTTCAGAGCCTTAGTTAAAGAAACCTTAAGGATCGAACCAGTGATTCCTCTCCTTATCCCTCGTTGTTGCATTCAAGACACCAAGATTGCTGGTTACGATGTCCCCGCGGGGACCACGGTCAACGTAAACGCGTGGGCTGTGTCCCGCGACGAAAAGGAGTGGGGCCCGAACCCTGACGAGTTCAGGCCCGAGAGGTTTCTTGAGAAGGACGTTGACTTCAAAGGCACGGACTATGAGTTTATACCGTTCGGGTCAGGCAGGAGAATGTGCCCTGGAATGCGTCTTGGTGCGGCGATGATCGAGGTTCCATACGCGAATCTTCTCCTCAACTTCGACTTCAAACTTGCTGATGGATTGAAACCAGAAGAGATCAACATGGATGTCATGACTGGTCTTGCTATGCACAAGGCGGTTCATCTCAGGCTTGTTCCCGAGAAAGTGAGGAAGTGACAGTTTCTAGTAGTAAAATAAATCTCTCCCTATTGTTATATAATAATATATGTTCCTAAAGCCTACTATGCTTGAAGAAGACGAGCTAAAACAAACGTTCTTAATTAGACGAGTTGAGCAACCGTCTTGGTGAGGATCAGCTCAAGCAAAGCATGCCGGAGAAGATGAGCTGAAAGCGTCATCTAGCTCCGTTGGGCGAGCATCTTTTTTTTTTTTTTTGCTTCGGCTCACGAAATCTGTGAACTTGTTCTTGATTGAGTTTCGTATTTGACAAACTCATGGTAAATTTGCGAGTTGATAAATAGTCGAGCTTGACATAGGTGGGTTTTGATCGGATTCTTCGGTCTCTATCTCATCGTCACGAGATGTCGGAAGTCGTGTATATTCTGGCGTCGAGTTTTGATTGGCCAAACCGGCGAATGATAAAGCATGAGTCCGCCGAAAACAGTAAGATTTGATGATTATAATAAATAGATCGGTTTATTGATAAAACTTATCATGACAAGTGGTTTTTGTGATCAGTCGGCCTGTTACTGGATCAACAAGCCGATATGCAATGTTATCGCCTTCGGGTTGATCTACTGTTGGATCTTCAGATCGGACTTCGGTGTTGGCCTTCAGGTCGGTAGGTGGAGAAGTTTCAACCATCTTCGAGCTCTGCGGTCTTCTTTTAAAGATTGAGTCTCTTATTCCCCACAAACGGTCAAATATAAAAACTCAAATCGGGTCTTAAGACAAAAATAAGAGTTAATGGGTTTAAAGAGAGATCTTTATTGAAAATTAGCTGGAGGTCGAGAAATACAAGGTGAATTTAGGTCGTCAGAATAAGAACGCCGACCTAAATTTTGAAAGAGAAGAAATCTAGAGCGATAAACGATAAATTGCTATTTTGCCCTAGGTCTCTCTCTCTCGATTTCTGAATGAGTTACACATCGTGAAATCCTCTCTATTAATAATGTAGTCGAGTCGGTCTTCGAGTCTTCCTTTATCCTCTTTAGAATAGGAAAATTTCTCGATCGATAAGGCCGACCTAGCGCTTTTTCCGGATTGATAATGATAAATGGAATGTATATTTCCATTTTATCCTGGCCGACCTAAAATAACAAGAGCGTTTTAGGATTTCTTAACAAATCGAGCTCAATTGATGACAGAATTTTTAGAGGGGGTGTGAATCCCGGCTCTAACAGTTTTGTTTGGTGATTGACTCGTTTTTTTGGTTTCATGTTAATATCGGTGTGTAAGTCCTGTTAACTATATGTTTTCGAATATTGGTAACCTTTTTATAAGGTTTGTTTTTCGAATTTACCCTGAAATGAGCGTTATTGTTGTATTTTGCAGTCTAGATTTTAGTGAGATATTGTTGAAAGATTGAACTTTAAAAAAACAGTTATAATATGAAAATATAATAGCTTCATTAATGTAGACGTGTTTGTGGCTTAGATGTGTTGGACCTCTGCGGTGGGACATTTGTTTCTGCCAAAATTGGTTCGAGCAGAGTGGTTCGATCATTTATTCTCTGACCTCGTGTCTATTTATTAAAACCCTAAAAAGTGGCCTACCAAAAAGACAAAGATACAGATTGATCTAGGCGCCAAAGTTTAATACGTTTAAAGTTCATCAAAAAAAAGAGAGAGTTTAATACGTTTACAAAAATAAAATAAATTTCGGATTTGCAGTGTTGGCGATTATCCAGACTTTTAAGTTTGTTAATACGCTATTGGGTATATCTCAGCTTCCCTTTCACAGGATATCAAGAATAATTTCGCTGCAACACGTCATCGTGAACTTCACAGCTTAAGATTCTGTTGATATTCTTGCAGAAAAAAAAGATTTTGTTGATACATTGATTATTTTTTGTTCCTTTTTTTTTTAATCATAGAACCAATTAGATAGGTTAAGCAATTGTTAAAAATTTGAAAAACCTAAATTTTTTTATTTATAACGATATTACATTCTTAACAAAAAAAAAACAAAATTTGACAAAATTTGATTCAACACACAAAAAACAACTATATAGAAAAAAACAAATACACGTAAAACTTACTTAGATGGAATGCTAATTAATGTCTAACAATTATTTTTGTTTAAAAGAAATTGATATGTATGCACGTAAATCAATTTCACCATACGTTATCTAACTTAGTTAAGGATGATGCTTGGGAAAAAAAAAAACTCATATCCTATCATTATAATGCAAATTAAGTTTGGCGTATGCGAAATCTAAAAAACAAAAGAACCTAGGTATATCAAAAAAATGTAATTCATAATCTCGCTCTCTTTCGTCTTCCTTCCCTTTGTCACTCCCAAATTTTGATTGTGTTGTTGATTCTTGTTGTGGGATGATCTCCCAAGGCTCCATAAAACACATATTTTATCAGTGTTAAGAGATATGAAATGGTTTATTAGGTTTGTTCCTTGTTTAAAATATCGTTAGACGGTAATCGGAAGTGTCTAGTCGATTAACCAGAGACTAATTTTTCGTAATTTTATCTATACATATGTATATATATATTAAATAATTGCAATAATATTGTAAATATAGTTTGGTCTAGTGGTTTCACGCGTTTCTATGGTTTTGCCGATCACGAATTCGCTCTTCAATATACACTAGGTGATGACCCGCGTGTACACGCGAGTTTGTATTTTATTATATAATTTTGGATATGTGATTTATATAGCATTTTATTTAAAATAGTGCTGATATAATTTTGAACTTGTTAACTATGTAAATATATATTTATTGTTTGAATTAATCTGTATAAAAACATTTTTTGCTCTGATTAATGACCTCCATTTTGTAAAAGTTACAAAGTAATAGACAAGCTAAGTATCAAATACCTCAAACTAACATGGATTTAAACATCACACCAAATATGATAGTATTTAAAATTGGGAAAATATTATATTTATGAGAGACGATGCGGAGAATTCCCATTCTCTAATACACTCTATATACATATATATCTCTCCGGTTCTCCCTTTCTATTCTCGTGTTTGTCAATGCATTTTCAAAAATAGAGTTACTCCGGGATCCAACGTTCAATGTAACACTTAATATCCACGTTAACATTTTGTAACTTCTCCAGCGGATTAATAATATACTGAGGGATCATTGGACATCAGCACATATCATGTTTATCTGCTTTCTTACAAACAAACCTTTCTTTCCAATGCTCTTCTCATATTGAGTCACTCTCAAGTAAGTCAACATGATTACTGCAGTAATCACATCTACGGGACCGAGACAATTTAGATAGCTAATAACATCAAGAAACAGAAGAAAACATAAAGACAACATATTCAATAAAGATTGCTATGAAATCTCTTCTTTAAAACATCTTGATGCTCGAAACTGAAGAAATCCTCTTGTTTTATTACTACAGACAGAAAACTGAAATAAAGGTTTAAAACTTGCAATCAAAATGACTAGAAATCATGTTTTGTTACTCTACAATTAAAAACAGGAAAAAGGTTTCAAACCTTGCAAGCAAAATGAACCAGGCTTATCATTCATAGATCCCCGTATATGAGATTCATCGTAAACATCTTCTCTAACCCTCTTCATCTTTTTGCTTTCCACCGGAAAGCAAATTACAAAACCAAAGATGCACACTTTAACGTGCGTAACCAAGCTCAGTACTACCGTGAAAACAATCGAAGTTCGGAAAAGCACATTCAGAAATTTTTCCTCTAATAAGCAAACAGAAACTAAATTTAGTCGAAAATCAGAAGATAAAGCCAACTTCATGGGCGTTATGATACAATATTCAAGCTGTGCCGATCCCACAGAAAATGCAGCACGCAAGGAAAGATTTCGACAGGCTGAAGAATCGGGTCAGATGGAGGAAACGGCTGCACAAATGGTGATGATGACTCTAGCCGGAAGCCCACAGATTCGGGAGAGCAACCTCCCATCTCAGGAACGCGTCCCTGTCGCCTTTAGACTTGGCCCAACAAACCCGGAATCTGCACAGATGGGAATGGGTAACTCGTTTGAAATCCTACAAGGCGAGGAAGAAACCCATCCTTCCCAGGAACGAGTGCCAGTTGCCCTAAGGCTGGGTCCATCCAACCAGGATCAGGCCTCCCCCTCCGGAAATGTGAGACCGCCTCTAAGGGGTGAAAAACCACCATCTCAAGGCAAACGCAAACCTGGGAGACCCCCATCAAAAAAGAAGAAAATTCAAATCAGCCCCAAGCCAATACTAGGATTTAATTCCAGGAAAAAGAATGTTCGGAAAATTCAACTCTCTCCTCGGAGAAAACTTATAGTCGACTCCTTACCTTGTGCTGGGGAAAACTCAAGAGCTCCAGGAACAGGAGGTTCAAGCTCTTCAAACGTGCGAAATTTTGAGGTGAATGGTGCAGGACAGATGCCTTCGATGATACCCGTACCCGCAGTTAAGAAAAGGAAGATGGATTTTCACACTCCATGAGGTCCTCTTCCTTAAAAATAGCAAGCTGGAACTGTCAAGGATTGGGGAACCCCTTGACAGTTCGTCGAATCCGGGAAATACGGCTAGAAATATTCCCGGACATAATGTTCCTCTCGGAGACGAAAAATTCTGAAGAGTTTGTGCTCCGGAAACTGCATTGGATGAATTATCCTAACCACCATCTAGTTCCCACTCACGGGCATGGAGGAGGAGGACTGGCCTTATTCTGGAAAAAAAGAGATGGATCTTGAAGTTATTTCAGCTTGTGACAATTTCATAGACACAAGACTGAGGTACGAGGGGAGTACGATTTATATCACACTGATCTATGGAAACCCGGATAGAAGTTTGAGGAAACAAACCTGGGATCTGCTTATCCAGTTAACTGGGGACAGAGATTCCCCATGGTTTCTTACAGACGATTTCAACGATATCATTGATAACTCGGAGAAGTCTGGCGGACCGGCTCGAGCTGAAGGAACCTTTGTTGACTTCAGATCCTTCTTGGCTGAAGGAGATCTCTATGATCTCCAACACTCGGGTGATCCGTTGTCCTGGAGAGGGTATGGAAGTGATACTCTAATTAGAAGTCGGCTTGATCGAGCAATCATAAACAGCTATTGGGCAGAGATATTTCCGGCAGCTAGATGTGAATATCTCCGGTTCGAAGGTTTCGATCACCGACCGATTGTCTCACACTTTGATCTTACGAGAAAGAAGAAGAAAGGTATCTTTCGCTACGATAGGCGATTTCGGGATAATGTGGAATTGAAAGAGCTAATTAATAAGGCTTGGAAAGAAGGCCCAGATAGTTCAGTGGGCCAAAGAATAGCAAAATGTCGATGGGTCCTTATTGAATGGAATATGTCACAATATACAATTAGTCACATATTGATCAACGAAGGTAAAGCTAAGTTGGAAGAGGCGATGCAAATCCGATCAACGACGGTATTTTGATTGCAAAATTGAATGAGGATTTAAGAGTGGCATATCAGGCGGAAGAGGATTTCTGGAAGTAGTGCAGTCGAAATATGTGGTTAAGCCTTGGAGAAAGAAACACTGGCTACTTCCATGCCATCTCCAAAGGAAGGAAAGTTCTCAATAGCTTCTTAGTTATTGAGAATGAAGAAGGCACTGCGAAATTTAAGGAGCATCAAATCGTTGAGGTAATTGTCTCATATTTCAAAACTCTGTATACATCAGAGGAAGGGCTGCGCAGACAAATCGTGGATGATGCTATTTAACCACAAATCTCAGAGGAAACAAATAAAGCTCTTATTGCTGACCCAACGGCGGAGGAGATAAGGCTAGCAGTTTTCTCGATTCACGCGGACAAAGCTCCAGGCCCAGATGGGTTCTCTGCGAGCTTCTTCCACTCAAATTGGGGCTCAATTGGCCCTGAAACAGTAGAGGAAATCCAGGAGTTTTTTCGATCGGGATCTCTGCCAAATTCGAGCAATGAAACGTTCATCAGACTGATCCCGAAAGGACAAGCCCCGAAGAAAGTTGCAGACTACCGTCCCATATCGTTTTGTAACGTTTACTACAAGGTGATTTCGAAACTCCTATCCAAGCGGCTACAGCCAATACTTGCGTCTTTGATCTCGGAGAATCAATCAGCGTTCGCACCGGAGCGGGCAATTGCGGATAACGTTCTCATTACCCATGAAGTTCTACACTTCCTCAAAAACTCAAAAGCAAAAGAAAGATGCTCAATGGCGGTAAAGACTGATATGAGTAAGGCGTATGATCGCCTGAAATGGGAGTTTATTCGGCTAGTGTTACAACGTTTCGGTTTCCATAGCCGATGGGTGACATGGGTGATGCAGTGTATGAGAACGGTTTCGTACTCATTCTTGATCAACGAAGGACCAAAAGGACACGTGAAACCATCCAGAGGAATTAGACAAGGGGACCCCCTGTCTCCTTACTTATTCATCTTGTGAGGTGAAGTTCTTTCGGAATTATGTAAGAAAGCTCAAGAGGAAGGAAATCTTAAAGGCCTAAGAGTGGCAACAGGCAGCCCACGAATAAATCATATGCTTTTCGCAGATGACACAATGTTCTTTTGTAACACAAGTGAAGGAAACACTTCAACCCTCTCAGGAATTCTCAAAAGGTAAGAACAAACTTCTGGTCAAGCTATTAATGTGCAAAAATCTTCTATCACCTTCTCTAGGAAGACTCAAGCAGCGATTAAGGAAAGAGTAAAAAGTAAATTGGGAATATCTAAGGAAGGAGGGGTGGGAAAGTATTTAGGACTCCTTGAACATTTTGGGAGAAAGAAGAAAGACCTCTTCTCTGCCATAGTGGATAAAATCAGACAAAAAGCCATTAGTTGGTCCTCACGGTTTCTCTCAGGGGCTGGCAAGATGGTTATGTTGAAGAGTGTCCTGTCCTCTATGCCAAATTATGCTATGAGCTGTTTTAAGCTGCCTGGCTCTCTCTATAAAAGGATCCAATCGACACTTACCCGGTTCTGGTGGGACTCCAAAATTAACAAGAGGAAAATGTGTTGGGTTGCTTGGGAGAAATTAACGCAACACATGAAGAAAGGAGGACTTGGGTTTTGTGACATCACCTGCTTCAATGATGCCTTGCTAGCGAAGTTGAGTTGGAGAATCCTGAGTAATCCGGATAGTCTGCTTGCAAAGGTTCTATTTGGTAAGTATTATCTAAATGGAAAATTTTTGGACGTGAGCTGCCCAACCTCGGCCTCCCACGGTTGGCGAAGTGTTTTGATTGGAAAAGATTTGATAGCAAAGAATCTAGGATGGGCAATAGGAAATGGGAAAGATGTGAAAGTATGGAGTGATAATTGGTTGTCTACAACATCTCAAGCAGGACCGTTTGGACCAGCAAAGGTCGGAGATGCTGAGTTGTTGGTTTCTGGCCTTATGGTTGACAACTCTACAGTATGGGATAAGGGTAAAATCCAGCAAACCCTTCCCCTTTTAGAATCTGAGATTCTAGCCATCAAACCAAGCTATCAGGGTGAGAAAGATAGACAAATTTGGTTAAAAGATAAATCAGGCTCGTACACCACAAGGTCGGGTTACTACGCAGCAGCAGAAGAGCTAAACCAGAGACAGACCCAGAGCTCTCTGAATTGGAACTCAGATATTTGGGGTATCCAAACTGCACCAAAAATTAAAACATTTTTATGGAAAGCTGCGAGTGGAGCGCTGCCAGTGGGTGAAAGATTGGCAGAAAGAATCCAGGGAGTTAACCTTCCCTGCCCACGTTGCGGTTCTCCGAAATCCATTAACCACCTGTTGTTCCAGTGTCCCTTTGCTAAACAGGTGTGGGAAGGCGCCCCGTTTAGAACAGAGATCTCCCTCCCCTTGCCTTTGCCCTTTGAAGAGGCTTGGAGGGAGGTGCTAAAAGGGGAATGTGTGCAAGTTTCGGGCGTGGTGAGAGGCCCCCTGGCTCCGTGGTTATGTTGGAACCTCTGGACTACCAGGAACAATAAAATTTTCAGCGACAAGTCGTTCACAGCTACAGAGGTGATGCTAAAGCCCATCAAAGAAGCAAAGGAGTGGCAGGAGGTTCAAGGGAAAGGCTATGTTGGCCCAAGAGTAATCCCAGAGAAGACTGTAACAGAGAAGACTTCGGCTTTTAAATGCAACACCGATGCCGCGTGGAGGGAAGATACCAAAGTTGCTGGGCTGGGCTGGATAATTAAAAGAGCAGGAGGAGAAATTTTTCTCCGTTCCTTACAAGTTTGTACTCATGTTAGCTCGTCTTTAATGGCGGAGGGTTTGGCAATTCGAGCAGCGCTGGTCCAAGGATCAGATCAAGGTATAAGGAGTTTGTCGGTCGAATCCGACTCCTTACAAATCATTAGAGCCATCAACAAGGGCTCTTCATTCTCAGAACTCTAGGGAATTTTAGCAGACATTGCTCTTCTTTCTAGGAATTATGAGTCTCTATCGTTTAAGCATATTAGTAGGACAGTCAATGGTGAGGCTGATTCCATTGCTAAGGGTGCTCTTTTCTCCTTTGCGTCCGAACCAGTTTAGATATATATGAGAAGAAGTTGTTTGACAAAAAAAAAAAGCCAACTTCATGGTTCCTTACGAAGAAGATAAAGCGTCAATAAAATGGAAGAGTGGATGGGCGATTCTTTTCTTCCCCTGTCTCGATTAAAAACGCATAATAAATTAGGTATAAAAACTATAAACAATGTTTGTAAAAATAAAAACAAATTAAATCAAATTATCAAAAGTACAGACGCTAAAACAAATTTGAATCACCTTTTTAGATTTTTTGCTTCCGATCTGTAGAGAAAGATAAAATCACAAAGCTAAGTTTGAAAAACTGCAGCTTAACCAATGCTAAACAGAACAAACAAAACATATATACCAAACATATCGAAAACAACTAAAACCAAAATCGCATATGCATTTAATATTCTTTCTATCGTTTGCCTTCATCTTCCTTCTCCCATGTTCTTTATGTTCTCTTCCTTAACATCCAATTACGAACAAAGCCATGATTCTAAGCCCTACACATCTACACGTTCAATTGGGTAACGAAATTGGATTATTGTTGCGAAGTATGCTTACGATTAATTAGTTCATGAAAGCTGTCTGTACCCTCTTTAATTTGACCCATAACACAAATCGACCCTTAAACATATTCGATTTCATGTATGTACCTCTTTAATTTGACCATAAGGAGAGAAAAGCTCCTTCAGAGATATATATGTGGAATGTGGTCAGCCGAGAACCCTGCACAAGATAAATCTGAGAAACCAGAGACTACAAACGTTCTTGCTGCTTTCGAAGAGTTGAGATGGGAATATATACAATACACCGCCGACGGGACTCCAAAGCCTTTGATACGCTTAATAATGGCTTATTGGAACTCGTCCATGTAGATGGAATATTGACTGATATGGATATTGAAGAGAGGAGACGAAGATTTGGGAGACTTAGATATTTGTTTTAAAACAAAAAATAAAATTAAAATTATGTGTTTGCTTCTCGCCGTACAAAATCGGGAAAGAAGTCGTCAGAGACAATGCGATTTTCTCGTGTTTGGGCCTAAAATGTTGGCCTACTGATTAAAAAAAAAAGGTTTGCTGATGTGTCAGGCATAGAGATGATGACGTGTCAAGCTCTTGTGAGACACGACCCAGCTATTATATAATAGATTTAATTATATTGTTTTTATTTATTTTTTGGTTAATGAATTGTAAAATTACTAAACTACCCAATCTTCTTCTTGTATGCGAAATTCTAACCCTAAATTTCGCTTTTTCCATGGTTATTGTTGTTTTGTTTATTTTTCATGGGGTTTTCACTCAATTATGATAGATGTATAACCTAATACCCAATTTCAAACTTTCAAAAACCCAAAAAATGAATTATCTTGATGTTTCCAATTGTTTGACCATATATATCAAAATCGCCTTATACCGCCAATCACTCGCCACCGTTTAAATGACAACCGCGCCCGCATTTTCGAACACACTTGTGTTTATATATGGATTTAGTGGAAATGTGGAATGTGCTCGTCTAATGCATATGTTTAATGATTTTTGTTCTTGACATGCTTAATATGGATTTAGTGGGGTTTGACTATATAATATAATATGATCACAGCAATTTTTAGTTTTAAAGACAACGGTATGAGATTTTTAGCGGTAAGCTGAATCTTTTAGCGGTAAGCTGAAGTACATAAGTGCTTATGAAATGGTTAAAAGCTGTGAAAAAGAGCTGTAAACAAAAGCGGTATAAAAAAGCTGAGTGTAATACTGTTGGTAACGCTTTCTGTACAGCTTTTGTGATTGGTAACTACTAAAACGGTAAAGTCTTATTACGAGCTTTATAGTAAAGCTTTTGGTTACCATTCTAACCCAACATAAGTTTGTAACGTTAATAACGATAATTTTAGAAACCCTATAGACTTTTAAACTTTGTTCTTTTGGGTAACTTTCATGTAGAGAATGTTTATTATAATCCTTTTGAAATGTGTTCTTGAAATAAATAAATCAGTACAGATACTTTGGGAATGAATTCTATAGAAATACTGAAAAGGATGTTAACAAATTAAGAGATGCCACATGAATTGGAATTGGTTGAACATTAATTTATATCCGTGAAGGTTGATATAGAGATTCAAGATACTAAAATCGACCAAGGAGGCAAGGACCACTTCACACATGGTTCCTGCGGAGAATTTTGAAAAGATTGTGAAGCAAGATTGAGACTGTTTTTTCTTCAAAAAAAAAGAAGATTGAGACTGTTTTTGACTTTTGACATGAATCTAACGATCTATCTCTTTTTAAAAATAACTAACAGAATCGCAATAACTTTATCAGAAATTACAAAATTATATAGTAATGATGTGGCCACACAATTTTGTTCAACTTTTGTGAAATCAGGTTGGATCACTATTTACCACTCTCAATAATAGATACAGTATTTTAATATCTTTGTTCCATTATTGTAAAATAGATTCCAGAGTGTCAAATGTTGTATAAATGTTCATGGATTGATGTGCAAGTGCAACCACAATGTCCATCTCTTCCCTGGCAGAAATTAGTTCAAATGTTCTTTATTTCTAAATACGCATTCAAATGCACGCTAGGTCTCGGATTCACGGCTGTAAATAAAAGTTTCATTTGTTTTCGATTACACATTTGACATTTACAGGTTCATTTTTTTTTTTTTGATAACTCAGGGAATCCCAGATCTATGGAAGGGTCCAGACTAATCCCTGGGGAAGGTGCAGCTCATGGATAGACCCTCTCTCCAGGTATTCAAATGGGCCGAAAGCAAAGACCCATATCCGTGTGGCCAAGTGAGAATGATTACAGGTTCAATTTTTAAGTATGCTTTTGTGATGGTCATGATAAATCTCACGCATCACTTGTTTTGTGGGCACACGATATTTTAACTTTCCTAGTGAAAGTAACCTTTACAATTTATAAAGCATTATAAACAATCCACAAGTGCATGGAACACCAAGAAATACTTAAAAGATCGATCCCACAGGTACAACACTAAAATAGCGAGACACAAACTAATCTATAATAATTTGTCTTTGTTTTTTTTTGTTTAATCTAAAAAGATAAAAAATGAAAGAAAGAAAAAAAAGAAAAAAACATTAGACCATGGGTTCAACTATCATGAGAATGAACTAACAATTAAACAATGATGTCAAATATTGATTTAAACACCATCCTATAATATTAAATTCACAAATATGACTAATCCACTTCCGTGGTACTAATTACTTCACTAATTAACATAAACTTTTGTTCACAATTCAAGTAATCAATGAGCATTAAGAAATAATTCCAATTAGCTTACTAAACATCGCAATCATCAACTTTTGTTGGCTAGATATGTAAAGCTAATAAAAGTTTGGTTTATCAAGCATTTTCACAAACACATTCCGGGCGTGAAATGCCTAAGATCTAGATTTTGAGTGATCAAGTCAAAAATAGCATTAAGAACAACCTAAATGAAGGATCTTTTGCACAAAAAAAGAAGAAGGATCTAACAAGATGCATCCTAAATGAAGGATATAACAAAATGCAACATAAATCACCGTCATCTAACCATCAAATCATCCTAATCTAGCCTAGCCCATGATCCAATTAAAAACTAGGAACTAAAAATAAAGAAAAGCAAAAGAAAAGGCAAAAAAAAAAAAAAAGATAGAAGTGAAGAAATCATTCACTAGTTGGCATGAAAAGATGAAGATCTTGATCCATAATGTAAGAACATTGTTTGGATCTTAAAACCAAACTAGAGAGAAGAAAAATTAGGTTTAATGCAATGTTTTGAGACCCGTACCAGACCAGCCGGTCGATCCGGTTAATCCGCGACCCGGTTACTAATCCGGTTCAGGTATAATACTTAAATCCGCTAGTTGTAAACCCGGCCAAACCCAAAAAACTTATTATTAACCGGTGACTCGGCGATCCGGTTTCATTGGTTGAACCAGCTGGGTAGCAGTTTAGTTTTTCTTCCCATATAGACTATACTTTGTCTTATCCGACATAATAGTGAGTAGTAACTAATAACCCAATTTTAAAATTTAAGAAGTCGAGTAGCGGATCTCGTCTTGTCTTATGATTTTCATCTCTTTATATCATATTTTCTTTTTGTTTTGTTTGTCGTGGCTCTGTTTCATATATGGTTCTTTTTTTTTTCTATTTCAGAAGTTTTGTATTTTTTGTTTCATTTTTCACATGTTTGTGATTATACTTTTTTTTTTGTCTCTTCCCATTTCCCTCTTGTTTTGTTATTATTTTAATGTTATGATTTTTTAATTATTTTTCTATTCATAAATAGATATACATAATAATATTAAGTTTACTAATCTATTAATTTGCGGCCAGAACAGAGAAAATCGGGTCGACCCAGTGATCCGGCGACCCGAAAGCTATTCCGGTTCGCTTGCCAAGTCGGATTTAAAAACATTGGTGGAATGTGGCTAAAGATGTATTTATAGTAAAAAAAAAACAAAGTACGTCGATCCGAAATAAATCGGGTCGGATCCAGATTAAAACATGGTAAGAAAGGAAGTGGAGCACCTGAAGAGACGGATGAGTGTCACAGACAAACATGTTTTTTTCCGTTAATCAACATGTTTGGAAGCATCTGAAGAGGCCAGCGGGTGTCTCAGACATGCGGGTTTGTACGTGAAACAACCGGTTTGTAAGCATCTGAAGAGGCCGGTGGCTGTCTCAGACCGGCGGGTTTTTCCTTTGTTCGTTTTTCTGCTTTTTCATGACCTTTTCTTGTTTTACTTCTTGTTCTACTTCTTGTTCCACAGCTGTCCTAACTGCTCAAGCCTCATTAAATTCTATAATAGCATAAAAAGTAAAAAGACATAAAATACAATGCAAATGCAACAAAATAGTATAGGACTCTAAGATGACACTAGATGATGCAAACAAAACTAAAATAATATTGTCAATACCTAAATCCTACAAATATCATCTTGTCAATGCAGATTTAGTAATGACGTATATAATCTTTATTTCTCAAGTCACTTCATGTCACCGCTTTCTGATAGAGAGCGGAAGCTTATCGAACAAGATCAAGGCAAGATATACAAGGATAACTCGCAGCGATCTCGGATCTTGTGTTAGTCGAATGGCTTCGACTAAAACAATAGGCAAGAGTACTCCTCTTAGTGCTTTTGAAAGCTCTTTTATTAATAACCAAATAAAATTTAAGGTCCCTTTTACAAAGCCCTAGAACAACTCCTTATATCGAGATGAGGAGGATAATAACGTATCTCCTAAACCTAACTAACAAACGATTTATAATTATCGTAAAAGTAAAAAAATCAAAACAAAAAGGAAAGAATAAATAATACTTGTCAAACACGCAAAAAGCCCTACTAGTGTTTGACAGAAGCCCAATACTACTTAGGATGCGCTGCATCACGTCTCTCCGGGTTGGAGAGGATTCGACCACGAATCCGGATCCTCATTATCCCCGCGAAATGGAGACAAGTACTTGATGTCGCACGTGAGAAGGAAGTCGCAAAAGGTAAGCGTTGTCATTGATGCGCTCGAGGACTTCCACCGGACCGATCTTGCGAGACTTCAGTTTGTTATACTCATGAGCAGGCATGCGCTCCTTGGAGATAACAACCCACGCCAAGTCACCAGCTTCAAAGCGTAGGATCCGTCGCTTGGCGTCAGCTGCAGATTTGTACTTGCTGGCAGCGGCCTCCAAATTCTGTTGTGCGACCCGATGAGTTTGCTGAATGTCTTCCACAAAATTAATAGCTTGCCCATGAAAACGAGTTTTATCCGGCAAGGTCGTCAAGTCTAACGGACAACGAGGTGCAACGCCGTAAACAACATAGAACGGGCTAAAGCCTAAGGTCCGATTCATGGCATGGTTATGAGCAAATTCCGCTTGACAGAGTTTAGAATCCCAAATCTTGATGTTATCCCCCACGAGGCAGCGAAGTAAGTCGCCCAACGCCCTGTTTGTGACCTCAGTTTGCCCATCCATTTGGGGGTGATACGCAGAGATCATGTCCAACGATGTACGCAACAACTTCCACAAGGAACGCCATAAGTGGCTAAGGAATCGAAAACGTGAACTGCTGGAGGAAGGCAATCCATGTCGCATGTCTAGCCGAAACCTTAGCTTGACTATCCAAATGACGCAAAGCATCGTGATCGGTGAACAAGACAAAGTCGCGGTGTACCAAATAATGCCGCCAATGCTTGACGACTTGCACAATAGCATAGAACTCTACGTCATATGTGCTATACCGTCCTCTCTCGCCTGTTAACTTCTCGCTATAATAAGCGATCAGACGACCTTGTTGGCTTAAAACAGCCCCAATTCCAAGTTTCGATGCGTCGCAATGCAGTTCGAATGTCTGTGAAAAATCGGGGAGAACCAAAATTGGCGCTGTTGTTAGCTTCTCTTTGATGATGGCAAAGGCGGTCGCTGCTTCCATAGACCACTCGAATTTACCATCCTTCATGCAGCTCGTAATAGGTGCTATGATGGTACTAAAGTACGGAACAAAACGTCGATAAAATGATGCCAATCCATGGAAACTTCGCACTTCACTAACCATTTTAGGAACGGGCCAAGAACGAACCGCCTCGATTTTTGAAAGGTCGACAAATAGACCTCTGTCGGAGACCACGTACCCGAGAACTCTGAAACCCCAAATTCGCATTTATGCTTGGCCGCAAAAAGCTGTTCATGGTGCAAGACTAAAAGAACTTGTCGAATGTATGTGGCGTGCTCTGCGAGTGATGAGCTGAAGATTAAAATGTCGTCAAAGTAGACGACCACAAACTTCCCGATGAAAGGTCGCAGAGCTTGATTCTTTATACGCATAAAGGTGCTAGGTAGAGAGGCCGAAAGGCATAACAAGCCATTCATACAAGCCTTCCCGAGTTTTAACTGCAGTTTTCCACTCATCGCCATGACGTATACGAATCTGATGGTAGCCGCTCTTCAGGTCGATCTTAGAAAATATCGATGCTTTCCCAATCTGGTCCAATAAATCATCAGGCAGAGGAATGGGGAATCTGTATCGGACCGTGATTTTATTAATGGCTCTGCTATCGATGCACATTCTCCACGACCCATCCTTCTTGGGAATCAACAAAGCTAGAACCGCACAAAGGCTCAAACTTTCACGGATATGGCCTTTCCGCAATAGATCCTCCACTTGCCGACGTAGCTCCTCATGTTCCTTGGGGCTCATCCTGAGTGCGGTCGATTAGGTAGCGTCGCACTGTATATCACGCAGTGGGGGAAGGCTATCAGGAAGCTCTGCTGGAAACACGTCTTGGAATTCAGTGAGCAAGGTATCAAAAGTGCTAGAAGACTTTGTGGCCGTCGATTTGTGTGAGGGAGCCACGAGCGCAAAAGCAAACCCTTCCCGACGAAATTCTTGTTCGAACATTGTAAACGAACACAACATAGGGGATGTGTGCTCTTGAGGTGTTGGCGGTTTCTGCAGTCGAACGTCAGACAATGGGGAGCGACCAAATCGATCGCGCATCAGGAGAAACAAGATCTGATGTGTTTCCCACGTGAACCTGTATGTGTTCTTGGCACCATCATGAATAATCTTCCTATCAAGCTCCCATGGTCTCCTGAGGAGTAAGTGACTAACGTCCATTGGCGCAATATCGCAGTAAGTTTGATCCTTATAATGTGGACCAATCGAAAACGGTACTAGCGTCCGATGAGTAACCCAAATCTTGCATCCATCTTGTAGCCATGTCAAAGAATACGGAACAAGATGTGCTTCGTACGGCAACTCGAGCTTCTGAACCGCGTCCGTAGAGACCACGTTGCGTGAGCTACCAGAATCGATGATGAAACTACATACTTTTCCTTTAATGGTGCAGGTGGATTGAAAAATGTTGGTGCACAGCCATTGATCGCCACGGCTCGGCGGAACTAAGTAAGAACGACGAGTGACTAGTAGAGGTCCCTCATCCCCACGCGTCGCGAAGATGTTTTCTTCCTCCTTCGTGTCACTGGCCCCATTCGAATCATACTCTCTCGTGGTCCTCATGTAGACGATCTTCATCGACAACTAGGCCACACCGCTGTTGGTTCGGACAAGCTGTCTGTCGATGTCCTTGCTCGCTACAGTTGTAACATTTCAAAGCATTCTGAACGGCGAAGAAGCGTCTCCTCGACGGGGTTACTGGTGCGCACACCCGTGGTTCCCGTATCCGTGTTCTCCCGCGACGTTCCTCCTGGTGGAATCGAGGTTGGTTTCGTTCCTCGCGGTCGTGACATGGAGTTCCATGTAGACGATCGGAGTTGGTGTTCAAATGTCGCAGCTCGACAATGGGCTTCCGCGATGGTCGTAGGATCAAACTGAGCAAGTGCGTTCTGTAGTTGCGGACGAAGACCTCCGATGAAAAGCGACACCAGTTGAACAAAGCTATCGTATAACTCATTGCGCGTTAGTAGGAGCGAAAATTCTTCCGCGTAGTAATCAACACTACGGGACCCCTGTCGCAAATTCTGTAGCCGATTGTACATTGTGCGATCATAGTTATGCTAAATGTTTCTTGAGTTTCTCCCACGAACGAATCGGCTCTTTCCCCATACGAATTTGTGTTGATTTCAATTGTTTCCACCATGATGCGGCATGACCGCGAAATCGCATAGCAACCGGTGGAGTCCGTCTCTCGTCCGGTACTTGTTTGAAATCTAGTATCTCTTTAACCGAAATGATCCAATCGAGGAGGTCATCACCACGAACGCGACCGTGAAACTTCGGGATGTCAACGCGAAAGCTTGCTTCCCATTTGTTGTCACGCTCGTTAAAGTTGTTGCGAGCAACTTGATCATTACGGCAAACACGACGGTGATTCTCATTTTCCTCGTCTTCTGCTTCGGAATGTCGATCAGCGAATGGGTTCTCGTGATCATCCCGATTTACCTGTGGTGGATGAAAAGGTCTCGCAAACGAGTCGCCAACGTTTCACCCATCTCTTGGATAGATGTGTGCATCGTGGCTTGGATATTCTCCTGCATCGCTAGGAGTGTGGTGCGAATCGTGTCCCATTCGGCTGTGGTGTTGTTGTTGTTTCCCGCGACGGTTTTTGTAGGCTTCTTAGGCGGCATCGTCGCTGAAGCAATCTTCACAAGAACGTACTAATTCTGATACCAACTGATAGAGAGCGGAAGCTTATCAAACAAGATCAAGGCAAGATATACAAGGATAACTCGCAGCGATCTCGGATCTTGTGTTAGTCGAATGGCTTCGACTAAAACTATAGGCAAGAGTACTTCTCTTAGTGCTTTTGAAAGCTCTTTTATTAATAACCAAATCAAATTCAAGGTCCCTTTTACAAAGCCCTAGAACAACTCCTTATATAAGGATGAGGAGGATACAAACGTATCTCCTAAAGCTAACTAACAAACGATTTATAATTATCGTAAAAGTAAAGAAAATCAAAACAAAAAGGAAAGAATAAATAATACTTGTCAAACATGCAAAAGGCCATACTCGTGTTTGACGGAAGCCCAATACTACTTAGAATGCGCTGCATCACTTTCGAACTTCAACGTTTCCCCCTTTTCAACTCATATCCCAAACACATTTAGAAAACACTTTTGCAGTCAATGGCCTACTGACTTTGGAAACAAAGAAACGCTCTATAAAGTCCTAATCATTTATGTGACATCACAATTCACATACATGTTTAATTGTTTATACGTCATTTGTAATGCAAACAAATAACGTGACGTTGATAAAGCTGGATCAGTATGGAAGATGAATTCAAGGAGCTCTAACCGAATTATAATTGATCGAATAAGAGGAATGCTACCATGTATAATCTCATGGAAGACATACATCTTTTGGAAAACCGATTTGCGGGTATCTCTACTATCAAAGGAGAAATACATTTTAGAATTGCCCTCGGTTTGCTCTGGGATATTACTTTTTATGCCATCGGTGCATTTGTATTTCCTTTGTTAAATTTTATGTCTTATTAAGGGTAATATCGGCCTAAATTTATGATATCTGTTTGCCAACAGGTTTAACAAGATCGAATCAGCTGAGTTAACTCGGTGACTCGATTAAACCCGACCCGGAAAATTAAATGGTATAACACGCGGATCCACCATCACTTAAATTAAACCGATTTGCGTAAGTTTATGTTTCCATATGTCATCATCTGCTGACTAAAGAGTATATAAATAGAATTTATATGTGCTGATGGTTTATGGGATTAGCTGTTTCTTGAAGTAGTTCTTTTATTAGCAGTGGATTTACAATGTGTTGGCTTATGAGATATGTCTCAAGATGAGGAGTTTGAATCTTATTTGTATATCTTTGTTCAACTTACGCAAGAGAAATATAAAATCTTATTTGTGTATCTTTGTTTAACTTAGGCAAGAGAAATATAAACAAGTTTTAACATATTTTCAGAAATGGTTTTGGAGAGAACTTTGCATTGTAGCATCCATGATACACAGTCTTTCTGATGTTACAATGTTTTTTTATTTTATTGTGCTTTTAGGTACCATGCCATTCATAAAGAAGTTTATGACTGGTTTGATATAAGTTTTGACATGTTTGGGCGAACTTCAGCTCCAGAACAGACAGAAGTGTGCCAAGCAATTTTCAAAAAGTTGTTTGAAAACAACTTTCTTTCAGAGAACACCATGCAGCAGGTAAATGATTTTCCTCAAATGTCAGTTTGGCCTTTTTAATCGCAATAGCATCCATATGTCCTTCATAAGTAGAAGGATCTACACCACACAGGTTTTAACTCTCAAGTCTTTGTGGCCTGTTGTTTCTTCAGCTTTACTGCGATACATGCAATAAGTTCTTAGCTGACCGGCTTGTTGAGGGTTCTTGTCCATTTGAAGTTTGTAATTATGATTCTGCTCGTGGAGATCAGTGCGAAAAATGTGGAAAGCTCCTGAATCCTACTGAACTCAAAGATCCGAGGTGCAAGGTGGGCTATGCTTGTGAATTTTTTTTCTATTGAAACACGTCAACGTTTAGGTCGCTAGTTAATAAGCGAAGGCAGTTATCATGCAAGAATTATAATGCTGTGACAAACATATTTATTGACTATGTTTTGTAATATAAACTAGTGGTAGTGGCTAGTTGATTTTGCTTGTCCTGTGCATGCTTCATTTATCTTCCTATCTTACTTGCCTGACTCGCATATTTCTGCAGGATTATATATTCACTGCTTTTGTTGACTTGGCTTTCTTATAGAAATATAGGACTGTGGTCTGTTATTATAATTACTGCGAATGCTTATGTTTTATCTCTCAAACAGGTCTGTCGAACCACACCCCGAATTCGCGACACAGATCACCTGTTTATTGAGCTTCCGTTGCTGAAAGATAAGCTGGAAGAGTATATTAACGAGACATCTGTTACTGGTTCTTGGAGTCAAAATGCTATTCAAACGACTAAAGCATGGCTTAAGGAAGGGCTTAGACAGAGGTGCATTACAAGGGATCTAAAGTGGGGTGTTCCTGTTCCACATGAGAAATATAAGGACAAAGTAAGAACATCACTGCTAGCAAATATCGTAAACATATTAAACTTCATCTACTAATTCGAATTGTGTTTATAGGTCTTTTACGTCTGGTTTGATGCTCCTATTGGGTACGTCTCAATAACGTCATGCTACACGTCTGAATGGGAGAAGTGGTGGAAGAATCCTGAGAATGTGGAGCTATATCAGTTTATGGGGAAAGACAATGTGCCATTTCACACTGTGAGTATATTACATTTCAGAAATTTGGTTACCACCAATTTACTTGTTCCAATGGTTGTAGTTATTTCCTCTTTCTTCATCTTTTTCTCTGAAATAGAACATCAAAAGTGGAAAAAATAACTGTCTGTTCCTAAATTTCCAGTGACCAAGACTTGTTCTGTTTTGAATATCTTGGAGACATACTTCTGATATTTTTGCTCTTTTATTTCTCTATCATTCTTGTTATATTTTCTTGTTTGGTTCTTGTGTTATCTGGAACTATCCTAAAGGTTTCCTCCGAGAAAGATTACTTTTTGTAAATCTGACTGTTTCACTGCCAATTTGTTGTTATGCAGGTGATGTTTCCATCCACGCAGCTTGGAACTAGGGAAAATTGGACACTGATGAGGACAATCAGTGTGTGTGAATATTTAAATTACGAAGCCGGTCAGTTGATGTTTCACCATGGTTTCCATTGGAACTTGGACGATGAGTGATTTTATTTAAATTAATTTTGTGTGCTTTTCTTTTTTCCGCCATTCATGTTTTTTTGTGTGGCTTTTCAGGAAAGTTCTCCAAGAGTAAAGGTGTTGGAGTGTTTGGTAATGATGTAAAAGATACAAATATCCCTGTCGAAGTATGGAGATACTACTTGCTGACCAACAGGCCTGAGGTATCTGATTGCTGCTACAAAACATAAATATTTGTTTTCTTCATTTATCATGGGCATACATAGATGTGTAGATTTCATCAACGCTTATTGCTTCTGGGGATTTGTCATCCAGGTGTCTGACACATTATTTACATGGGACGATTTGCAAGCAAAGCTGACTGGCGAGTTGCTGAACAACCTAGGCAACTTTGTTAATCGAGTTCTGAGTTTTATAGCAAAGCCTGAGCCTGCAGGTTGGTGATTTCTTTCCGAATTTAAGTATTGAGTGCCGTTATGAGTGGTAGCTGTAGATGACTTTTTAGAAGGACATATCCAATTTAAAATATAAGATGTGTTGCATTCTTTCATTGAAACCAGCCAGTTAGTGTGCAAGTCAGAGATATTTGAGCCGTTGGACATCAATCTGTTGTCAAATGTTAGCTTGTGATTATGTGATTTTTGTTTTCAATATTTTTGAACAAAATTGGTAGTCTAGAATTATATAAAGATGCATCTGCCTTGCAAGAGTCTGACATATTGTTCTGTTGAGCTGATTTAACACTCTGATAAGTTTCCTCTTGTTGTAAAGTTGTATGGAGATGGAATGATTAACTGATCATAGAACATATCTAAAGATCATAGGAAAAAGTTCCTATGCATATGTCTATCTTGTTCATACACTAATGAACGGTCAAATGTTGAAATTTGCTTTCCCAAAAAAAAAAAAAAAATCGAGCTTGAGGTTGCTGGATACATAAAATATTAAATTCTCTTAGAAACGGTAAAAACACTTTGCTAGAATTCTGGCTACCTGCTTAGTGATACTCTTGAAAACGGTGCCAAGACTTTTCCATATCTGTCTCTGATGTTTTCTCTGCCTAACTATAGCATGTACTAATTGATGTGAAGGTTATGATTCTGTCATTCCTGATGCTCCTGGTGCTAAATCTCATCCTTTAACGCAATCACTGGCTGAAAAGGTTGGAAATTTGGTGGAGCAGTATGTTGAAGCCATGGAAAAGGTGAGGAACATTATATGGACTTTGGTCTGGTTTGGCAATCTTAGTTTCAGAGCCTGATTGTATATTTTCGTAATAAATGCCTTGTTCATTTGATTCAGGTTAAGCTCAAGCAGGGGCTGAAAATTGCTATGACCATTTCGAATGAAGGGAATGCATACTTGCAGGTAATTCTATTCTCATTATCAAACTATATATTAGCTTTATTGGCTGTTCAGTCTAACCAACTATGCTGTGTTTTTCTAGGGAACCAAATTTTGGAAACTTTACAAGGAAGATAAACCTTCTTGTGCAATTGTTATAAGAACTGCTGCTGGTGTAGTACACCTTTTAGCACAGTTGTTAGAACCTTTCATGCCATCATTTTCTCGTGAGGTAGGTTTTATTGATTGTTTCGGAAACATTGATTCTATTTACTTTTAGTTTAATAGCAAGCGTGATTAGTGTTGTCTCTTGCAATTTGTAGGTATTTAAACAGCTTAATTTGCCTCCACATTTTTCACTCTCCGACGAGAGAGGAGAGGTATTAATAGCAAGTAGACCTTGGGAGATTCTACCTCCCAGTCACAAGATAGGCAACCCTCAACCATTGTTCAAGGAATTGGTACATACCTCTCTCTGATTTAATCCATGTTGTACGTTATAACGCCATGTTGCATTTGAATTATATCCTGTGAAATGATATGATCGCAGAAAGATGAAGAAGTGCAACAGTACAGAGAAAAGTTCGCTGGAAGTCAGGCTGATAGACGCGCTAGGGATGCAGAAGCAGCAAATATGGCTGAGCAACTTAAAAAAACAAAACTCTCAGGTTCTATATTCTTATTGTCAAAAAGCTGTTTGGTAAAATTGGTGGAGATCCCGAGCTCATCATAGTAATTTCGTGGCTCAGCAACTTGATTATGTACTGAACTGCTGTTTTTTTATCTCCCAGATGCTAAAAAGCAAAAGGCATCAAAAGCTGCAGGAACATCCAAACTTCAACCGGCTGCTGATCGTGAAATTACTATGGCGAGACTTGATATTCGAGTCGGTAAAATCGTCAAGGCTCAGAAACATCCTAACGCAGATACTCTGTATGTGGAAGAAATTGATGTTGGGGGAGGTGAAATTCGCACCGTCATTAGTGGACTGGTCAAATTTATACCTCTCGAGGAAATGCAGGTTTGTTTAATCTCCCCAAGCAACTTAGTCATTTGTTTTCTTCTTCCCAATATCAGTATGCATCCCTTCAACAATCGAATTTATCTTTCTGGACAGAACCGTATGGTTTGTGTTCTTTGCAACTTGAAACCGGCGAAAATGAAGGGTGTTATGTCACAAGCAATGGTTCTTGCCGCTTCCAGTAGTGATGGCAGCAAGGTAAAGTGCACAAGAAGAGCCTCTGACCTGTTCATAGTTCTGCTCTGTTCATTTCGGTCATAGATAATTTGTTTTTGGAAACTTTCAGGTGGAGTTTGTTGAGCCGCCTGAATCTGCTAAGATCGGAGAGCGAGTTAGATTTCCCGGGTTTGAAGGCGAGCCAGACGATGTTTTAAACCCGAAGAAGAAAATATGGGAGACACTTGCAGTGGATCTGCACACAAATGAGAATCTAGTTGCTTGCTACAAAGATTTGCCTTTTACTACAGATGCAGGTGTGTGCAAGGTTTCATCCATCAGCAATGGTACAATCCGGTAAAAAAGCTTCCTTGAGCCATAAGTCAGTCTTTATATTTCTCCATTTCTGTGTCTCTCTCAATGAGGGGAGACACATTTTCTGATATTTCATTTGAAGAATTGATTCTATTAACAAACATGGTCTTTGTAAACTCGAACTCGTTACATTTTTGGTGGTTCTTAATTGATGGTTTGAGACAATGTCAATTTCTTCTATAAAGTAAAACTTGGTGGGCCTTTTGGTATCAATATTAGCTTTTTTAATTGGACCGGACGGAAAGCAACCACAACTTGCGTTTCCAAATATTTTACTGGAAGTTGAGATTTCGATGTTTTTTATATAAATAAAGTAATTTCTATCTATATCACCTTTTGGCAAAGTAATTATGGTGCACGACATCTACTTACTTTATTGTATGCATACAAGATGAGAACTATAAAACAAGATGAGAAGCAAAGATCAAAGGGACCGACAAAACATACACAAACTATCTTACAATTTTCTTTATTTATCATTTCAATTTATTTATCTGTTTAAACATTCAAAATCGTTAATACTAAAGACATTTACTTCTATATTTTAGTGTATTTGTTCACTGAACTAGGTCGAATTCGGTTTAACACATTATTTGAGCTTAATTCTTTGAGAATTGTTCGATAAAAGATATTTAGATATTTGTTAATTAAAGACGATTCAAACTCTTCAAGTTATTCATATTTACAAATATTGACCGGTGTAGATTCTGCTATAACACCGGTCAATATTTGTACATAATAAAGTAGTCTCTCTCTCTAGGCATAGACATTCGGGTTCGATTTGGTTTTTTTGGATTTCAGATATTTCGGTACTAAGACCTATTCACATATTTTTTTTCTTTGGTTCAAGTTCGGCTCAGTTCCACTGGGGTTGAGATCGGTTACGAGTATCCGAATTATCCGAATTTTATTTAAAATACCCGAAATTGTTTTGGATATTTCGATTTTTTGGTTAAATATTGCAAAAAAGTAATATTTACTTTTAACAAATATAGCTATTTTTTGGATATTTTGGTTATTTCGGTCTAAACATTACTAATATATTCGATTTATAATTATAATTTTGGATATTTCGGTTATTTCAAGATTTAATATAACTAATATTTTTTATATATAATTGTATTTCGGGTATCCATTCAGTTTTCGGTTCGGTTCGGATTTTGGTACGGCTCAGATTCAGATCTGGTTTGGATTTGGGTCCGGTTCGAGTTTGGGTCTGGTTCGTATTCGGATTCGGATTCGGTTTGGGTTCAGGTCGGTTCTTCGGATATAGAAATTGAGAAACTACAATAGATAGGATTACTTAATATCATATTTAAGTTTCATCCGCCGACCTTTTATCTTTAACACTGTATATTTAGAAAAGTCTTTAATGTCTTTAGATTTTCAACTTATTACCAAAAGTGTTTTCTTTCTCTCTCTTCTAATTATTGACGACAGAGTACGATGTTAGGATGACGGTGACGATGACGATGCACGGATGGCGGTTTAAGATGGTGACGATGACTATGGTGGGGGCGACGACGATGATGATACGACGACAACGGCAACGGTGGTACGACAACGATAACAGTGTTAACGACGATGGTAGCGATATCACTGGTGCTGGATGTTGATGGTAACGCCATTAACAGTAACGCCGGCGGTAGTGACAGTGATGTCGGCAATGCTGGTGATGGTGACAATGGTGAAGATAACAAAAGAAGTAGAAGAAATATAATGTTAACTGATAACAAGTTCGCTAACTGGGTTATCGGTTTAATTTGACATAAATTTATCAAGTTAACATAATTAGCTAATCAATAACTTATATTTTATGTGATATGATACTTAAATTAACACGATAAATTTTCATTGATAACTTGTTTAACATGTAATTTACATTGATAATTGGTTTTACATGTATGTTAGATAACTGATTAAATATGTGAGTTTCACAATATGTATTTTCTATGAAATGATAACAAAGTTAACATGATAATTTTTAATGAATAACTGGTTTAACATATAATTTATATGGTTAACTGGTTTAACATGTATGATGGATAACTGAATTAACATGTATTTTTTTCACAATATGCTAACATGTTTATCATGTTAACTACATAATGATAGTGTAACTGTGCATTATTTTAATTTTCGAAGAACAATATTCTCGTGTGTGAACAGTGCTAACGGCGAAAAGTGAACAGTATTGTCGGAAACTAACGACGCCAACATAGTTTCATACCAATGGCATTTTAAGTAATTATGCTAAAGGGATAAGGGCTTTTAAGGATTAAATTTTGTTTCTCTCTCCTACTTACCTACGCTTGATTTATCTTATTTCATCTACTTAATTAATTGATCAATCATTGATATACACTAAAATCACTCATAAAAATTTATGATCCATTCAAGTATTTATGTCGGTTCCGGTTAAGTTTAATACCTTCTATTCGGTTCGTTCTTCGATGTAGAAATTATGTCCATGCCTCTCTCTCTCTAGGCCTCTCTCTCTCGTCTTTTATCAAAAAGTCACACACGAAAGATTTAGTAAAAGTGAATTTACCATTATAAATAACAATCGTATTATATCAAAAAGTCAGTCACATCATTTATTTCTTTCAGCCACACAACTTTGTGATAAAAAGTTTTCGCAACCCAACTTTCGGGAAAATTTCTTGGTTGAAACTCAGTTGGGAGATAGACTACAAGAGTATATTTTGGCTATTTATGACATCATTTTGATTATTTCATAGTAATTTCGGTAAATTTGGTTTTACATTATGATTTCTAGACCACAAAAAAAACTTTATGATTTCTAAATTTTCTGTATAAAACGGGATTGTACTATAGTGCACAGTCCATATAGGCCCAGGGTTGGTTTAGACCACACTCGATGAACAATGTTAGAAAAGTTTTGTGTAAACTACAAATAGATATGGACAAAAATGACTTGTGGCTGCATATGAAACCACCATATATTAAAAGCATAGGACATTAGAGGGACCTTGGGTAGGTGAAGGTGTTTCTCAACTCTAACACGTGAGGTTTCCTAAGTAGGTAATAAAGGGAGTAAGCGTTTGATTATAAAATTTGATTTCGGTTTAGTTCGGTTATATTATTTGGTTTGCTTAAGAAGAAAAGGAAGGCAACCAATAATTCTCTATATATTAAGGAGCTGTGTGCTGTTTATGTACCACTCAAAAAGTAGCAAGTAGCAACCAATAATGGAAGATATCATCATCGGCGTTGTGGCTATCGCCGCGGTTCTCCTCTTCTTCCTCTACCAAAACCCGAAATCCAAACGGTACAAGCTGCCTCCCGGCCCCCGGCCGCTTCCGGTGATCGGAAACCTCCACCAGCTTAGCCAGGTTAACCCACAACGTTTCTTCCATGGATGGGCCAAAAAATACGGTCCAATCTTTTCATATAAGATAGGAAACAAAACAATGATGGTGGTATCTTCGGCTGAGCTAACCAAAGAGCTTCTCAAGACACAAGATGTCAACTTCGCGAACCGGCCTCCGCACCGTGGTCACGAGCTCATGACCTACGGCCGAAGTGACATGGCAATGAACCACTAAACACCGTTGTACCGGGAGATGAGGAAGATGGGCATGAACCACTTGTTCTCACCCACACGTGTGGCCACCTTTAAGCACGTGCGGGAGGATGAGGCTAGGAGGATGATGGCTAAGATCGAAAAGGCTGCGGAGAGATCTGAACCGGTCGATATAAGCGAGCTTATGTTGACCTTCACGAACTCTGTTGTGTGTAGGCAAGCGTTCGGGAAGAAGTACAATGAAGATGGGGAAGAGATGAAGAGATTCATCAAGATCCTTTATGGGACTCAGAGCGTTTTGGGGAAGATTTTTTTCTCTGACTTTTTCCCGTTTACTCACTACGTTCTTGATAATTGGTCAGGCCTCACGAAGTATATGATGGACTGTTTTGAAAGACAAGACACTTACATACAAGAGATTATCGATGAGACACTTGATCCCAACAAGGTCAAGCCAGAAACGGAGAGCATGATCGATCTCCTGATGGATGTCTACAAAGAACAACCATTCTCCTCCAAGTTCACAATAGGGAATGTCAAAGGCGTGATCTTGGTACGTGTAAACCATTTTCTCCATTTGTTTTGGTTGTATATGTTTTGAATTGTTGCTTGTGCTACAAGAAAGCATTTGCCTGCGTTTCACTCTTCTTTTTGTTTTGTGTTTCAAAAGAATATAGTGGTTGCGGGAACTGACACGGCGGCTGCGGCGGTTGTGTGGGGGATGACGTATCTAATGAAGTACCCTCAAGTGATGAAGAAAGCTCAAGCTGAAGTGAGAGAGTATGCAAGAGAGAGAGGTCTAACGTTTATTACTGAAGACGACGTCAAGAACCTTACTTACTTCAGAGCCTTAGTTAAAGAAACCTTAAGGATCGAACCAGTGATTCCTCTCCTTATCCCTCGTTGTTGCATTCAAGACACCAAGATTGCCGGTTACGATGTCCCCGCGGGGACCACAGTCAACGTAAACGCGTGGGCTGTGTCCCGCGACGAAAAGGAGTGGGGCCCGAACCCTGACGAGTTCAGGCCCGAGAGGTTTCTTGAGAAGGACGTTGACTTCAAAGGCACGGACTATGAGTTTATACCGTTCGGATCAGGTAGGAGAATGTGCCCTGGAATGCGTCTTGGTGCGGCGATGATCGAGGTTCCATACTCGAATCTTCTCCTCAACTTCGACTTCAAACTTGCTGATGGAATGAAACCAGAAGAGATCAACATGGATGTCATGACTGGTCTTGCTATGCACAAGGCGGTTCATCTCAGGCTTCTTCCCGAGAAAGTGAGGAAGTGACAGTTTCTAGTAGTAAAATAAATCTCTCGCTATTATTATATAATATATGTTCTTAAAGCCTATGCTTTAAGGTTTGGTATCTGTATTAAGTGGAAATCGCCTCTCTTATAATTTTTCCATTTACATCAAACGAATTACTCAAAAAGAGCTAGTGTGGCAAACCACACCAGCTTCCATCGGGTTCTAGATAGGCGAGACAAAAGGTAATCTCGATATATCAACATGGTATTCTACCACTATACAATATCATCTCGAGAAAGCTAGTAATGAAGCCCATTTTGTACGAGTTTGGGATTACCAAGCTGAGGTATTCGAGTCTAATCCACAAACCACATTTGAGATTGAGACCATTCCCGGACCAACTATTGGAAGCAAACAAAGGTTCTTTCGGTGTTATGTGTGTTTTAATTCACAAAGAGAATCTTGGAAAGCTACATGTAGACCTATCATAGGATTAGATGGTGCATTTATGAAATGGGATATAAAAAACCACCTTTTAGCTGCAGTTGGAAGAGATGGAGATAATAGGATAGTCCCTATTGCATGGGCAGTAATCAAAGTAGAGAATGATGATAATTGGGATTGGTTTGTTATTAAGCTTTCAAAAAGTTAGGATCTTGGTGATGGCAACAAGGTTGCTATCATATCGGATAAACAAACGGTTAGTATCATCATGACTTGGTTATTCAGTTTTGTAAGGTATATCTTGCAATCATATCTAACGTTTTATGTTTCATTTTGCAGGGTCTTGTGAAAGCAGTGCGTCATCGTCTTCCACAAGATGAACAAAGGCAATGTGCGAGACACATTATGCATAATTGGAAGAGAGACAGTCGTGATATAGAACTAGAATGGCTGTTTTGGAAGATAGCACGCAGCTACACCATTGAAGATTTTACAGAACATATGGAAGCATTGAGAAGATACAATCCTCAGACTTTAGCTTCTCTATAGAACACTAATCCTCAGTCTTGGTCTAGGGCTTACTTTAAGATAGGTTCTTGCTGCAATGACAATTTAAACAATCTTAGTAAGTCTTTCAACAGAAAGATTCGTCAAGCAAGAAGAAAGCCTTTATTAGACTTATTAGAGGATATTAGACGACAATGTATGGTTCGTAATGCAAAAAGATTCATTATTGCGGGAAGATTGAAGACAATTTTCACAAAGAGAGCTCACGCTGAGATAGAGAAAATGGTAGCAGGGGCGCAACATTGCATCAGACACATGGCCAGGAATAATTTGCATGAGGTTGAATTGTATGGCGTTGCTTATACCATGGATATGAACAAGCAAACATGCGGTTGTAGGAAGTGGCAAATGGTTGGTATACCATGTGCTCATGCCGCAAGTGTTATCATAGGAAAGAGAGAGACGGTTGAAGAGTATGTGAATGCCTATTACACTAAAACAATGTGACATGAAACGTATAAGAATAATATTGGACATGTCCAAGGCATGAAGATGTGGCCTAGATTGAATAGGTTACCTGTTTTGCCACCACCATGGAGATTTGGCAATCCTGGTAGGCCAAGCGACTATGCAAGGAGGAAATCAAGATATGAATCAACATCTTCCTCAAGCACGACAAAGTTATCACAGGCGAGAAGAGTCATGACATGCTCAAACTACTTGGAAGAAGGGCACAACAAGCAAGGTTGTTCAAACCCGAGTGTTCTGCCTCCTCCAAAAAGACCAAGAGGACGACCAAGAAAATATCAGGTTTGTGCCTTTATTTATTTTGACTCCATACATTATATAAGCACAATGAGTTCATACTTTTATTTCTGAACAAGGAAGGAGTTTCACAACAGCAACAACAAGGGTCACAACCGCAAGGAGTTTCGACAGCACAAGGATCACAAGCTCAAGAAGTTTCAGAAGATCAAGCTCACGGATTACAAGCTAATCGAGTTTATGGATCACAAGCTCAAGAAGTTTCAGAAGATCAAGCTCACGGATCACNGTTTTTTATATAAATAAAGTAATTTCTATCTATATCACCTTTTGGCAAAGTAATTATGGTGCACGACATCTACTTACTTTATTGTATGCATACAAGATGAGAACTATAAAACAAGATGAGAAGCAAAGATCAAAGGGACCGACAAAACATACACAAACTATCTTACAATTTTCTTTATTTATCATTTCAATTTATTTATCTGTTTAAACATTCAAAATTGTTAATACTAAAGACATTTACTTCTATATTTTGGTGTATTTATTCACTGAACTAGGTCGAATTCGGTTCAACACATTATTTGAGCTTAATTCTTCGAGAATTGCTCGATAAAAGATATTTAAATCATTGTTAATTATAGACGACTCAAACTCTTCAAGTTATTTATATTTACAAATATTGACCGGTGTAGTTTCTGCTATAACAATGATTTACATCCCATGGCATTCTACTTATACATAATAAAGTAGTCTCTCTCTCTCTAGGCATAGACATTCGGGTTCGATTTGGTTTTTTTGGGTTTCAGATATTTCGGTACTAAGACCTATTCACATATTTTTTTTCTTTGGTACAAGTTCGGCTCGGTTCCACTGGGGTTGAGATCGGTTACGAGTATCCGAATTTTATTTGAAATACCCGAAATTGTTTTGGATATTTCTATTTTTTGGTTAAATATTGCAAAAAAGTAATATTTACTTTTAACAAATATAGCTATTTTTTGGATATTTTGGTTATTTCGATCTAAACATTACTAATATATTCGATTTATAATTATAATTTTGGATATTTCGGTTATTTCAAGATTTAATATAACTAATATTTTTTATATATAATTGTATTTCGGGTATCCATTCAGTTTTCGGTTCGGTTCGGATTTTGGTACGGTTCAGATTCAGATCTGGTTTGGATTTGGGTCCGGTTCGAATTTGGGTCTGGTTCGTATTCGGATTCGGATTCGGTTTGGGTTCAGGTCGGTTCTTCGGATATAGAAATTGAGAAACTACAATAGATAGGATTACTTAATATCATATTAAGTTTCATCCGCCGACCTTTTATCTTTAACACTGTATATTTAGAAAAGTCTTTAATGTCTTTAGATTTTTCAACTTATTACCAAAAGTGTTTTCTTTCTCTCTCTTCTAATTATTGACGACAGAGGACGATGTTAGGATGACGGTGACGATGACGATGCACGGATGGCGGTTTAAGATGGTGACGATGACGATGGTGGGGGCGACGACGATGATGATATGACAACGACGACGGTGGTGGACGACGGTGGTGATGACAACGGCAATGGTGGTACGACAACGATAACAGTGTTAACGACGATGGTAGCGATATCACTGGTGCTGGATGTTGATGGTAACGCCATTAACAGTAACGCCGGCGGTAGTGACAGTGATGTCGGCAATGCTGGTGATGGTGACGATGGTGAAGATAACAAAAGAAGTAGAAGAAATATAATGTTAACTGATAACAAGTTCGCTAACTGGATTATCGGTTTAATTTGACATAAATTTGTCAAGTTAACATAATTAGCTAATCAATAACTTATATTTTCACTACAAGAATAAGTTAACATAGCTATGTTTTTTGTTACAAAAAAAAATTGTAGCTAAATTTTGTTACAATTAGTAAGAATTTGTTACAATCTATGATAAATGATAAATTGTAGCAAATTTGTAACTTTTTGTAGATGTTTTGCTACTGTTTGCGAGAAAGTTTTATTCGTAACAAATCTGTTTCAAAAAATCACAAAAAAAATGTAGCAAAGTTAGTTACAAAATAGTTTGTAACTTTTTGTAGATAAATTGCTACTGTTTGCAAGAAAGTTTTATTTGTGGCCAAATGTGTTTCAAAAAATCACAAAAAATTCGTAACAAACTTAGTTACAAAATTATTTGTAACAAATGATGATTAATCGTGACTAATTTGTGTCAGATTGCAACACAGTATTTGTATCTAAATTGCAACAATTTTTTTTGTAACAATTTGTAAGAAAATAATAAAAATATATGTATATATCCAATAAAAGAACCTTGTGAACCAAAAAAAAAAAAAAACTCTCGAGACCCTCTTCTTCCGCCTCTATCCCCCCGTCTGCAATCTACTCCTCCATCTCCGCCGCCGCTATGTCTGAACCGTCTCTCCCCACCCTTCTCCCCCTCAGCCTCCTCCTCCACCTCTCGATTCCTCGACCCAGGTCACCCAAACCCTAACTCACCTCCGATTGAACCCAGCCGCCGCGGTTCTTAATATGCCGAATCTGATGGGTTTGTATGTTTATTCCTATTGATTATGATTCGTCTTCTTCAATCTTCTTCTCCAGGGTTTTGGGATCTAGCTTACAGATCTAAGATAACAACGCACAATGGTTAATTAGTTCTTGAGGTATTCTCTCTAGATCTCTATGAGTCCGACTATGGCTTTTACTGGTTTAGATTCCCTGCGTAGGAATAGTGAACACAACAATCACAAAACCGATGATCAGAATCAACCGAATCCCGAAGAATCCAGAAGCGAAATCATGGACCTTTTCCTTCTTTATTGATTCGTATTAAATGAGAAAGTTCTTAAATTTTTGTGTGAGTTCTTAATTACGTTAATGATTCCTGGCGTTACTGTGCCTAAGAGAGCGAATTTTTTTGTTCTATGTGTTGTTGACAGGAGGGAACGACTTCTTTGGGAATTAAGAAATTCTGAGAATCTAAAAACTGAGATCAATTTCTCTGATATTTATGCTGTGGAGTTTGCTAAATATGGCGGTACTGGGGTTCGCTTGTTCCCTCTTACAAGCAAGATAGCTAAACCTGCGGTGAGGATCGTTTTGTTTTGCTCATTGTTTTTGATTATTTCTCTGATTTTATTGTCAATGAGGTTTCGAACTTGTTAGTGATCGTAGGTGCCAATTGGAGGGTGTTACATGCTCATTGATATACCGATGTAGCTTTTGTGAGTCGGTTACAGACTTACAGGCTCATTGATATACCGATGTAGCTTTAGGTTCTATTATAGTTCAGTGATGTAATCTTTGATTAGAAATTGATTAATGTTTTTCTATCACAGGAGTTGTATGTGAGCATTGGTTGGCCTTTGTATCGAAATCATGGTCATGCTTTGAGGTAAGAATTTGTGAACTGAGAGCGCCATTGTATTCTCGTAGATATTTATTTCTCAAATATTTTCGTTTTCTGTTTCAGGCCTTCAAAATCTTAGTGGCTAACCATGATTCTGTGTTGAGTTCCCTCATCCGTGAGATCAAAGAAGTTGGGACTGATGGACAGGAGGTATACTTTGTTCTCTGTTGTTGGTACAGAACTTCCTTTTGGTGCCAACACTTTAACTCTTTTTGGTATACAAGTTTGATGTGTTAACAATAGTTATACATATCAAATATGCTTTTGTACTATATAATCCGCTTATGTAATCGGGTATATTGTAATCTAGATTGATTGTTACTATAAAAAGAACAAACGCTCAAGAGCAAAACAAGTTAGGTAAATGATATCTCTTTCTTCTCATGTTCGTGTCTCTTGCCTTATGCAGATATCCATGACGTTGCAGGTCTGGCCGGCCTCTCGTTTCAAGAGGTGATTGATCTCTTTCTCTCTCTCACTTTACATAGTAAGTATAAGACATTATTTTGGTTCTTGACTTGGTGAAATCATTCAGATCCACCGTATGAGAGCAGAGGAAAGGAAAATGATTAGTTTTATGTTCCAAGAGACGAAGTTTTAGAGGAAATCAAGAGTCACTTTTACAGCTTGGAGAATGATTAGTGTTATGGCTTTTCAATGTTTTACTTTTAGATTAATAAAATTTTAATAGCATTTTTATTTATTGTAATTGATTTTCGTTTTTTTTTTATTGATTTTTTTTTTAAATAGTCACGAAATATTTGTAGCTATTTGTCGTAATTAGTTACAGTTAATTAATAAATTTTTGTGGCTTTTTCCACGTTTTGTTTGTAGAATTTTGTAGCTAATTTGTTACATCCGATTTGAAACAATTTTGTAACAATTTAACTACAACATATTTTCTGACAAATTCGATTTAAAATGCCACATTCCGCTGCTGTCTCTAATTTGTAGCAAATTGCTACAAATAGTTACATCACCGACATTTGCTACGACCCTATAGTTTCGCCGAATTGTTGTAACTAATTTGTAGCAAATCATTTTTTTGCTACAAAAATAATTTTATACCCACAAATAAATATGTAGCTATGTTATCATTTTCTTGTAGTGTTTATGTGATATGATACTTAAATTAACACGATAAATTTTCATTGATAACTTGTTTAACATGTAATTTACATTGATAATTGGTTTTACATGTATGTTAGATAACTGATTAAATATGTGGGTTTCACAATATGTATTTTCTATGAAATGATAACAAAGTTAACATGATAATTTTTTATGAATAACTGGTTTAACATATAATTTATATGGTTAACTGGTTTAACATGTATGATGGATAACTGAATTAACATGTATTTTTTTCACAATATGCTAACATGTTTATCATGTTAACTACATAATAATATTGCAACTGTGCATTATTTTAATTTTCGAAGAACAATATTTTCGTGTGAACAGTGCTAACGGCGAAAAGTGAACAGTATTGTCGGAAACTAACGACGCCAACATAGTTTCATGCCAATGACATTTTAAGTAATTATGCTAAAGGGATAAGGGCTTTTAAGGATTAAATTTTGTTTCTCTCTCCTACTTACCTAAACTTGATTTATCTGATTCCATCTATTTAATTAATTGATCAACCATTGATATACACTAAAATCACTCATAAATATTTATGATCCATTCAAGTATTTATGTCGGTTCCGGTTAAGTTTAATACCTTCTATTCGGTTCGTTCTTCGATGTAGAAATTATGTCCATGCCTCTCTCTCTCTAGGCCTCTCTCTCTCGTCTTTTATCAAAAAGCCACACACGAAAGATTTAGTAAAAGTGAATTTACCATTATAAATAACAATCGTATTATATCAAAAAGTCAGTCACATCATTTATTTCTTTCAGCCACACAACTTTGTGATAAAAAGTTTTCGCAACCCAACTTTCGGGAAAATTTCTTGGTTGAAACTCAGTTGGGAGATAGACTACAAGAGTATATTTTGGCTATTTATGACATCATTTTGATTATTTCATAGTAATTTCGGTAAATTTGGTTTTACATTATGATTTCTAGACCACAAAAAAAACTTTATGATTTCTAAATTTTCTGTATAAAACGGGATTGTACTATAGTGCACAGTCCATATAGGCCCAGGGTTGGTTTAGACCACACTCGATGAACAATGTTAGAAAAGTTTTGTGTAAACTACAAATAGATATGGACAAAAATGACTTGTGGCTGCATATTAAAAGCATAGGACATTAGAGGGACCTTGGGTAGGTGAAGGTGTTTCTCAACTCTAACACGTGAGGTTTCCTAAGTAGGTAATAAAGGGAGTAAGCGTTTGATTATAAAATTTGATTTCGGTTTAGTTCGGTTATATTATTTGGTTTGCTTAAGAAGAAAAGTCAGACAACCAATAATTCTCTATATATTAAGGAGCTGTTTATGTACCACTCAAAAAGTAGAAAGTAACAACCAATAATGGAAGATATCATCATCGGCGTTGTGGCTATCGCCGCGGTTCTCCTCTTCTTCCTCTACCAAAACCCGAAATCCAAACGGTACAAGCTGCCTCCCGGCCCCCGGCCGCTTCCGGTGATCGGAAACCTCCACCAGCTTAGCCAGGTTAACCCACAACGTTTCTTCCATGGATGGGCCAAAAAATACGGTCCAATCTTTTCATATAAGATAGGAAACAAAACAATGATGGTGGTATCTTCGGCTGAGCTAACCAAAGAGCTTCTCAAGACACAAGATGTCAACTTCGCGAACCGGCCTCCGCACCGTGGTCACGAGCTCATGACCTACGGCCGAAGTGACATGGCCATGAACCACTACACACCGTTGTACCGGGAGATGAGGAAGATGGGCATGAACCACTTGTTCTCACCCACACGTGTGGCCACCTTTAAGCACGTGCGGGAGGATGAGGCTAGGAGGATGATGGCTAAGATCGAAAAGGCTGCGGAGAGATCTGAACCGGTCGATATAAGCGAGCTTATGTTGACCTTCACGAACTCTGTTGTGTGTAGGCAAGCGTTCGGGAAGAAGTACAATGAAGATGGGGAAGAGATGAAGAGATTCATCAAGATCCTTTATGGGACTCAGAGCGTTTTGGGGAAGATTTTTTTCTCTGACTTTTTCCCGTTTACTCACTACGTTCTTGATAATTGGTCAGGCCTCACGAAGTATATGATGGACTGTTTTGAAAGACAAGACACTTACATACAAGAGATTATCGATGAGACACTTGATCCCAACAAGGTCAAGCCAGAAACGGAGAGCATGATCGATCTCCTGATGGATGTCTACAAAGAACAACCATTCTCCTCCAAGTTCACAATAGGGAATGTCAAAGGCGTGATCTTGGTACGTGTAAACCATTTTCTCCATTTGTTTTGGTTGTATATGTTTTGAATTGTTGCTTGTGCTACAAGAAAGCATTTGCCTGCGTTTCACTCTTCTTTTTGTTTTGTGTTTCAAAAGAATATAGTGGTTGCGGGAACTGACACGGCGGCTGCGGCGGTTGTGTGGGGGATGACGTATCTAATGAAGTACCCTCAAGTGATGAAGAAAGCTCAAGCTGAAGTGAGAGAGTATGCAAGAGAGAGAGGTCTAACGTTTATTACTGAAGACGACGTCAAGAACCTTACTTACTTCAGAGCCTTAGTTAAGGAAACCTTAAGGATCGAACCAGTGATTCCTCTCCTTATCCCTCGTTGTTGCATTCAAGACACCAAGATTGCCGGTTACGATGTCCCCGCGGGGACCACGGTCAACGTAAACGCGTGGGCTGTGTCCCGCGACGAAAAGGAGTGGGGCCCGAACCCTGACGAGTTCAGGCCCGAGAGGTTTCTTGAGAAGGACGTTGACTTCAAAGGCACGGACTATGAGTTTATACCGTTCGGATCAGGTAGGAGAATGTGCCCTGGAATGCGTCTTGGTGCGGCGATGATCGAGGTTCCATACTCGAATCTTCTCCTCAACTTCGACTTCAAACTTGCTGATGGAATGAAACCAGAAGAGATCAACATGGATGTCATGACTGGTCTTGCTATGCACAAGGCGGTTCATCTCAGGCTTCTTCCCGAGAAAGTGAGGAAGTGACAGTTTCTAGTAGTAAAATAAATCTCTCGCTATTATTATGTAATATATGTTCTTAAAGCCTATGCTTTAAGGTTTGGTGTCTGTATTAAGTGGAAATCGCCTCTCTTATAATTTTTCCCTTTACATCAAACGACTTACTCAAAAAGAGCTAGTGTGGCAAACCACACCAGCTTCCATCGGGTTCTAGATAGGCGAGACAAAAGGTTATCTCGATATATCAACATGGTCTTCTACCACTATACAATGTCATCTCGAGAAAGCTAGTAATGAAGCCCATTTTGTACGAGTTTGGGATTACCAAGCTGAGGTATTCGAGTCTAATCCACAAACCACATTTGAGATTGAGACCATTCCCGGACCAACTATTGGAAGCAAACAAAGGTTCTTTCGGTGTTATGTGTGTTTTAATTCACAAAGAGAATCTTGGAAAGCTACATGTAGACCTATCATAGGATTAGATGGTGCATTTCTGAAATGGGATATAAAGGGCCACCTTTTAGCTGCAGTTGGAAGAGATGGAGATAATAGGATAGTCCCTATTGCATGGGCAGTAGTCGAAGTAGAGAATGATGATAATTGGGATTGGTTTGTTATTAAGCTTTCAAAAAGTTTGGATCTTGGTGATGGCAACAAGGTTGCTATCATATCGGATAAACAAGCGGTTAGTATCATCATGACTTGGTTATTCAGTTTTGTAAGGTATATCTTGCAATCATATCTAACGTTTTATGTTTCATTTTGCAGGGTCTTGTGAAAGCAGTGCGTCATCGTCTTCCACAAGATGAACAAAGGCAATGTGCGAGACACATTATGCATAATTGGAAGAGAGACAGTCGTGATATGGAACTAGAATGGCTGTTTTGGAAGATAGCACGCAGCTACACCATTGGAGATTTTACAGAACATATGGAAGCATTGAGAAGGTACAATCCTCAGACTTTAGCTTCTCTATAGAACACTAATCCTCAGTCTTGGTCTAGGGCTTACTTTAAGATAGGTTCTTGCTGCAATGACAATTTAAACAATCTTAGTAAGTCTTTCAACAGAATGATTCGTCAAGCAAGAAGAAAGCCTTTATTAGACTTATTAGAGGATATTAGGCGACAATGTATGGTTCGTAATGCAAAAAGATTCATTATTGCGGGAAGATTGAAGACAATTTTCACAAAGAGAGCTCACGCTGAGATAGAGAAAATGGTAGCAGGGGCGCAACATTGCATCAGACACATGGCCAGGAATAATTTGCATGAGGTTGAATTGTATGGCGTTGCTTATACCATGGATATGAACAAGCAAACATGCGGTTGTAGGAAGTGGCAAATGGTTGGTATACCATGTGCTCATGCCGCAAGTGTTATCGTAGGAAAGAGAGAGACGGTTGAAGAGTATGTGAATGCCTATTACACTAAAACAATGTGGCATGAAACGTATAAGAATGATATTGGACATGTCCAAGGCATGAAGTTGTGGCCTAGATTGAATAGGTTACCTGTTTTGCCACCACCATGGAGATTTGGCAATCCTGGTAGGCCAAGCGACTATGCAAGGAGGAAATCAAGATATGAATCAACGTCTTCCTCAAGCACGACAAAGTTATCACAGGCGAGAAGAGTCATGACATGCTCAAACTGCTTGGAAGAAGGGCACAACAAGCAAGGTTGTTCAAACCCGAGTGTTCTGCCTCCTCCAAAAAGACCAAGAGGACGACCAAGAAAATATCAGGTTTGTGCCTTTATTTATTTTGACTCCATACATTATATAAGCACAATGAGTTCATACTTTTATTTCTGAACAAGGAAGGAGTTTCACAACAGCAACAACAAGGGTCACAACCGCAAGGAGTTTCGACAGCACAAGGATCACAAGCTCAAGAAGTTTCAGAAGATCAAGCTCACGGATTACAAGCTAATCGAGTTTATGGATCACAAGCTCAAGAAGTTTCAGAAGATCAAGCTCACGGATCACAAGCTAATCGAGTTCACGGATCACAAGCTAATCGAGTTCATGGATCACAAACAGAAGCTCAAGGAGAAAGACAATCACATGGATCACAAACAGAAGCTCAAGGTTGGGGATCATGGTTTGGATGTTCAAATTAAGTTCTATGAATCTTTTGATGGTGTATTGTTGGCATTTTCTTTTATTTTGTGGGATCATGGTTTCAGGTTTGTGAACTTTGTTTGTTGTTTTCTCATGTATGGTGTGTCTTTTATTGTTCTCGGATCATAGTCTCAGGTTTGTGAACTTGGTTTGTTGTTTACCCATGTATGATATCTTGCTTGAGAATGCATTTTCTACTTCTTCTTTAACTCATGATTCAATCACCACAATTAAACACAAAATGATTCAACCAACTTCATTACCAAATTCGATCATAGCCAAAGCCATAACAAACACAACAAAACAAAACAGAGTACTGAAGATTATGCCAAATCCGAACACAAAGAAACTACAATGACAAAAAAACTAATCTAATACAACCCATTCCTCTCACACTAATAACAAGACTAATTTTGGTCTCCTTTCCTTTGCCAATCATCAAGTAAACAATGACACAAGTCATGAAGAAAAGACATACAAAACACAATGTGTTTATCACTTTCCCTTTCCGGATTTTCGTTTTGCTGCACATTACATCTTCCTTCAATCCTCGAATCAAAAGCTTCAACTCTTCAACCTCATATTTTGCATCTTGAACCTCTTCAAACACAGCATCCTCAACCCACTTAAACAAATGTCCCTGTTGCATAAACACATAAACATATGCATTTCGATTACTGTCTAAACACATAAACAACAAATTCAAAAACAACATTAGCTTACATCTCTTTTGTTTGAAGGCAAGCTTTTGTCTCTTTGCCTTATACAACGGTAGAAGGGTCTTCCAGAATTCTCTTGCGTCTTGGATGTCAAAATCATTACACCTAAACCACACACACTTTGACGGGAAGCCACGGTCGTTTCCGACGACGTATGATTCTTCAGAGGAGGAAGCCATCAGTGATTGAAAAAAGAGAGGAGAAATCAGAATGGAAAAGGAGATTTCAATGCCAAATCGATTTCTCTATCAAGAGATTTCGATTTCTGAGTTTTCGATTTTAATTGTTAGGGTTTGAATATGATAAAATGAGGTTTGATTTGGAGGTTTTATCGAATTAGGGATTTTGAGTCAGTTTCAGAACGACGACGTTTTGATTACACGTTGCGTTTAAACGGGATTTAACCCATTATATCGATATGTTAGACGACTTAACGTCATGTCTAATTTGGGTAAGTCAACAAAACTTTACGATTTAAAAAACGGTCAACAAAAAACTTTATCATTTGAACAGATCAAGCGATAGGTAGGGCTTACAATGGCGATAATTTGAAAGTTCAACATTAAAATGACATTTTTCCCTTATTTATATATAACGTTAGTGGTGCTGTTTATAACACTCAAAAATAGTACGAGCTAAGAATGGAAGGTATCATCATCTCCTTAGTGAATACAAAGATCAACCTTTCGCCTCCAAGTTCACTAAGGAGAATGTCAAAGCCGTGATCTTGGTACATATAACATTTGTATTTGTATTTTTTTTATGTTTTGGATCGTTACTTGCTATACAAGCATATTTTTGTTTTTTGGTTGAAAAGGATATCGTAACGGGGGGACTGACACGGCGGCTGCGGCGGTTGTGTGGGGGATGACGTATCTAATGAAGTACCCTCAAGTGATGAAGAAAGCTCAAACAGAAGTGAGAGAGTATGCAAGAGAGAGAGGTTTAACCTTTATTACTGAAGACGACGTCAAGAACCTTCCTTACTTGATAGCCTTAATTAAAGAAACCCTAAGGATCGAACCAGTGATTCCTCTTCTTCTCCCTCGTTGTGGCATTCAAGACACCAAGATCGCCGGCTATGACATCCCAGTAGGGATTAGGGGTCAACGTCAACTCGTGGGCCGTCTCACGCGACGAAAAGGAGTGGGGCCCGAACCCTGACGAGTTCAGGCCCGAGAGGTTTCTTGAAAAGGAAGTTGACTTCTTGGCACAAACTACGAGTTTATACCGTTCGGGTTGGGTAGGAGAATGTGCCCTGGAAGTCGTCTTGGTGCGGTGATGCTCGAGGTTCCTTATGCGAACCTTTTGCTCAACTTCGACTTCAAACTTGCCAATGGAATGAAACCAGAAGAGATCAACATAGATGTTATGACTGGTTTTGCTATGCACAAGTTGGAGCATCTCAAGCTTGTTCCCGAGAAAGTGAGGAAGTGACTATTTCTAAAAGTCAAATAAATCTATCATTTTGGTTATATAATATAGGGAAGTTTACTCAGATATCATACAAATTAGGTGAAATGACCAGTTACATACAATTTTTTTTTATTACTATCATATTTCGCCTATATTTTTCATACCCAGCGTGCCCTTGTTACATGTTATAGGAAAAAATGTAATTACAAAGAATGCCATTACTTTTTAATTCCACATCAGAAAAACGCGCCGCCACGTCAGAAATCGCTGACGTGTATTAATGAACTCAGCCGTAAAGCGCTACAGCGGCAATGACGGCTGAGTTACGGTATGTTGCGGCTGATTTCAGAAAAATGGGTGAGTTATGAGCTAACGGCTGACTTACGTGTATAACCCAGCCTGTTGTTTTGGCTGACTTAACGAAATATGTCTGAGTTATGAGAAAACGGCTGACTTACGAGATAACCCAGCCATAAGTTACGGCTCAGTTATAATCCGATGGTTGATTTGTCAAAATTTGGCTGAGTTATTGTTTCGATACGGCTGAATTAACTTTCTCCGGCTGGCTGAGTTATTGCTTCGTTACGGCTGATTTTCGTGTAAGTGTCATAAATCAGCAGTAATGAGCTGGGTTAACGAAAAACTCGGCCTAATTACGGCTGATTTAGTAGCGAAAGATTAATTACTACAATAGCATGTTTTGACGGCTGACTTATTAAACGATACGGCTGAGCTAAAGATTTTCAGTTGAGTTACGGCTGAATTTGTCAGCCGTTTTTTCGTTTTTTAATTACTATAATAGTATTCATGTTACGACTGACTTAAAGTTTTATTTGATGTTTGGTTTAAGACAGTTGATTTACGTGTTCGTTTGGTGGCTTACTTGCCACTTCATCAATTAAAAAATGACGTCGGATGCATATTTCCATGTCATCATCAACAGAGAAATACGAAACATCGTCTTCCTCTTCCTCGTCGTCGTCATCGTATTTCTCGCCGTCGTTGTTCTTCCCATCAACAGAGAAATACGAAATGTCGTCTTCGTCTTCCTCGTCGTCGTCATCGTCTTTCTCGTCGTCGTTGTTTTTCACCTTGTTCTTCACATCAACAGAGATATCCAGAACTTAAATTTTGAACATCCAATTCGTCATCGTCTTCCTCGTTCTTCTTCATTTTCGTTCATCCTTCTTCGATATATGATGAATCTGGTTTCGGTAATTGTGGATTGTTTACGGCTGACTTATGGATTGTTTATGGCTGACTTAAGGATTGTTTACGGCTGACTTATGGATTGGAAACGAAGAGTCCACTCGAAAAATTGAAGAGTCCCCTCGAGAAAACGAAGAGTCCCCACTTCGGTAATTGTGGATTGTTTACGGCTGACTTATGGATTCTTTACGGCTGACTTATGGATTGTTTACGGCTGACTTAAGGATTGTTTACGGCTGACTTATGGATTCGAAACGAAGAGTCCACTAGAGAAAACGAAGTGTCCCCTCGAAAAAACGAAGAGTCTCCACTTCAGTAATTGTGGATTGTTTACGGCTGACTTATGGATTGTTTACGGCTGACTTATGGATTGTTTACGACTGACTTACAGATTGTTTACGGCTGACTTATGAATTGGAAACGAAGAGTCCACTGGAGAAAACGAAGAGTTTCCTCGAGAAAACGAAGAATCCCACTCGAGTTCGCGAAAAAGGAGACGAAATGCGACGGATATAAGAGAAGCGGCCGGAAGAGACGATACGACGGCCGGAAGAGACGAGGTTTCGCCGAAAGAGATAGAGGTTTCGCCGAGAGAAAGAGGTTTTTTTTTTGTAACTGTTGTTAATGACGTGGATTTAATTTTTTTATCTTAATGAGGTGGATTAAACTAATTTTTGGTTAATCATTTTTTAATTAAAAAATCTCAAATTAATCAAAAGTGTTAATAGTAATTATACAAAGAGACAAAATATCTGAGTAATTTTTTAAAAATGTATAATATACTAGTAATATTTTAAATTTTCTATAATATCTGAGTAATTCTTTCCAAAATTTACTGCATCAAGTTTTTTAACTTGAATCGGGCAGCAGCTCTTTGCTTCTACTTGAATTTGCGCCATGACGAGAGTCATTATGAATTTATGAACACGCTTAAAATCACAGTTCTTCCTTCCATATTTTGATTGATTACTTGTTTGATCAGATACTTAAGAGTAAACACTTATTATTAAGCTTGTATCGATCGATGAAATGGTGATGAAACTAAACTTACTTAAATACTAGTTGTTCTGCAATTTCAAATCGAAAATTTATTTTTAGAATGCTCTAGAGTCTACACACAGGCAACCACATGCCTCACGACCACCTTGTGTCTTTCAAACTATTATTGCACCTAACAACTCCTACCAATATTTGAAATTAAATGAATGGGTCTTTTTTCTAGAGAATTCATAAATGAATGGGTCACTCATGTTTATAGTTAATCTGTTCTGCTTAAATTCACTATTTAATTTTTGTTTTGTTAGATATATTGAGTTCTGAGAGTTTAGAAATGGAAAGTTGTGGTCTTCAGTGATACTTATTAACAAGAAGTTTATTTTGTCATTGGCCTCGAGAACGCGATTTCCGTAAAAGCGAAGAAAACTGTGGTTTACGATCGGTTTGCGAATTGGGATTAAAACGGATCGTTAAACCTCATATGAATTGATCAAATCTTTCTCTTGGACACACACATGCAACCACACGCTTCACGACCAACTTGACTCTTTCAAACTGAATGAATGGGGCTTTTTTTCTTAAATTCGATATTCAATTTTTGTTTACTACATTTATGATGTTGTTTACAACCTCATCCACTATCTATTTATGATGTTGTTTAGGCCTCTGTATAAGTGTGATTAAAAGTTCTCAAGATTCTGTACAGAGTTCGGAGCTGATCATATGATTTAAACAAATCATAATTTATCACTAAGAGCATCCAATGCAGGTTTTGGAGAGAGTATCTAAAGAATAAAAAAATGAAAAAAAAGAAAAAGTAAGAGAGAGATCTAAAACCGGTTTTAAAAAGAGGACTTTAAGAAACTGTCTCTGATACTCTTATGCTAGGTGTCATTGTATGAATGGTTTATCTTTCTTTTTGAAATTAAAAATTAATTATTTTTATTAATTATATTTAAATAATAATATTTAATTGGCAAGAGACTCTTTTTAAGTATACCAGCGTTGGAGATGGTCTAAAAGTTCTCAAAAATAGAAAAAAGGAGACAAATAAAATATCTTCACATACGAACCAGAAATGATGGAAGAAAGCTTTTTTTTCTTTTCAAATTATTAGCATTCAAGATAAACAACTACTAGCAAGTTAACAAATGACATGCGATTTTTGACGGAAAGTGTTTGAACACATTTTTGACACAAATTTTTTGAAAAAAAATTTATTGATTCACATTTTTGGCGAAAAATTTGCGAAATTAGATTTTTAACGTAAAGTTTTTAAGATCACATTTTCGACATAATTTTTGGGCGGAAAATTTACGGATTCATTTATTTGTGAAAAATTCACGGATCCACTTTTTCGACAAAAATATAACATCATCATCGTTATACCATCATCATCAACAAAAAAACTTTTGAAATCCTATTTTTGTCTTCGACATAAAACTTTTGGAACAAAATTTAGGGAAGTTTACTCAGATATCATACAAATTAGGTGAAATGATCAGTTACATACAAAACTTTTTTTATTACTATCATATTTCGCCTATATTTTCCATACCCAGCGTGTCCTTGTTACATATTATAGGAAAAAATGTAATTACAAAGAATGCCATTACTTTTTAATTCCACATCAGAAAAACGCGCCGCCACGTCAGAAATCGCTGACGTGTATTAATGAACTCAGCCGTAAAGCGCTACAGCGGCAATGACGACTGAGTTACGGTATGTTGCGGCTGATTTAAGAAAAATGGCTGAGTTATGAGCTAACGGCTGACTTACGAGATAACTCAGACATAAGTTACGGCTGAGTTAACGAAATATGTCTGAGTTATGAGAAAACGGCTGACTTACGAGATAACCCAGCCATAAGTTACGGCTGAGTTATAACCCGATGGTTGATTTGTCAAAATTTGGCTGAGTTATTGTCTCGACACGGCTGAATTAACTTTCTCCGGCTGGCTGAGTTATTGCTTCGTTACGGCTGATTTTCGTGTAAGTGTCATAACTCAGCCGTAATGAGCTGGGTTAACGAAAAACTCGGCCTAATTACGGCTGATTTAGTAGCGAAAGATTAATTACTACAATAGCATGTTTTGACGGCTGACTTATCAAACGATACGGCTGAGCTAAAGATTTTCAGTTGAGTTACGGCTGAATTTGGCAGCCGTTTTTTTCGTTTTTTAATTACTGTAATAGTATTCATGTTACGACTGACTTAAAGTTTTGTTTGATGGCTGGTTTAAGACAGTTGATTTACGTGATCGCTTGGTGGCTTACTTGCCACTTCATCAATTAAAAAATGACGTCGGATGCATATTTCCATGTCATCATCAACAGAGAAATACGAAACGTCGTCTTCGTCTTCCTCGTCGTCGTCATCGTCTTTCTCGTCGTCGTTGTTCTTCACCTTGTTCTTCACATCAACAGAGATATCCAGAACTTAAATTTTGAACATCCAATTCGTCATCGTCTTCCTTGTTCTTCTTCATTTTCGTTCATCCTTCTCCGATATATGATGGATCTGGTTTCGGTAATTGTGGATTGTTTACGGCTGACTTATTGATTGTTTACGGCTGACTTAAGGATTGTTTACGACTGACTTATGGATTGTTTACGGCTGACTTATTGATTGGAAACGAAGAGTCCACTCGAGAAATCGAAGAGTCCCCTCGAGAAAACGAAGAGTCCCCACATCGGTAATTGTGGATTGTTTACGGCTGACTTATGGATTGTTTACGGCTGACTTATGGATTGTTTATGGCTGACTTATGGATTGTTTACGGCTGACTTATGGATTGGAAACGAAGAGTCCACTAGAGAAAACGAAGAGTCCCCTCGAGAAAACGAAGAGTCCCCACTTCGGTAATTGTGGATTGTTTACGGCTGACTTATGTATTGTTTGCAAATGACTTATGGATTGTTTACGACTGACTTAAGGATTGTTTACGGCTGACTCATGAATTGGAAACGAAGAGTCCACTCGAGAAAACGAAGAGTCCCCTCGAGAAAACGAAGAATCTCACTCGAGTTCGCGAAAAAGAAGACGAAATGCGACGGATATAAGAGAAGCGGCCGGAAGAGACGAGGTTTCGCCGAAGCAGACGAGGTTTCGCCGAAAGAGATAGAGGTTTCGCCGAGAGAGAGAGGTTTTTTTTCTGTAACTGTTGTTAATGACGTGGATTTAATTTTTTTATCTTAATGAGGTGGATTAAACTAATTTTTGGTTAATCATTTTTTAATTAAAAAATCTTAAATTAATCAAGGGTGTTAATAGTAATTACACAAAGGCACAAAATATCTGAGTAATTTTTTAAAAATGTATAATATACTAGTAATATTCTAACTTTTTTATAATATCTAAGTAATTCTTTCTATAATATATGCTTCAAGGTTTGGTTTCTTTTTCTTTTTTTTTTTAAACAGGGTTTCGTTTCTTNCGGATTGTTTACGGCTGACTTATGAATTGGAAACGAAGAGTCCACTCGAGAAAACGAAGAGTCCCCTCGAGAAAACGAAGAATCTCACTCGAGTTCGCGAAAAAGAAGACGAAATGCGACGGATATAAGAGAAGCGGCCGGAAGAGACGATACGACGGCCGGAAGAGACGAGGTTTCGCCGAAAGAGATAGAGGTTTTGCCGAGAGAGAGAGGTTTTTTTCTGTAACTGTTGTTAATGACGTGGATTTAATTTTTTTATCTTAATGAAGTGGATTAAACTAATTTTTGGTTAATCATTTTTTAATTAAAAAAATCTTAAATTAATCAAGGGTGTTAATAGTAATTACACAAAGGCACAGAATATCTGAGTATTTTTTTAAAAATATATAATATACTAGTAATATTCTAACTTTTTTATAATATCTAAGTAATTCTTTCTATAATATATGCTTCAAGGTTTGGTTTCTTTTTCTTTTTTTTTAAAAAAAGGATTAAATTAATTAATAAAAAAAAAAAAAAAAAAAATTTTAATTTTAAAAAAAAAAAAAATTAAAATAAAAAAAAAGAAAAAAAAAAGAAAAAAAAAAAAAAAAAAAAAAAAAAAAAAAAAATGAATTGGCAGTCTCTCAAGTAGTCTCTCATGAATAAAACATAATAAAATAATAAAAATAGGAGAGAGAAGGTGAGATGGGTCTCTCAAATGAGAGACTCCTTAAGAAATTTGAGAGACTCCTTATACACTTGTCTTTATATGAGTGGCTCAAATTTTTTAATAGCTTATAAATTAATTATAAAATAAAATTACAGTTAAAATATAAATATTAAATATGATGAGAGACTAAAGAGAGTCTCTCAGCAATGCAGATGGTCTAAGTGCTGAACAAACGAGAAAGTAAGAGATGAATAAATAAAAGGTCTCTTAGTGAGTCTCTAAAAAACTATAAAAAATAAATAAATATGTATGATTTTTAATAATAAAAAAATAAGTGGGGTTTTCAAAACTTAAGAGATATGAGAGCATCTCCAATGGTTTTGAGTCTCTCATCACTTTAATATTTATATTTTTATGTAATTGAATTATATAATTAAAATCTGAGTTACAAAAGAGAACTGGACCACTGTTAAAGAGACAAGTGTCAAGAAAGTATCTCAAAGTCTCTCATTTGAGAGATCCATCTTACACTATCTTTCTTTTTTCTATTATTTTTTCAATCTTGATAGACTATTTGAGAGATTACCATTGGAGGTGAATCTCTCAAGTTTTCAGAGACCCACTTATTATTATATATACTAGGAGAATACTCACGCATACGCACATGTTTTATTTGCTATATTTGGTTTTATATGAAAATATGGTTAAAACAAGTTAAATGTATATAATGGCCAACATAATTAAAATCACAGCAAAAATATTCAAACCATAGCTTTGATCCACATAGTAGTAAACTTGACACTTCTATATGTTGGTGTTTCCTTTTAGTTTATAGTTTTTATTAAAAAATCATTTGATTTATTAAAACTAAATAATTACTTTTTATTTTGATTCTTATATGTTGTGTAACCTCTTGATTGTTATCAGTGACCTTATTGCTTTCTTTTTACTTTGTCTTAAGTTAGGCGTAAGAAAATTTTAGAATTTTAAAATAAAAAAGATAGCTCAACTTCATTTTTCTAGTTAAACTGTTTAAGAAATAGTGTGATACCACATGTTTTCCTAAACATGAAAATTGTTGAACAAAACGCTTTCTTTCATTTGATCTAAGGGTCGACATTAGAAGCCATATCTCGATCGGCTTTGAAAACGATTTCAAAAAAAAAAAATTGTCAGAAAATTATACACAAAAGTTACCAAAGAAGCAAAAGGAATTGCTGAAGATAATCGAATGGACCACAAGTATTTCACCAACAAACTGGAATACAATTCTCTTTTTCCTCGGATTTACTGAGTTCAAGGGCTTGAGTATTGTAAGAGCTCCATCATGAACTTAAACATAGTATCGGAAGAGGTCTTGGCTGTGGTGAATTAACTCCTTTGCGAAATCTTAATGCATTTAAAACCTTGATCTTTAAAAGATTTGGTAGCTCCTAACTTATTGTGAATACATAAAACATGTTTGAACAACACTAAGAAATGAAAATAAGTGAAATATTAACAATTTTTAAAAAAATAATTAGAACCTATAATATTATTCAATATTTACAAAAATAAATTATCCAAGAGTCACTAATAAAAAAACTCTTCATGTTCTTTTAGTAGTTTGAAAAAACAATACTTTAAATTTATCTATTAATTTTGCTTTACAAAATTTGCAGCATTAAATTAAAGAGAATGACACATGTCGTGTGCACATCAATAAAAAATGATGATGTGGCACTCAGATGAAAAGAATTACCATCTTTTATATAATAGACTAGAAATATGTATTTTAAATGTTGGAAACGTGGCATTGTGGGTTGTTTTCTAATACACCAAAAACTAATATGTATAATTATTTACTTTTTATAGAACGATTTTGTTTTCTAAGAACATATGTATATATATTTCCCACAATTTATCAAATATGCATAAGTTAAAAAATCAAGAGAAATCTAGTTTCACGTCAAAGAATTATACGATATTTTATACTTCTTCTTTTTTTGTCACACGATATTATATAGTTGACTCAAAACAAAAAGTATGCAAACTTTACGTGGGAACAAAGATATATTTTTTTTCAAAAAACAAAGATATATTAATTGTATGCTTAGCCTAAATAAGGTAAACGAGCATCTGATGCTTATCTTAAATGTGTTGGGAGGAGCAGAGGAGGTGTTTTACAGCGTATTATTCTAATGTATGTAGGAAGAAGACCAAACATCTTAACATATTTACCAAAAAAACAAAAAAAAAGAAAGAAGACCAAACATTTTAGTATTTCTCATTGAATTTATTCAAAATGATACAAGTAACCACAATGAGAGAAGCAACCAGTTATTATTATAAAACAAAACAGATTAGTGAAACAAACAAATCATCAACAACAGATAATATAAATTAACAAATACAATAAGAAAACAATAGAAAAGATAAATTGATGATCTTCTTATTTCCTATTTGGCGCTTTTCCATGAGGAGATCGCAAGTCTCGGATCTTCTTTTCTTTTGAAAGTATTCCTGCTAATCTTCACAGACAAAATTTAAATATATTAACAAAATATTTCCAATGATGTAAATACGAATGGATAAAGCTGTCAAATGCAAAATTTATGTATCATACTTTATAAGGGCCTTTTCATTGGTCACTTCATAAGCATTTTCGTTACAACCTGATTCAAGATTGACTCATGAAACAGGTTTCTTAAGTAATGCATCTCCTGTCTTGGTGAGAACGTCGAGATTCTCGACGGTAGAGATATCAACCGAAGCAGCATCCCCATTTAATATATCATCCTGCATAGTTGAGTTTGAAACCCATTTATTAGAAATTATGGCAACAAAGAAAATAAAAAAGGTTAATAAGCTGATTTTGGTACCTGGATTCGAATATAGTTGGCTTCGGAATGAAGAGCTCGAAAAACGGCAGAAAGATGAAAATCAACCATATCAGAGCTAGCTTGCATGAAAGCATCAATTAGAGGTGTAGAGTTGTCGTGTGTTAACCAACTCAACATACCCCAACCAGCTACTTCGTTTGCATTGAATTTCTCTTCAGCTTTACGATTTCCGGTTCCAAGTGAAAGCACAAGAAACCTTCCGTAATCATTTGGTCTTATCGGGAAAAAGTCACTGCTCCCTCTTGTTATCTCATTCGTCACCTCCCCAATGGCCACCAAAGCCTATACTTGACATATAACCAATATATGATCTATTATTTAAGACTTCTATAGACATTGCTCGGATGGATATTATTAGCAATATTCCATTAAAAACATTAAATATAGGTTCAAACTTCATTTTTTCATTTTGTTTTCATGTTAATATGAAAACACAAACGAAATTAAAATTCTAGGCCATGACCTGCTAGATTAAAATAATAAGTAATTCCGTTAGTTTAAAACTAATGCTAAGATATATATATATATTTTTTTTTTGAATAACATAATTATTGCTAAGATATAAGTCCAAAAGTGTTGATATTTATCATATAGAAACCCTATAAAAACCTCTTATCAAACAAAAATATATAGAAACCTTACAACGACACAAATTCACAATCTAGGCAATGACATGCTAGATTAAAATTATAGTCAATTCCATAATTATTAATTATTATTTAGATATATAAGTCCAGAAATGTTCATATTTCTCATATAGAAACGGCACTACGACAATAATTCCATCTCTGGAAATTTACCGGGTTGTTGGCTGCAACTCCGCCGTCAATAAGATTATATTCTTTGACGTTTCCGGATGAATCTTGAGTTTTGAAGAAATGGGCAGGCAAGTATGTAGGGGCTGCTGAAGTTGAGATGGTAATGTCAGCCAGGGTTGCGTTCTTGAGAGGATTGTTTTTTACCTATGAGATATATAGTCATCTATATTAATTCAAAGATTAATAAATTTGATATATTATAACTACATAGACATAAATAAGCTAATCAAACCTCGAAACTACTAAAAATAGTAGGTTGAAGATGCTTGATATCGAACGTTGGAATGACAACATTGGTAAGTGTTTGATGCAACCTTGTATCACCCAACTTGGCATGTATAAGTTGATGAAGGTATTCACCGTCATATTTAGGACCAGTCAAGGACTTCACCAAGTTTTTAGCGGCCGAGAATGGGAAATGATCTTGCGGAAAGATTTTTGGACAGTTTTCAAGATAGAATTCTTTAATCTCAGAAGCTGCAAACAAGGGTCGGCCTTCCTTGTTAGGAGCAGTGAGCATGGCTGTAACCAGACCACCCGTGCTTGTTCCTGCTATTACATCAAAGTAGTCTGCAAGCCTTGCTTCTTCTCCGTCCAATTTCTGTACATCCATGTATATAGAGTTAAAACATGTTAGGAATTCAACATTAGAAAAGGGATATTGGCAATTAGTATTGACTCGCAAGCTCATAACTAAAACTAAACAAAACAGAAATAAATGTTATAGATACAATATAAAGTTAGGTAGTACATATATTTGTTCAAAAACAAAAAAAAATCATAAAAAGTAGTACGTATATACCTGAAGTTCGGACTCTAGAAAAGCAAGAATAATGGCAGGGAATATCCCTCTAATGCCACCACCATCGATGCTGAGGATTGTGACCAAGTTTCCATAGGTCGGGGGTTGAAGAGGCGATTTTGGACTATCCATTTCCATGTTACAAAAAGCAATGTATCGATACTTGAGAAGATACAGCTTTTATTGTGAGATATTAGGAGGGATTATTGATTGTGAGATACAATGAGGGGTTCATAATGTATATCTATTTATAGGAAACAAGGGCTACTATTTCAAAGTTCGACTATGTCTTCATTCCTAGGATATTCACTCGTCAAATTAACTTGTAGACTCGTTCGTTCGTTTGTTTTGAACTCCAATCTGATTGGTTCTTGATTTCTTGCTAAGTAGAATTTTCGTGAACCTCTTTTCTTCTTCCACTTTAAGACCATGTCAACCTTTTTATAACCTAACTGCAATATTTATTGTCCAAACTATATAAACTTCTTTTTTTTTTGCTAAATAAAAGAAATAAACTTACCACCTTTTCAGGGTTCTTGTGGGTGTTTTCATTTCACTTGAATACCTTTTTATGAATTTAATTATTTAAAAAAAAAAAAATACTAATTGGTGATTTGGTTCAGGTCCCTGGTCATGAACACACGTCTGGAGCATTCTTCTAGTCACCTGACTTACCCAGAGATGTGAATAAAGTAAAGTCTTATGTTGTAATATATTTGCTTAATACGTCAACAGTGTATCTTTGTAAACAATGAAAGCATAGTCAATCGGTCATCGGTCATCGAAGGTATTTTTAATTTTTATTATTTTGGGATATAGGCAGCTGAGTCACCGAAGTTTTGAAAAGATCAAAGGCGGCGACAAATAGAAAATTTACAAAATATATCTTTTCTGGCAATTCTTTACGGTTACAGGATTACAGCCGCCAGTCATTACTTATCCCATTATTTCAACTTTCTTACGTCAACCGAAGGAAGTAAATATTACTTGTATAAAGAAACAAATAAAAGTGAGGCACAAGCTTTGTTGATGGCAATTCAGTCATGTTGGAGTAAGGGATTGACAAAGGTCATATTTGAAGGGGATAGTAAAGAGTTTGTTGAAATAATAAATAAGCAAATTCTGCACTTTGGTTTGTTGAATTGGTCGAGAGATATTTGGCATTGGTTGAGAAGATTTGACGAAGTTCGAATTCAATGGACACCAAGACAAGGAAACATGGCGGCTCATAAATTGGCTACTACAACCATACCAGAAGAACGCATTTTCCATTATTACAATTCTGTACCTTACGTTCTTTCTGATGTTTTACATTTAGTCTATCTCACTTCATCAATATAAGCAAGTTTTCAGTTGAAAAAAAAACAAAACAAATAAAAGTTTCCCTGAAAAAAAATTAATAAAAGAAAGGAAAAAATCATGATTTTTTTTTGAATTTCTATAACAACACATAAATTTAAACTAATTTTAAAAAATATATATATATTTCATTGATCAATCTTAATATTGGGAGTGATTTTGTACTTTCCAATAAACAAAACGTCACGTCATTATAAACCATAACCTACTATCATCTGTCTTATCAAAACAATTGATGTATCTATTCCAGTCGTCCAGCAATCCTAAAAAATCAGCACTTAGTGCCATTCCAACATTTTAATATATCATACATAAATTTAAAAAATATCAATTTTTTTATAAAAAATATGTTCTATTTATACATTTTCCAAAATCATAAATAATAGTAACATAAAACCAAATTTTATTTTTAATCTTCATAACATAATCCAACTTCTTCAACTTTTGTAACTCCACTTCGAGAGCCGACTGCACCTCTCGCAACACTAGCTGTTCGTTTTGTCAAAAAGCCAATGGACCCGAACGTTGATTACCTCGCTCACTTGGAGAGACTTGCGATCAAGCCAACACTTTGAATAGACTACTCTACGCTTGAACGCATTTAAACTACACACTTACAAGTAGCTCGACAAGCCAGCTTATAACCGACTATCCTGAGAGGTCTTAGCATCCGTTCAGCTCAGCTACACTCGATACAGACACCCTCAAGCACAAGATGATACTCTTTCCTTCATTGTTGGCAATAGATCTTACTCTTTGACCATTCCACAACTTTGTGAATCATTAAGATTGGAGTAACACGATGAGATTCACATCCATCCTACTCTGTATCATCTTTGAGAGATTGTGGGTCAAGATAAGTATGACAATGGGCGATTCAAAGCTTCTCTTTTGTGTCTATACTCTACTCGCCCATACACTCTACTCGAGGACGACTCAGACTTGTGTCCTCATTTGAGAGCTTGTGATAATTTAGATGTCATTCATAGAGGACCCGCGTCTAGCCTGCTCTACTTTCATTTTAGTTGAAGAGCTAGTGAAGATCAAGCATGAAATTCTTTGATCAACCTACATGCGATCTTCTACTACTTATGGAGGTATCATCAATGCGATTCTACAAGCTGCATGAGGTTATTTGGGTAATGAAGAACCCAATGAAAATGGGTGGTTTGATATTTCTTAATTTCAGACCGATAGAGTACTCTCTGTAGCCTCCATCGATCCGGACAGATTTGGTTACAAGTTCTATGTCGGCAAGAGCGACATGCGTATTGTACTTCTCCCTTCGACCAAAGTCTCGCGCCTTAGAGAGAGCATGTCACAGTTGATTACACATGAGGACGAGTATCAGCCCACTATCTTGCGCCTCCCGCTCACCATTGGTCAGTTCGTAGTTCGCCAAGCTAGGAGAGATGCAGCTGCACCCACCTCTACCGCGCCGTCTACCTCGAGCGATCCCGCATTTGTAGCTCTTCAATGAGACATCGCCAGCCAGCAAAGGAAGCTAGCTCGACTTGCACGCAAACTTCAGGAGAGAGGACAAATTGATGGTAAACTTTCCGACACTGAGTCTAATTGCCCACGTGACTCTCAGCCCTTGCACATCATTCTTCACATTTGCTTTTGAGCATCATTACGGTTCCATCGTTTCTATCTCTTACTGGGGAAAACTGTGGACATACAACCATTCCTAGTGTTGACCCAAATCAAAGGAACGTGTTTAAGATGAAACATTCAAGCTTACCAAAAGGTAAGAAGGAGACCAAGCAAAGAAGAAACAAAGAAGATCAAGACGTTGATATGATTATGGACAGCAGCAAAGCACCTAATAAAGAATTGCAACTTCATGGGCTGTATATAAGAGGTGGATCTAATTTGAGTATTTTAGCCCACAAGCTACCGAGAGAAGAGCAATTTTCGTCCATATTGAAGAAGACATTTATTTAGGCTGTTTCTCTCTCCTACATACAGATTAGAGTTTGAATTTTTGGTAAGCAAAACCCACGCTCCTTGGTTAATTTCATTACTATGGACCCAACCCAAGAAGAAGTTTTTTACGGTGGTAATAGACACAATAGCAAATCATACGCGCGGGTATTCTCCCTAGTAAATTAATAATACTTATACACAAATGTGAGAGAGAACCTGCACGTGAGATTTAAGATATATACATACTTCTACAGTTCTACCTATTGAGAATATTGTAGGATCCGTATTCGTAGGAATAAAAATATAAGAAACTGTTAGAGGTTGAATTCACAGTTCACAGGTCTGGTGTAATCTTTGCCAGGACACACACACCTAACTCTTATGATTGTTCTCATAAATATCAAAATGTAAACATTAACAAATATTAAATTGATGTAATATATATACCTTTCAGGTGACATCGTGTGGCAATCTCTATTATATATATATATATATATATATATAAATATCTATTATCAATGTCGATTTCAATATGAAAATGAGTCATCTCCACATCAATCAAAAATGATGATGTGACACTCGTTTGGAAATAGTTGAGCATCTTTTATATAATACTAGGAGAATACCCGTGCGTATGCGCGGGTTTTAATTTGTTATATATGGTTTTATTATAAAAATGTGGTTAAACAAAGTTAAATGTATAAAATAGACAACATAATTAAAATCACAACAAAAATATTCAAACCATAACTTTGATCCACATAGTAGTAAACTTGACACTTCTATATGTTGGTGTTTCCTTTCAGTTTCTAGTTTTTATTAAAAAAAATCATTTGATTTATTAAAACTTAAAAATTACTTTTTATTTTGATTTTTATATGTTGTGTAACTTCTTGATTGTTATCTATGACCTTATTGCTTTCTTTTTACTTCGTCTTAAGTTAGGCGTTAGGAAATTTTAGGATTTCAAAATAAAAAGATAGCTCAGCTTTATTTTTCTCGTTAAACTATTTAAGAAATAGTGTGACACCACATGTTTTCCTAAACATGGAAGTTGTTGAAAAAAATGTTTTCTTTCATTTGATCTCAGGGTCGACATTATTAGCCATATCTCGATCGGCTTTGAGTTTATCATATTTATTCCTTTAAGTTCAATCAGGTATATCCTAAAATCCAAAAGAGTTTTTTTTTGTCAGAAAATTATACACTAAATTTACCAAAGAAGCAAAACGAACTGCTAAAAATAACCGAATGGACCACATGTATTTCACCAACAAACCGGAATGCAATTCTCTTTTTCCTCGGATTTACCGAGTCCAAGAGCTTGAATATTGTAAGAGCTCCATCATAAACTTGAACATAGTATCGGAAGAGGTCTTGGATGTGGTGAATTAACTCCTTTGCGAATCTTGATGCATCTAAAACCTTAATTTTTAAAAGATTTGGTGTCACCTAAGTTGTTGTCAATAAAAATAACATGTTTGAACAACATTAAAAAATGAAAAAAGTGAAATATTAACAATTTTTTTAAAATAATTAGAATCTATATTATTATTCAATATTTACAAAAATAAGTTATACAAGAGTCACTAATAAAAAAACTCTTCAGTTCTCTTAGTATTTTGAAAAATAATACCTTAAATTTATCTATTAATTTGTTTTATAAAATTTGCATCATTAAATTAGAGAAAATAACACATGTCATCTCTACATTAATCAAAAATGATGATATGTCACTCAATTGGAGAGAGTTGAGCATCTTTTATATAATATATATATATATTTAGAGACTATGAAATACCCTTGTTGGAGGTGCTTTAAGATCATCTCAATTGGTAGAGACTTGGAAATAATATCTAAACAATATAATATTAATACTGTTAATAGAATTTAATTTTAAGTTTTAAAAAGAAATTAAATTAATCTATCATATGAAAACAAGTGTAAAATGGGTCTCTCATGAGTTTTTCAAACTTTTTTTATTTTGAGAAAATCTCCTCATTCTCTCTCTCTTTATTTTTTCTACTTTTTTTAAGGAAAATTAGAAATAAAAGACATTATTTCTATCATTTTGTCCATCTACATCTTTATTTTAGTAAGTACAATTGTGTCTAAACTACCCCCAAAATCATATATTTTAATATTTAATTTATTTGAAAATTTTTGTTTTTAATATTAATTTAAATGTTTGAAAGGAAAAAACAAATATTTAAGGAAACAGAAAATTTCTATTATTACAAAAACATAACAAACAAATATTATTATAAAATCTTTTTCGATATAATCTGCGAAATTCAGAAGGTATCTTCTGCGGATTCTCTATGATCTGCAAGTTTTAGAACGTGTTTTCTGCGGTTTCTATATGTTCTACGATTTCGTAGAATATACATTGTGCTGATATATGTGTTCTAAAAAGTATTGGATAGATTTGACATAAATCTGGTGAGTTTATTGAATTTGTTGTTTGCTTTACCACAAATTGATCTGTGCAAATTCTATTTGGGAGAATTGATTGAAACCTTTTTGTTTATCATAGATAAATATGTTGGAAATTTATGTGACGTGCGGTGTATGGAGATCATTTGGCAACAACGAGTGAAGATTTATTGTTGATCAAGAAAAACGTGCTAGATTACTTACTTTGAAATCAACTACTACTCTTGAAGAACTAAAAATGATGGTTTCAGAAGACTATAGAATAGAACAAATTATGGTTGATGTGGAATTCAGTTATCTACCTAGTGCTTTGGTTACTAACTTAGAATCTCCGCCAGTTCTTATCGCAACCGATCGACAAGTTAGAAATTTGGTTGGGTATTTGAGAAAGAAGGATGTGATACGGTTATGTGTTACATTTTAAAGTTAGAGTTGACGAGCGAGTAATTAGAGTCAATGTTGATTTAAATGAGGATCCACGTGATTCAAGTGATGAAGTTGACTAGAGGATTAAAGAGATCCAAACACACAAATCAAACATGGTTAGAGAGAAATCGAAAGGGTTTCAAAGCATATATAAAAACTAAACATAAAAACCGACATAAAACATAAAACCAATGAACGGTATCATACAAATTCGGACTTGCCGAAACTTTATTATCTGAAATCATTGAAATAGTAAATTCAGACGGAGCCAGAGGGATTACCGATTTGAAATCGGTAACAAAAAGAAAAAAAGCAGAGCTTTCTCTCTTTGAGGAAGAGAAGAAAGTAATCGACATTAAAAGAATCGATATTTCGAATCAAATTATCTGTTATAATTATATTTTAAAAAATAATTAATAAATTAAGAAGATATAATCAGATTTCAATTAATATAAAACATAACTCACCGAGAATTGCTTAACAATATCCAAAGCCACGATGCTCCACAAAAAAATATCATTTATTTTTAATTTTCCTTTTTTTATTATGAAAAATTCATCAAGAGACTCCCAATATAATGCCTTGATAGATCAGGTTCAAAAAAGGCGAGCCAAAAGTTCGTCTTGGTACACAAGAAAAAGAAATCTAAGCAAAAAAAGAACATAAATGAGTAAATTTAAGTTGATTCTGTGGAAATTTTTGACCACTCTAATGGGACTCTTTAGAGAATCTCCATCGTTCGTATTTATAAGTATGAAGTGTAATAAAATAACTTTTTGTAAAAAAAGTTCAAAACAAAATTTCATTAGAGAAAGACATGAATGAGGGAATTGCACTCCATGTGCCAAGGGACATGATAGTACTTGAGCCCATGTCTGTATTAAAAATAATATAAAATAAATAAAACATGTGTGAGAATGAGTGGATAAGTGGTTGTACCTAACTAAGGATTAAACCACATGTTATATATGTGTGTTTGTAAATATCTAGAGAATATGGATGGATGGAAAGTATTCAAAAATATCGTTTGGAGATTTTATTCTGTCCCACACTTTGGACCATAGTGTCATCACATGTTAACTCCCTTCCGTTGAGATTCTTTGTCAAGACAATACGGTCGGACAACAATTGCGACGTAAGATGGCATATCTTCCGGAGATTTTGACTTTCCATGCATGTGCTTGAAGAGCTTGGATGATAGGTTCAACGCAACCCGATTGAAGATTCATAAGGAGTATCTATTAATATGAGATTCTCGGGAGTACAAGATCGACGAAAATATATTTTTTTTATGGAAGGCACATGAGCCAGCATTTCAGAAATGCATGTGGTAAGTCTCAAACAAGGTGAGCAATATATGTGTATATTTACTTATTACTAAATAGATATATTTTCTATTATCAAATATGTAAAGAATTTGTTAGACAAGTTATAACTTTGTATAAATAGCTTATTGACTACTCAATAAAAACGAGAGAAACTATTATATTTCTACGGTTTTCTCCAAGTTTTATCAGTATCTTTTTCGCTATCCCATAACTTCATTTGACCATTCTTATTCTAGAGATACCGTTTGGGTTAGGCCAGAGAATGTTTACGCGAACCTTCTCTACAAATTTAACTTCAAACTTCCAATGGAGTGAAGCCAAATGAGATCAACATGGATGTCATGACTGGTCTCGCTATGCACAAGTCAGAGCATCTCAAGCTTGTCCCCAAGATAGTAAACAAGTTGCAGTTTCCAAGTCAAATTTATTTACTCTGCCTCAAGCTTTGGGTTTTTTTCCCCCTATCATCCCTATCAAGAGGCAGTAATCACTCTATCTTTATTTCATTCTCTTCACATTTTTCGTTAAGGAAGCAATTCACATTGATATATTTCTTGATTCTTATAAATATCACTGGATTGCTACAAAAAAATAGACCTAAATATGATGTTGAATCTTTGTTACAACTAGCAAATAAAAGGAAATAAAAGAACCTGAATGGGTTTAAAATGCAACATTGACTTCGTTTCGTTTGTTGGGCATGAGGATCAATAACCGGAGCTGGCCTTCTTGGCATAACTTGACAGGGTTCCTATGCTGTGTGAGGATTGCATTACTGTTGCCTAACAAAACATGAGCAATAATGTAACTCTCTCCTTTCTCATTTGCAAATTGCCATTCCCTCACCGTCAGATTGAAATAGTCTTTCCGTGTAGACACCGTTGCTTTCACCTCCACGTACTCTGTTTTACCACCTTTGTTTTCGATCAATAGGTCGTAAGGCAAACCTGTCTCGCTCTGCTCATTAACCCATCTAACCACAGCCTCCTTGCCGCATGTTGCAGCAAAGTATCTGTAAGCGATTTCTTCACCTTTTTTACCCGTCTGCAGCGCTTGTGCGGCCCAAGGTGTGCCGGTATGAAGTTGATCTCTTTCGCTGAAGTCAGCTGAGAAGGAGTTGTTCCATCCATGAACAAGGTTTGGATTGAGGTTAAAAGCAGCTTGATTCCCTGAGGTTGAGGCATTGTTCGAATGCATAGAATGCAATAGATTTAGCTGATTGGCTTGTGCAATTGCGCCTGCACTATTATCATATCCAGCAACCAAGTTTGGATCGGTGATATCGATCGGTATCTGTTCCTCAGGAGCCTCTGCTACATCCTCTTCGCTGCAGCTAAGCTGGCCAGAGGCAAGCTCTTGTTTAGAGTCATCAATGTGGGTCTCTCTAGAACCATGTCTTGTTTTGGAACTTGAAGGTAACCAGCTCAAGCTTATTCCAGCTTTCTTCTTGGCTTTAAGAGCAGATTTTAGGAACCAGATCTCTTCATCATCAGGAATCTTCTGAACTTTTTGACTGTTCAAGATGAACGATTCCATTTGCTCCTCGCTCAAACCAGATTCTGCCATTGTTTTTATCAAGTGAAGGAAATTTGCCAAATGCAGATCAGGAACTCCGTTGAAAAACAAACGAGACAGTTCCATGAACAATGAATGAGAATCCAGATGTGGTGTTGTGTACAGAGCTTTATCCTGAAGACAACAAGATCAAACAAATAATATTATCAGTATAGGGAACAACCTTCCAATATCGGATTGGCGTATCACACTGCAGTTGCTCAGAATAATAAAAATTCAATAACAATTCTGAGGTGTCAAAAACCATTGTCCCAATCAAGAGGTTATGGCAAAAGTAATGATCTACTTGCATATAAACAAAGAGGGGTTTCAAATAGCCTCAAAGCCAATGTGATGGCTCTACAATCCAAAAAATATATTGGACAAATTATTGCAAGATTCATAAACGAAAGAAGACATACCTGCAGAAGAGAGCTGCATTTGAACTCCTTTTTAGAGCTAATGTCATATTGCGGTATTACATTCCTGTAGCATAACTTCTCAACAACAAAGACTTGCAGACGCTTCACTTGACTATAGACAGTCTTTTTCGTTTGGATATACTTCTCATGATGCAGAGTAAAGATATATCGCTGAGCATAAGGCAGAGCCCAGTTCACAAGTGACACTGTTACACTATTATCTTGCAAACCTTCATATTTCGCCACACGCTTTACCACCTGGTAAAAAAAACGTAAATATCACAGAGTGAATTGAAGGTGGGGCCATTGAAAATAGTGTTACATAATAGAGAAGGCGACACATATATAAGTTCTACACTGGTAAACGTTAAAGCTACAAGATGATGGTTCTCGTAGATAATTTGGGAGTCAGTGAAACACAATTCAAGATAGGCTTACTGTTACATGTACAACTAAGTGCGTGCATATTCAATATATCTATGTGCAAAGAGAATATTAGTTACCTCAGAAATACTTGGAATGCCCAAGCTGTGCATCAGCACAGATACTTTTGTTTGAAGCACTTCTTGCTCTTCGTTCGCATTTTCCCCAAAGTAAATAAACTGAATATTATCCTTCTTCTTAAATCTCTTCTTTAACTTCTCATCATCACACCAACATACGAGACCGAACGAGGAGTGTAAGGAAACCCATTTATCATTTTCAGTAGGAAGCACAGTGTAGTCGAGTTCTGAAAGTCTCTCTTTAAAATGAACAACATCTTCGGAAGATTTTCCGGAGTTCAAGTCATCACTCCACTTCAGGAAAATTTTAAAGACCTGGACACGAAGTTAACACTTTAGCAAAAAAGAACATAGATTGACGATAAGCAGGACGAGACTGACTTAGTTAAGTAAATAACTTACAGCCTTGGCAGCACATGAGGGTGACACATAATGTGCGAACTGCCCTATAATTTTAAGGTACTCTTGAAAAGAAGGCGTTTCAGATACTCCACACCCATTCACAAAAAAGTCATGGAGACCTGGATAGATATTGCGCAATGTTTTCCGATGCAATGATTCCACGACACTGCTGATCTGCGAACTGATCTCTTTTATCTCATCTAAAACGCCAGCAGAATCGCTCCAGTAAACATCATCAAGCGACAAGAATATGCCAGATATCAAATCATTCTGCCTACTTCCAATTTCGTGTGGGACAAAAACAAAAGGGAAAGCATGGAGCTTTTCAGTAATTTTCTGCTTTGAATCAGCCATTTCATTCCACAAGAATTTGTAAAACCTAGTAATCTGAGAGATGCTGCAAAATAAGAGACAACGTAGTACACTGTTAGGAATTGCATCAAGAGTTTTTGGAGTCACACAAAGAGGGTGGAAAATCAAACACTTGACTACAAGAAGCTAATTGCAATAATATAGGACAAAAAACATTATATGGACAATTTATCTAAAGTCCACAGGTCTCTCTGTTCGATACACATAAAAGGCATTAAGCAAACCTTAGAACTCAATTCTCATGTCCTCAGACCTAATATTTTATTGATAAATAAGAATCTCACTAGCATAACCTCATATATGTCAGCAGTAAATGATCCATTGCACGNGAGAATAACATAAAGGATTATGTGTATATGTACAAAACCAACAGATTCGAATAAACCGAAGATGTCCATTGAGACGACGCCGTGGAGCCACTCGAGACACCCGCATTGCCCTCCGCAGCAATCCTCTTTGAATTTACCAAAAAGACCTTCCTCCACCACTGTCTCCGGTGGCCTCCCTGCCATAGGCTGCAGGTAAGCCAAAGCCGCTTGCTTCACCAGCGGGTTCCTTATTGGTATCTCTGAGCCGCTCCCACAACCGTGCATTGCTGGTGACTTCACAGGTGACGCTGGAGGCGGAGTTGGAGGAGGCGGCGGAGGCACCGACAAGATTTCCCGGAGAGACGTGTACTTATACATCACCGATTCTCCCAGACTCTGTCTGTAAAGAAATCAGTTAGTCAATAATCTCTTAATTGTAATCAGAAATAAATAGACAAATATCGACATCCAGATATGAACGGTAATCCCCAAATTTAATTTATTAGCGCAGTAGCGCGCGAAAGGATTCGATTTGTAGGGGCAACAAAAGGCGACACGCGCTGCTTAATCGTTATTTTTTGTTTTTTGTCTTCGTTATTATGTTTTACTTAGTTCATACAGAAATTTAATTCAAATAGTTACGCATTAATACCACGTGAACAACAACACAAAATTCATAATATCATGCCAATGCAAAACTGAAGCAGCCTCCTTGAATTGCCACACAAATAACAACAGCTCAAGCCTCGATCGAGGGCTTTTATTTCAATTGGTGACAGAAAATATGATAAAAATAAATAATACAAAGAATGTTCAAAAAGAATCGCCGGCGATTGGGTCAGTCACCTTTTTATTGGGAAGAGACAGAGAGAGAGGGTGCGAACCAAAGCGCAAAAGACCAAAACAAAACAAGAGATGAATTTGGAATGAGATCAGTTGGTGGAGTCTCTGCTGTAGAACAGGTCGAGGGTTTTTGCGGGTATACGGTGAAGCAACTCACGCGGGAAGATCCTGAGGAGTGTCCAGGCCAGGTCCAGCGACTGGAAGATGTTACGCGTATCATAGGCTCCTTGTGCCACAAACTTCCTTTCGAATTTGTCCAAGAACTCCAGATACAGCTGTTAGCACAACACCCAAGTGAGTGACAAAGAAACTGAGTTTGTTCAATATTTATTAGAAAGAGAGTCGGAGGAGAGACCAGATCCTCGGACGAGAGTGCTTCTTCTCCAACCACGGCTTTCATTGCCTGAACGTCCTTTCCAATTGCATAGTTTGCATACAGCTGATTTGAAACATCAGAGTGATCCCTGCGAGTCATCCCCTCCCCAATGGCACTCTGCAAAACACATCAGACTGTGATCAAATCCACCAAAATTGATATGTCTTTTTCCAATCCCATCTAATGTACAAGACTTCACTTTACCTTCATGAGACGAGACAGAGACGGCAGGACATTGATCGGTGGGTATATCTGTCGAATGTAAACACAATCTGTACTTAGGCCACAACTCTTGAGGAAAATGTTATCTTCCGCTACATGATTTTTACCTGTCTATTATGAAGTTGCCTGTCGATGTAGATTTGTCCCTCTGTGATGTATCCTGTAAGATCTGGTGTGGGATGTGTGATATCTAATCAACGAAGAGATATGAAAATTAGAATTCTCGAACATCAAAAGATCACTATGAAACCTCGTATACAAATACACTTACAACCTGCGTAGCGACTAGGAAGATGATAAAAAAACGGTTGTGGTATAAATTACCATCGTTTGGCATGGTTAGTATTGGAATCTGAGTGATGGAACCTTTCCTCCCCTCAATTCGTCCAGCTCTCTCGTATATGGTGGCCAAGTCAGTGTACATGTAACCTGGGTACCCACGCCTACCGGGTACTTCTTCACGGGCAGCAGAAACCTAGAGAAATTATCAACATTAACAACTAAATCAGGCTCTCTATCACTCAGAGGAGTAGATACATCATAAAAAAGAAGATGTCTATATCGGTTGCCACCTCACGAAGAGCATCAGCATAAGAACTCATGTCAGTGAGAATAACAAGGACATGCTTGCCACATTCATATGCCAAATACTCAGCCGTAGTGAGAGCAATGCGAGGAGTGATGATACGTTCAATAGTGGGGTCGTTTGCCTGTAGAGAAACATGAAGACAAAGAACCATTAGAGCTATATCGTTTCAAGTCATCTACAGCTTGATTGAGAGACTTGCCAAGTTAAGGAAAAGTGTCACTCTCTCCATCGACCCATTCTCTTCAAAATCACGTTTAAAAAACTGTGCAGTCTCCATGTTCACACCCATGGCTGCAAACACAATGGCAAAGTTATCATCTTCCTGGTCCTGCATATTCACAAATAAATGTGGTACGTTAATATCAATATTAAAAGAACAAAATCTCACAGTAGAGTTTTGTTGAATTGAACAGATCAATGCACAAGCTTCATCTGGAGAAAAGAATCAAGCAATATCTAGCTCAGCTAAACCCACTAAAATTTCTTGGAAATGGGTGGATGAGGCAGCTATATGATTATGGTATGCATAGTCATATTTCGTCTGCAGACTCTGATGGTTAAAAATAAATACCTCAAGGAGATTATCTGACTTCTCTAAACGCTTAACCAAACCAGCCTGACGACAAATCTGAGCAGCGATTTCGTTGTGAGGAAGACCTGCGGCAGAAAAGAGGGGAATTTTCTGTCCTCTGGCAATGGAGTTCATGACATCAATGGTTGATATCCCTGTCTGAATCATCTCTTCAGGGTAGGTTCTCTCACTAGGATTGATAGAACTTCCTGGAGAAGCCAAAACCGAGAATTCATATTCACCTTTTTTTTCCTTAGTGAGAGCCAACTATGGGTGAAGAGGCCAAAGTGACTCACCAGAAATATCCAAGTAAGCCTCGGGCAATATAGGTGGACCATTGTCAATGGGTTTCCCAGAACCATTAAAGATGCGGCCAAGCATATCCAATGAGACAGGAGTTTTTAAAACCTATGGAAAACATATTGCGGCAAAATCACATACTGTATGTGTAAAAAAAACGAACGATATCACTGGATATTACTTTTCAATAATATTGATTAATTCCGTAGCATAAAGATCGAGTAGTGTACCTCCCCTGTAAATTGAACGGTGGTGTACTTGTTGTCAATTCCAGATGTTCCCTCAAAGACCTGGAGAAGCAATGTGAAGACATGTACTTGAGATGCACATAAAGAAAACAAATAAGTATTTGAATGTGCCAATCAACCTGGATCTGAAGTTGTATTATTAACATTTTCATTTGCAGCTGCTAACTAACCAGACTTAAAGGATTGAGTGGAAGAAAGGTAGTGAAGAGAGGGAAAAACTCAAAACCTGAACAACAGCTTTCTCGCCATCAACCTCGAGAACTTGACCACGTCGTGTAGTTCCATCCCCAAGACGGATGTTGACAATTTCTTGGTATTTGGGTCCCTGGGGTAGTGCAAAGAAGAATAAGACCGGACATGTTTGCATTTGGAAGTGGATGGGAGTCAAAAGGAAAACAAGATTATACCTTAACTTTTTCAAGGATGACAAGAGGCCCAGCAACACCAGAGACCGTTCTATACTCTGCACTTGAGGAGATTAAAATCCATTGGTTCAATAACATATATGATTCTGTAGAAAACACTTCGACTTACCCATGCCGATCTCCAGGGCACCCTCCTCCATTCCGAGGTTGTTGTTTTCAGCAGCACCCATTTCTCGATCAATCAAACGAAAACTAACCTATTCCTGATCAAATCCAACACTTGAATTTTCAGATGATAAGAATCCAGTGGACTAAACGGAACAACGATCTTAATTTCTAGGGGAGGGGGAGAACAAACATCATCAACAAGAGTCGAATGGTAGGCGCAAGAGTAATTTGAAGATCGGAGAGACGTTTTACCTTTATGATCCAAAGATCGGAAAAGATCTGACAAAGGAAGGAGAAGAGCGCGAGAGAGAGAGACGGCTGAGATCTATCGTCGACTATATCACTCCTCCAAATTATATCTATTATAATAAAGTAAGGTTTTTTTACAAGAGCAGCTTTGAAACGCTGCCACGTGGCACTATATTACTTGACATGTGTCACTTTCATTAAAAAACCGGTTTTAGGCTTCGCTCACATAATTGAGTCCATTGGATCCATAAAGCGCAGCCCAATCATCTTCCCCTTTGATAGTAAGTTTTTTTTTAGGTTGAGCTTTGATAAGCTACCATGTGGCACTCCAGAAATTGTCTTCTATCATCTTAATTTTTTTTTATTATTCATTAATAAATAGTTTTAGTTTTTTGTTAAAAAAGTATTCTTAGTTAAGAAAAGTATTATAATATAGTAAATGTTTTTTACATAGACATCTTGAAACGCTGACACGTGACCTCCTACAACCTGACAACTTTGAATTATGTTATAAAATTAAAATGCAACATTTCTTCCCTTATTTTTGAATACAAAAAATCTTATAAATGGTGTCTTGTCTTTCATTTTTCTTACTTTTATTATATAATTTAAACTTATACATAATGGAACTTAAAAGAAAGATAAATTTATCATAACAAAATCAGAACCACTAATAAGCATACATCTGTCTTTGAGGATAGATTCTCAGGGTTCTCATATGAGGTTCGCTTCTCATGATTTTCAATTAAAAAAAAAAATTATTTCCTTAAATTTTTTATTTTTTTTTTGTCAAACCATTTAATTAGATAAAACATGCTATCCTTGGGCCAAAGTTACACTGAAGTTTATTAAGGCCCACTTAGCAATATCATCTGCCACATGATTTGCTAGCCTTGGGATAAACTGAAAAGAGACGCAAGTAAACAAAAGAGACAAAGAAGAAATATCGGCTAACACACCATGAATCTCCAAAATTGCAGACTTAGATATGATAGCTTTGATCGCTTGCAGAGAATCCGACTGAATGATGATATTTGTAAACCCCAAACTCAGAGCTTTGGCCAACGCCAACCGGATTGTCAAAGCTTCTGCCATAAGAGCCGACGAAATGAAGAGATCTGCAGCGGAGTGGGAGGAGATCTGCTCACGATCCTTGAGAAACACCCATCTGAACCCTGCTAGACCAGCTGAACCAGCTTCAACTATCCACGCCGCATCAGTGCAGCAAACGATCGCCCTGCGATCCCTATCCACCCTCTCAACCCTAGGTGTCAAAAGTGGTGGTTTTGGTGGTTTGATTTCTTGAGCGAGGTACCATTCCTCAGCGTCCATGAGAGCTTTAAGGACCGTCTCTTCCACCGAGAACGATCTCTTTTCAAAGATCTTCTGATTTTTCGATATCCAGATTGTCCAGTAAATCCATGGATAGAGAAGGCCTCTGTCCAGAGCATGGGGCGGTAGAGTAAATCGGTTTTGAACCGCAATCAAACCATCAGCTACACTCCCCACCAGAGCAGAATCAAATGTCTCGCTAAAAGGGGTATTCCTCCACACATCACAAGCAAATTTGCACTGAAAAAGGAGATGCATGATAGTTTCCGGAGCTTCGCATCTGCAACATTTTGTGTCAATAGGAATTAATCTGCTCGCCAATTGCTCTCCTACTGGTAAGGCTCCTTTAAATGCTTTCCATAAGAACATTTTCACCTTAGGAGCAGAATTTGATTTCCAGACTTGATTTACCCAATTTACCGCAGGGGTTATAGTTGTGGGGCTTTGCTTGTCATCCGCTTCAGCTGCCACAAAGTATCCCGTTCTTGTGGTATATTCCCCTGAAGGGTGTCGTAACCATCTAAGGCAGTCCGTGCTACCAAGAACACTTGGTTTCAGATATATGATTTCTACTCTGTGGGCAGGTAATATAAGCTCCACCTTTGCCACATCCCATTCCTTTGAGTTTGGAAGGAAGAGTTCTTACACTAATAGGTTTTGAGTTTCTTTTGTAGGAGGCCCCATGGGTCTTGTCTGGTCCTTAAGGGAAATCCAGGGATCCTCCCATATCTTGACTGAGGCTCCATTGCCTAAAACCCCGCCTAACTGAGATGCCAGGAGGTCTCTCCCGATGCAGATGCTTTTCCACCCGTGAGATGCTACAGCTGGGACTTTGCTTTCCAAAAAGGATGAAGAGTGATGGTACTTTCCCGCAAGCATTCTAGCCAGGAGGTCCTGTGGATTGTTCAAAATACGCCACCCCAGCTTTGCAAGTAAGGCATCATTAAAGTTGTTTATATCTTTAAATCCCAAGCCCCCAAACACCTTTGGTTTTGCCATTTTATCCCAAGCAACCCAACTAATCTTTCTCTTATCTGGTGAAGAATCCCACCAATAACTTGTGAGCGCCGATTGGATCCTTTTACACAATGACTGGGGCAATTTGAAGCAAGACATGGAGTAAGTCGTCATAGCGGAAAGGACACTTTTGAGCATCACCAACTTCCCTTCGCATGTGAGGAATTTAGAAGACCAACTAGCTGCTTTTTGCTTGATCTTGTTCACTATCTCAGTGAACAAATCTTTTTTCTTCCTTCCAAAACTTTCAGGCAATCTGAGGTATTTACTAGAGCCTCCTTCTTTATTTATTTGGAGCAATCTTTTCATGTATTGTCTGATTGGTTGAGGAGTAAGATGGGAAAATGATATTGTTGACTTTTGACAGTTGATATGTTGGCCCGAAACCACTTCATAGTTTGTCAGAATATTTCTCAACTCCTTACAGCTTTTTCCCGTAGCTTTGCATAAGAACATGGTGTCGTCTGCAAACAATAGGTGACTGATGCGAGGGCTATTTGTTGCAACTCTAATACCCTGAAGCTTTTCCGTCGTTTGTGCACTATGACACAATCCTGACAAAACCTCACTACAGATGATGAACAGGTACGGTGATAGGGGGTCCCCCTGTCTTATTCCTCTTTGTGGTTTAATTACTCCTCTAGGAGCTCCATTTACTAGGACAGAGAAAGATACTGTGGATACACACTGCATTATCCATGATATCCACTTAGCATGAAAACCAAATCTTTTCATCACCTCTTCGATAAAATGCCATTCAAGTCTGTCATAGGCCTTACTCATGTCCGTCTTTACTGCCATTGAGCATTCTTTTCTTGCCTTTGAAGTTTTTAGGAAATGAAGAACTTCATGAGTTATCAGGACATTATCTGATATTTCTCTTTTAGGGACAAATGCAGATTGATTCTCTGAGATTATACTGTCGAGCAGTGGATGTAGCCGCCGAGCCAGGAGCTTCGAGATTACCTTGTAATACACATTACACAGTCCGATAGGCCTGTATTCTGTAACTCGCTTTGGTCCAGTGATTTTGGGAATCAGCCTAATATGGGTGTCATTGATGGTTCATGGCATGATTCCCGTTTTGAAGAAATCTTGAACTTCCTTAGTGATATCTTGAGCCACCACGTCCCAGTTTGTTTGGAAGAAACTCGCTGAGAAGCCATCCGGGCCAGGAGCTTTATCCGGATGAATAGCAAACAGAGCTTCCTTAATCTCTTCAGGGGATGGTTCCTTAATCAGTTCCCGATTCACTTCCTCCGAGATGGTAGGCTTTACAGCTCCTGCAATTATCAGACGAGAACAGTTTTTGGAAGTACTCTAATATCTCCTTTGCTATCTTATCTTCCTCAAAAATGTTTTTTCCATCTTCTAACTCCAGCACAGAAAATTTATTTATAGCATTACGAGTTCTAGCTGAAGCGTGGAAGAAGCTGGTATTCTGATCTCCCAAATTAAGCCAAATCTTTCTGCTTCTCTGTTTTCAAAAAGCTTCTTCAGCTCTGTAAGCTGCTTTGAGCTCTTCTTTTATCCTCCTTATGAGATCCTCATCTGGTGAGTGACCTCTCAGCTCAGAATCTAGATTATGTTTGAGCTTCTCTATGCGAGCTTGACTATTTATCTGACGTTGTTTGTTCCACAGGACAATAGCTTGTCGGCATCTGTCAATCTTCTGCTTAACACTGAGGTTTGACCCTTCTCTTCATGTTTTAGCTACCAAAGCTGTAACCTCTTCATTATCCTTTAATCTCCTATCGTATCTGAACACTCCTTTCCTCTTTTTTCGATTTGGGTCAAAATATGAGATGACCGGTCTGTGATCAGATCCTTCGAATATTAGATTCTTGCACCTACCCGATGGGAACAATTCAGCCCATGAGCTATTTGACAAAGCCCTATCGAGTCTGCATCTTACATCATGTCCACACCTTTTCCCCTTCCAGGATAGTGGGTTCCCTGAGTGCTGGAGGTCAAACAAATCACCTTCATCTAAGAAGGTTCTAAAATCACCAAAAGAACCTTCGGATCGAAGAGGTCCTCCATCCTTTTCGGAGTTATCAATAATGTCATTAAAATCTCCACTGAGGAACCAAAGCCGATAGAACATCCCACGTCAACTTCCTGGATTTATGCTCGGGGTTCCCGTACATAAATGGTGATGGTCAGAGAATGAGCCGATGATGTTACTAAAATCTGTGCAAGCTACTTGGAGCTCTGATAGCTTCAGCCTCAGAACATGTGCAGCAATGTAAAATGTACAAAATTAGGAAAACTCCAAGTTATGAAGGAAGAGAGAGAGTGAAGAGTGTTGATAAGTTTGAAGATCGATTCTCTCACAAACTCAACACAAAACTATGTAACTCTTTTTATTGATATAAGAAGACGATTACAAAACCACACTCAAGAGATATTGGAACTTCTCCCCTGAAAATTCCGATCACCCCTCACTCACGATCAGAGATCGCCTCAAGACCTAAAAGTCTCACCACTCACCAATCAAAGCTTGAAGATGAAACTAAAACTACAACTTCACGTTTTATACTTATTTCTTTATAAGCAAAGACTCTAAAGGGGAGAGAGTCTCTCATTTGATTCCAGCTCAGCTTCGGTCTTTACTTGTTCTGCCTCTAAATTGTTCCAACATCAAGCTTATCAATATTCCCGCTTTTGAAAATAAGCTTGTCCTCAAGCTTATAGTGGTAACAACAATGTCGTTTGGGTTCCCTTGCACAAGTGTAGAAACTTACTGTCTTTTTTTGCGTGCTTTGTACTTGAACTTCCAAGTCTTCAAACACTTGCCCTGCTTCTGCTTTTTTTTTTACGTGGATTTGCAGCAAATTTCCCATTTTACGAATCAATGAAATGTCTTGTTCTTCTGTTGTTGTTGTATTCTGATTTTGGAAAAACAACTGCCCTTGTTTCAGTTGAAAGGAATCCCAAAGTGAATGTCTTAGTTTGCTCAGTTGAAACAAAGCTTGCAAGTTGCAACAGCCTTTGATTCATTGAAACACTGTGCAAAAATATGTCGTCACTGCTAGGAGCAACATACTTATTCATGTATATGCCCAAACATGATTGTCCTGAATGCATCACATAAACATGGTATAGCAACAACCACACAATCCTCTCTGCCTCATTGTGGTGCAACAATTTTCTGTAGCAACGAAAGTGACCTCCTACTTATTCATGTATATGTCCAAACATGATTGTCCTGAATGCATCACATAAACATGGTATAGCAACAACCACACAATCCTCTCTGCCTCATTGTGGTGCAACAATTTTCTGTAGCAACGAAAGTGACCTCCCTCTGCTTCCCAATCTGGATTCACTGTCACTACAGACACTAAGTTCTCCAATATGTACTTCAACGGTTTTGGTAAAACCAGCATATGCTCGAAAATGAATATGTCCTGGCCCCTAAGAAGTGTATCTCTTTGCTGCAAAAACTGATGTAACAACAGTCTAACAGTGTCCTCAGCCGAATATGCCAAAACCACAGTGAAAGATGATCCCTCTTTTAAGAAATTCAAAGCAATTGCAGAACAAGTGATGAACACAACTCTGTCCACACATAAAGCCAAATCTGAAACTAAGTGTAGTGGCTTATATCTCCATTTGTGCTTCACTTTGAACTTCTCATCATCGAAGATAAACTGTTGCAGATCTCGTGAATGCTGCCACCACAATCTCAGTTTGCAAAACAACTTTGACATGTGTGATTGTCTCATCATTCCCACTCTCAGATTTATATGTGAAGTGCCAAGACTTGCGACATTGTCTCTTCTGTTCAATTTGTTTCTCTTCTGAATTCATCAACGTAACCACATCCAATCCTTGTACTTTTGCAGAATCAACCTTAGCTTCCTTTGACTCCATATAGCGTAGTTTTTCTTTTACCAATTCTCTCGGCTTTTCTCTCTGTTTGAACTTAAATCTCCATGATTTGAAGCAGTTCTTTTGCTTCTTCTTACTTATTACCCTGCGAGGCCTGGGAGCAAATAGTTGGTGTGCACAGTAAGACTGCAATATACAAGTCAAATGCTGAGAGAACTTGTCATTTTTGGCATCTGCAACCCCCGTGATGCGCATTGATGACATCAGATTTGTCTCCTCTGAGGAAACCAAATTGTTAATGCAACATGTTTTCAGCACAAAGGAAACACAATCACCTGCTTTCTCATGAAGTTCTTCCACAATTGGTGATTCCACCTTCTGAACCAATTCTGTCTCATGAATAATCTCAGGAACTGTTTCCTTCGTGAGCATCATTTCAGATTTCGAATTACTCTTGTCTGGTGCTCTCTTGTCTGGTGCAAATCTAGCCAACAATCTGTTTTAAAAATTGGACCAGTTCGTGAATTCACCACAGGTCAATTCTTCCTTACACCAACCCAATCCAGCTCCTACTAAGCTCACGCACACCAATATCAGTTTATCATCCTCACCAAACTGATTAGCTCTGAAAAATAATTTCAACTCTACATATCCAACCATAAGGCAATCTCCCATCGAAAACTGGCATCTGAATTTCGAGCCTAATATCGCTACGGCAGGGTTCCGAATTAGAAATGTGTACCTGCTTAGATGGAATTGGTGAAGTTGATTTTTCATGATGCACAACAGCAATCTCCAAGGTGGAATCTGATGCTTTTAGTTGGTTCTTCCCGTCAATCGATTTAGCCTCCAGCGGTTTGTTCCACGGACGAATGTTATGTAGACGATCGAAGCAATTATGCAATTCTCTTGCATTTTCATCGTGCAACATGATTCTCTCCGGATCGTTATATTCGCCAAACTTCAACAACAACGCTTCCTTCAACTCTTTCCAGCTCTGAAAAATCCACATCGATTGTCTCCAACTCGCATACGATTCAGCTTCTCCGTCGATAAAACCGTAAGCCATCACCATTTTCTGTAGATCGGTGAAATCATCCTAAGCAAAATAGTCTTCCATCCATGAAATCCATGGCTTCAACTCAACATCGGTGAACACATGAATCTCCACAATCCCCATCGCGATGTTCGATCCAGTCACGAGCGCATTATTTGATAAGTTTGAAGATCGATTCTCTCACAAACTCAACACGAAACTCTATAACTCTTTTTATTGATATAAGAAGACGATTACAAAACCACACTCAATAGATATCGGAACTTCTCCCCTGAGAATTCCGATCACCCCTCACTCACGATCAGAGATCGCCTCAAGACCTAAAAGTCTCACCACTCACCAATCAAAGCTTAAAGAAGAAACTAAAACTACAACTTCACATTTCATACTTATTTCTTTATAAGCAAAGACTCTAAACGGGAGAGAGCTCAGCTTTAGTCTTTACTTGCTCTGCCTCTAAATTGTTCCAACATCAAACTTATCTAGTTAGAAAATGGACAAAAGATTTGTTTTCCCTTCCTTTTAAAACCATTTTTTTCTTCTTGTAAGAATATGTCCTTTTTTTTACCATGTTTCAAATCTCTTCCTCTTTACTCCTTTACTTGTTAGATACAAAATTGGAAAAATATCCGACAAATCGAAAGAAAATACAGTAGTACAAGTCCTCAAATATTCTCCAAATTATAAGCAGTTTAATCCAAAAGGGAACAATGGCTTTCTTTTACCAACTGTGAAGCACAGGTAGTAGTAAATTGAGTAACATACCATGTGGTTTAGCATAAGAACGCCGTGTCGTCCTGTCCATGTCTCTTGGTTTATGACCAGAGTCGAAGCCGCAAGAATATTGTGCAGTTCTGTCCTGTTCATGGATTTTAAGAGTTTGGCCTCTTTTTGATGGTTTCTAGCCAGCGTGGATATTCTTGCGGCTAAGATGACAGCATCAGCCTCGTACGTACTTATCGTACGACTTGTGTGACATCACCAGAGTCGTCATCGCTGAGAATGAAGTTGGTCACATGCTTATCTCTGAGGAACCTGCACCCTCTTTCCTTCAAAGATGATGAGCGGAACCAGCGACAACAACATTTTCCTACTATGCTTATTTCCAATATTATTCAATGATACAGAATATTTTTCTTACAAGTTACAAGCAAGAAAAGAAGCGAAAGAAGAAATAGAAAGACATGGACCACAAAATAAGTTACATGCCAAAAAAAAAAAACAAAATAAAGATGAACCATTTCACATACTTATATCAATTATCAAAACAAAAATAAATAAAATTAATAGGTACGTACAAATATGCCGGTTTCTATTGCTTCCACGCTTCTAATTGTGTGGATTGCAAACTGGACCCGATTTGTGTTTTGACATATGTTTTAAGATGATGATGATGCCTTATAGTAAAAATAAAGAATTTGGGATTATTATTATAGGTCTATCTACCGTCCGCCGTTCCAATCCGAGGGCTGTGATACAAGCCGTACAATTTAGACTCAAATCTAACGGTGGAAAAAGAAAGATCACAATTCCTCAAATCTAGCAGTTGTCGTTAACATCTGTGTGAAAGCCTCTCAAGCCTTTTGGTTTTTTTTTGGTGGACACAAACACAAACCAACGAGAGAGAGAGAGAGAAAATGGCAGCCGCAGCTCTCTCCGCCCGACCCAACCGCCTTGGCTCAGCCTCCGATGTTCCTCTCCACCCGCTCTATCTTCCCACCACCAAACTCAATTCCCTTTTCTTTCCTTCCGGTAAATCACAGCAGCCGTGGCGCTCCGCCGCGATTCTCCTTCCCACGCGGCGGCGATGCGCGGCGCCTAGAGCCAGTTCTCGCGCTGACGATTCTCCGCCGTTCGACATGTCTGTGGAGACGGCTCTCAAGGTACTCGGTGTCTCCGAAGGAGCTTCCTTCGACGAAATACTTCGCGCCAAGAAGTCGATCCTTGCTTCCCGTAAGGACGACCCAAACGCCATCTCCCAGGTGACTCGGAATTTCTAGGGCTTTACATACCCTCGATTTGATCAAGTTTCTCGATTTCACAATCAGCTTTCTTCCCATGTCTATCTTAGTATCAACAAATTAGCAAGTTCCTAAATTTGGTTAGGTTTGCCCCAATTGTCGGAGTTTAGCTTCCAATTCATATGGAGGAGATAGATAGTTTCTTTCTGTAGCCTCACTGTGAATTTTCGTCACTCCTTAGATAGTTTCTTTCTGTAGCCTCACTGTGAGTTTTCGTCCCTCCTTCTCTCAGGCGGAGGCTGCATATGACATGCTGCTGATGCAGAGCCTAAACCAACGCCGAGCAGGCAAAGTTGTGAGCAACAACATTCGCTACGCCGACGTTAAATCCAGCAACACTCTGGGAACAGGTAGGGTGTCTCAGTGGATGAAGAATCCACCCGTCTCTATTGATATGCCATCCACGAGCAATCTGGGAATACAAGCCGGAGTCTATGGAGCAATGATGGTCTTGACTTACGTGAACGGTAGTTCCATAGAGTCTTCGGGGATGCCTTATGCCGGTGCTGATGTTCCCGGCCTTATATTGGCCAGCAGCTTTGGAGCTTCCCTTTACTTCATGACCAAAAGGAACGTCAAGCTAGGTAACCATAACTTCCCTATTACTTCTTCTTCTGAGCTCATCACAACAGCGAGCACCTCTGAATGCAGCTTCCTGTGTTTGGTGCAGGGAAAGCAGCTGCAATAACGGCAGGAGGTCTAGTGGTAGGTGCAGTGGTGGGATCCACCGTAGAAAGCTGGCTCCACGTTGATGTGGTCCCGTTTCTGGGTCTCCACACCCCAGCCGCCGTCGTGACTGAATTCATAGTCTTCTCTCAGTTCTTGGTGTCTCTATGCTTACGGTAGAACAACTTTAGACATTGGCTTTAGCTCAAACCTGTGTCATTGGTATATGTACGTCTTCTCCTCTCCGTTTATATGCATTTTGTACAGAACACCCATAGTAAACAACAACTTAAGATTCTCATGTCCCAACATCTGCCTTCATCGAATCCTTGGAAATTTCAAGTTTCTATTGTGTGAATTGTTAACAAAAAGCCAAGGAGACGAACAAAAGTAATGACACTCGTGATCATTCTTTTTTACAATTCACACCTACTAACACAGAGTTAACAAACAAAACTAGCATGTGCTTTACTTCGCTTCCCAGGTAAGAATCAACACTGCTACATATATAGACTAGTTACAGATCTTGAAACAAGTAGCCGGAAAATCGGATGAGGTAGCTAATGTTAGCATGGTGCAAGGCGCCAGAGTGCTATGTGGCAGGTTAACACTGGCCCCTCTCACAGACACGGCAGACCCTCTGGCTCGGCTCATAATGTTTGCACCGAATAAGACAACAATCACTGTTATGTCGATCAAATCTTTTTGAGATCGGAGTATCTCATCTCCAGCTTCGTTGCTGCTTCTTGTATCATCTCAAACCAATAAAAACCAATAAAAACAAGAGTGAGTGTCACATTGCCGAGATGATTGTGAACAATGTCGACGGCTTCTTGGTTGCTCAAAGAGCATCAGAAGCCGAGCCAGAGCAACCAAGAAGCAGATATAATAAAGCGATACCCGCTGAGGCACTGTGATTGACTGCTTATTAATAAACTGATAGCAGGAAGAAACAAAATTGCGGGGACTAGTTGTCGTAATTAGCCTCCAAATATGGCTCTGCACTCGGTATCAGAGAAGAACTAGGGAGAATGGGTCGGGAGAGTCCCTAATTACTCAACATATCTCCCATCAAAGACCAAACTTCAATTTCCATTCATGACTCAACATTTGAACCAACAATTCTTCTTACAGCAATTCCAGAGTTGATATTAACAACAAATGATGATAAAGAAATAACATTTCCTCAATGCTCAGCAAACACAAGTTTGAGCTACAGAAAGCAACTAAGGGGTTCAGTTTAGACCTTATGATCCGACGATGTTGCTTACAGTTTGTGCAAAGGTTCTTGATGTTATCTTTTTCCCAGGGACATGGAAGGGGTTTGAGACTGCATCCACGTAGGCAGCATGGAACTTCCTGAAGAACTGTAGAAAATAAGGGCAACAGAAAGAATGAAACTCTTCTTCATAGATTGGCGTGGTGCTAAGAAGAAGAACTCTATCCGCCAACAAACACAAGTAGAAGTGCTTGAACTAGTAAGTGAGGGAGAAAGAGCATGAAATTGTTGTGTCTCGCAAGTGGTTTGATGCCAAATTAACTAGTATCTGAGCAGATGAAAAAGATGCTTACACTTCTCACATCGGTGTCTCTGACATCCAAATCAGTTGTGACCAATATAAATTTCACTTTGGTATTGGTCAAGTAACCATACCTGCAGGAGAAGAAGAAGAAGGACGCATGAAAGAGTATCCACAGTGAGAGAGAGAGAGAGAGAATGTAGTGTGACACTGCTTGGTGCTTACACTTTGTAGTTCACTGTCGGATATAGCAGGCCAAGAAATGCTTCGTTCAATGTCGTACCAGACTTTTTCGGATTGTTCACTGAAGAAACAGATTGACACGATTCAAAAACTAAACGACATTACTCTCTAAATATTGTATCCATAAGATGAAGAAATGCAGACAAAAACTCGGAAAGAAGAAAGATTCGGACTTATTGGGGAAACGAAGATAAACCTCAAAAGAAGATATAAGAAAAATGGAAAGATATTGGACTGGATAGAGGATGAAAGAAAGGACCTCGCTCTTCGATGACGTCGAGGGAGCAATGAACGATGTGGTGGAGCTTGAGGGCATCGTCGGCATCCGTGAAGCTCTGTATGTAAAGCGGATTGTTCTGTTTGTGGATCCGAGTCAGAAACAATGAACATCACATCAAATCAGAAATCGGAATGTAAAAGTCAGCGGCAGACCTGGTGGCCGACGACGGAGACGCAAACGATCATCTTCGACCTTTCTTCTTCTCCTTTGCAGATCTCCGAAGCGATGATCAAATCACTTGAGATCCCAAAACTCCACTTTCTTATGGGCCGGGCTTTTATTATCCACAACTCTTGGGCTTTCTAAGTGACAATTATACTACTAACTATGATATATTTACCAACTGGTCCACTAATAATCTTCTTTTTGACATGTATTTTGTTTTTTTTGGGGCTATTATGTGAAAATGAAAGCTTTGGATGAGTTTTTATCTTCTTTTAGGAATCAAAATGCAAGACAAAAAAAATTGGCAATCTTGTTTTTTTTTTATATGGTACATTTTTCATCTTCTTTATATGTTGGTGTTGATGTGTCTGAGGCTGCAAGCAAATCTTGGTACATGTTGTGAAGACTAATGGAGAGAATGCTAATGTGTAAGCCCATTCAAATATTAGTAACTCTGGATTCGGACTTATTGTAAGCATCAATCAACAATATATCTCAAATTTCTCTAACACAAATTTCTTTCTATCAGCATTCTCACAAACAAGCACACAAAAACATAGACAGACGATTGATTACTTTTGTGAAATGTTGTTTCCGGGGCAAAGGGAGAGAGAGAGAGAGAGAGAGAGAGAGTCATCCGCCGGTCTTGAGGATCTTCCTCTGCCTGAGGAATCTAGCGATTGGGGGAGTCAGCGCCATCGTGATGGGCACTCTAATCGGAAAGAGCGCCTTATTGCACAGAACCGCAAGCGCTAGGGCTCCGCCGGCCGATTTGGCCAGCTGTTTGGTCTTGTTGTCGGTCGTACCCAGACCTTGCTCTTGGGGATCCAAATCGAGGCTAGGGTTAGGGCTTTCCTTGGTGGAGGAGAACCAAGGGATTTGGTACTTGTCCAGGAGCGACTCGACATCGACGTTGTTCTTGATGGCGATGTAGAATCCACTGATGGAGACGCCGGAGACGGAGAAATGGACTCCCAGCGCTACTTTTCCGTACTTCTTCACAATCTCCTTGAGCCGAGTCGCCATCGATACACGCACGCACACCAGATCGATCACGGAGAGAAAAGGTTTTGTTCAATTTTAGGGTTTAGCTTCTTCTTTCGAACCCTTATCTTATGGGCCATTTGGTCAATCTCTGATGATCTTTACTGAGCCTAATTTGGCCCATTAAAGCCCGTTAGTATTTTCGTAATAATTAAAAATGTCAACAATTGCGCGCCCAAAAAAAAAAAACACCATCAATTCCAAAAAACTAATCTGTAATTTATTTGAAAACAAAGAATAGAAAATTCTCTTCTTTGTCTTAAATTTTAAAAATAATAATATTATTAGGTTGGTAACAAATAAAATACTACACAAACACGTTCCGTTTTTGGTCGTGTATGTGTATGTTTTATAATTTGTTTTAAGTGTTTCTGTCAGATTTGTCAAAAAGAAAGGTTGCCAGAATTGACCAAGTCAGTGTGAGTGGCTGGATTGAGATGAATTGTACAACAAATGCCACAAATTTAATAAATTTGAGGTGATTGTCATTGTCAGGTTATTAAACTACCGGCCCATTTCTTTCCCTCCATTAAGTAAGAGAAGAGTAGTAGTTAGACCTCTCTGTCTTCTTCTCTGGATCTCCAGCGGGCAGTTCATAACAACAAAAAAACTCCGAATTCTTTATTCAATTCTTAGGTACTAGTCCTTTATTATATTCACACATAAATTACATATACAGTGAAGCTGTGACTGATACGAATTTTCAGGCTTACATACCAATCCGGGGGTGGATATGGATTTCTTCAATTCAAACAGGGACAAGAAGTATGGAAAAAGAGCAGGTTAGTTTTTTAAAAAAATTTCTTATACTAGCTAGATGTTGGATACCAACACTGAAATGGTGTGGTGACTGTCTGTCTCCAGGATTGTTCGGTCACAAAAGTGCGAGCAAGAGCAACCCTTCGAGCCCTCCTCATCCCACCGAGGCTCGATCTCCGCCGGTTTCTTATTTCGTCGGCATCAAAAGATCGGAGTCAGAGCACGCGTTCCCAATCTCCGATGACCATACCACTCACTGGAAACAACAGCAAGCCTCTGAACGTGTCCGCAATTCCCACCATCGCCCTCCGGTCTACAGATATAGCACGGTACTGTCTCTTTGCCATTGATTTTTACTATTTTCTTTCACTCCTCATGGTTTTGATCCCTGGTTCCAAACTCCAGCCCGAGCGTCCTAGAGAGCATGGTAAAGAAAGAACCGAGGCTTTGTCTTATGAACCTGATGCCGACTTGACCCCGAGGAGCAACGCTTCTGTGAGCCCCTTTCGATCTGCCAGAACCCGCACGGTACTCACTCATTTCTGCGTTTCTTTTTATTTTTTTGCATTTGGAACAAATTAAGATTGGCCTGTGATTGCAGCCTGATCGCCGTAGGAGGTCTACCGAATTTAGCAGAGAGCTGTACGAGAGAATGTATGAGGCAGAGGTCAACGTAAGCCCCTTTCATCCCTCCAGGAGCCGCTCTCCAGCTCCCTACAACAACACGGTACTGGTTCTGAATCTTTGTGTTTTACGTCCTCCTCTCATTCAGTGCATAAAACCCAGTTGTTGTTCTCTTTGTATTTGCAGCATGATCGAGGGAGAGACTACAGCAGAGAAAGGTATGAGGCAGAGGGCCATGTAGCATCGCGGAGGAGCGCTCCTTCGAGCCCATTTCATCCATCCCGAAGCCCGCCACACACAAGGGTTGGTACTCAAAACAAACTCTTTTAAGCGCTTTGTTACTCAAACCCACCCCATTCTCTGATTTTGGTCTTGTTAGTTGCAGCCTGAGAGATACAACAGCGGGAAATATCATTTCGAGGGGATGTACGAGGCAGATGCGGATGTCACACCGCTTAACAGCCCTCCCATGAGCCCTGTTCATGGAGCCACAAGCCGCTCTCCACCACCACCATTCTACTCATCCAGCGACGACGACGAAGACAACCACTCCACCTACCTCTTTCCAGAGATTGCTACTGGACATCGTTCCAGGGGGGTCTCAGGGAGCAGCACGGTGCGTTTTATTCTCTCTTGCGGACATCTGTTTCTGTTTACCAAAGCACGGTGAGTATCCAAATGATTTTATTTCTGTTGTGCAGCCGGTTCACTACAACTACCAGATCACCACCGCCGCGGCAGATACCTACGAGCAAGACAGGCAGTTCGAGCCACCGGAGCTTCCTGACGAGTCTGAGAGCTTCACGCTGCAGGAGATTACTGAAATGCGCGGGCTTGAGAGCTACGAGGCAGGAAAGGAAGTGATACAGTCGGTGATCTCCGAGGCTTACGTCTCCGTCGCCAATTACAAGGTGCGGCAGAGCGTCTCCGCCACGCTCAAGGCGATCCTGGACAAACACGGAGACATCGCCGCCTCCTCGAAGCTGCAATCCACCTCAACAAGGTCGTTTTACCTGGAATCCCTAGCCGCAGCAGTGATGGAGCTGAAATCGACGGCGCTGAGAGATCTGACCAAGACTCGCGTGGCGGAGATCGCGGCGGTCGTCAAGGACATGGACTCGGTCAAGATCGACGTGTCGTGGCTCAAAACAGCCGTGGGGGAACTAGCGGAGGCGGTGGAGTGCTTCGGGCAGTACGACACGGCGAAGATGGAGAAAGAGGAGTGCAAAAGGGGAATGAGGGAGGGGAATGTGGAGATGGAGGAGCTGAGAGAGGAGCTGAGGAGGAGGGAGAGGGAAACAAAAGACTGTCGAGAGAGAGTGACGGCGATGGCGGGTCGGCTAGGGCAGCTAGAGATGAAGGATTCGAGGGTGAAGAAGAACCTTGAGCTGTTCCAGAGCAAGGTCCATAAATTCGACGGCGAAGCTGTCCTTGTCGATGTCTAGTTAACTAATAATAATACCAAATACTAAATACTGTTATTTTAGAATTCGATATTCAAACGTGTATGTTTTAGATCCGCTTGGTACGCGAGTTCTTAATAAATTATATGATGTTCGTTGTTTTTACAACTAAGTGCACAACGGCATTCAGATTCCTAAGTATTCATAACCCAAATGATTCGAGTAAAGAGTAAAGACCAAGTCTTGTCGTCATATTTTTGAAAAGAGTTTGGGAAATTGATTAGAAGTAGTTACACACCACACATATGTTTTGAAGTTTCTACATGTCTAGGAGTTTTTGTTGTTGTTTTGAAGTTTCTACATTTTTAAACCACTAAGTAGATATTATTATTGGTCTTTTTGTTTGTTTTGTGGAAATGGAGAAATTATTAAAACAAAAATGTTTTCTTATTTATTTCAGTGTCAGAAGAAAAAAGTAAATAATTTTGGGTGTAAGAAGAATAAATGGGCTATCGGTGAATAAGAGAGCAATTATATTGACTTATTGAGTATTGACGCTGGTAAATATATATTATTTTAAGCCCAATAATAAGAGCGATGCGAAGACAAATTAACTGGAAATGCGACGGGTTTGTCCTATGCAAACTAATGAGGTGAAGTGAGAAGACCTTTCACCAAATATCCTTTATCCTCCAATACATGCATAGCAGTAATAGGAATAGCATGGGTTTGTTTTTTTTTACCTTTCTTTTCTTTAAATAGTGTACCACGGAAAATATCTATTTTGCCTGTTTCTGATAACAAAAGTCTAATTATTATGTCAATCTAATAAACAGATCAACTTTATTATATAAGATTTAAATACAAAAAAGGAAAGAAGTAAGCAAAGGAGAAGAATATTAACGGAGTGAGAACACAAACGAAAGTTTTGAGATATGAAATGAAGTTTCCACAGTCCTCTAACCTTCAATCTTTGATTCCTTTTATGCTTCTACTTCGATCAACCCTACTTTGACAAGAAATAAACATATATAAAATAAAAGAAATGGCGAATTGACGAAGTCTCGGCTGAAACTTAAAACTCTTTATAATAATATTTTACTGGCGGTCAAAGTCAGCGAAGCAACGCATAGATATGATATTAGAGATGCCTCTATATATACACACACAAGGCTTCATTCTCTCTCTCTCTCTCTCTCTATATACAGATAAGATAAATCATTCTTCTCTTCTTCAACTGGCTTCTTCAATAAAAACCATCAGGTATCCACCCATTGACCCATTTGCATGCATATTAATTTGAGAATAGGTTCTTTCACCAAAGCCTTTTTAGTATTATTGTGTGATGGGGAAACATATATAGGATGGGATGGTGAGATTTTGTAATTGATGAACATCACAATCGATCTGAGTAGTATTTATTGTCTAATCATGTTTGACTCCGATTTGTGTGCTAACTGAACCAACTCATGGAAGATGGTCAATCCATTCTCTTCAGAAAACATCAATCATTTTCTGTAATTTGCACCGTTTCAAAATCCAAAAGCGTTGACTCTCCCTTCTTGTGTGATGATGTACTTTAGTTGGTCTCTCCTGTTTGTATGGATCTGACCACTTGCTTTTTTTTTTTTTTTTTGGTATTTCAGGTTCTGTTTTGAAGTAAAGAGATCTTATAGAGTTGCTTTTAAGTAATTTGTGAGATGGAACTGGTGTCTGGAAAAGTAGTTCAAGGTTGCTCCAACGCAGGCAATCCTTTCCATGAGTGTACTGCTATCTGTTTCGAGAGATTAAACTCCGGAGATGTCCACAAGAAGGAGAAGAAACTCTTTGGTATGAATACTGTTTTTTTTATTTTATTTTTTTATTATTAATTGGGTCATCAAGAATCTCTGATGAGTGATGATGAAACATGTTTTTTTTTCTGTGGTCAGGGTTTGGTAAGAGAACACCAAGCAGGGACACTCCTCCAGGCAGTCCCGCTCGTGGAAGCAGATCGCCTCTGCCCAGCTATTTCGCCAAGAAGAAGGTCGATTCAGACATTTCACCTTCCTCTGATCACACCAATGGCAACTTCTTCAGCCGCCTTTCCCCGCTACATGGACGCCCATCCCAACTCAAGAACGAGGCTGCAAACAATGTGGACTCGCTCCCGATGTCGCCTACTCTGGCTGGATATTCAGGGGTGGACTATTTTGCAAGGAGGGTAAGGGCCATTCTTCTTATCAAGAATATCTAAGCTCTCTCTTTTGAGACTCTCTCTCTCTCACTCATATATCTTTTGGCATTCCTCCTGACAGCGTGGAGGTGAGGATGATGATATCTCACCAAGGCCCTTTGGAACTCAGCCTAAGACTCCTGAACACCCTCTTAGGACGCCTCAGCATAGGCCCCGCACACCCCAACACCTTTCTGATACTAGGCCGTGGGCTCACCAACAGGACCCTCCTGAACGCCGATCCAATATCTCTGATACTAGGCCGAGGACACCCATACATGAGTCTGCTGCAATAGGAAGGAGGCCCCAAACGCCAGAAACTAGGCCGAGGACTGCACAACATAGAGGGAGGTCTCCTGAGTTCATGGCAAGATCCCCCGGGCCAAGGTCCAAGACCCCAGAGCCTCAACCTTCCTACTTTGAACCATTGTCAAAGACTCCAAAACAGCGGTCCAAGACGCCAGAACCCAGCCCTAGGATTCCTCAAACTCAGCCCATATCCCACAGATCTCTTGACAGTGCTGCTACTCAAACACCTAAGACTGCCGAAACTAGGCCTAGGACGCTGGAACACCAGACCAGGACCGTAGGGACAAGGCCAAGAATACACGAAAGTAGGCCAAAGACTGCAGTCTATGTAGGAAGGTCACCTGATCACAGGGAGATGGGTCAAAGATCACCTCAGGCCTACAATTATCTTGGGAGCAAAGCTGAGTCGGTCTACATTGAGAACGACGATGAATCAGTTCTACTCTATCCAGAACTTATTTTGTCACCTCAAGAAAGGCCACTCTCTAGACCCATTACGGTACTGCTCTCTACCCTCTACCTTCACATCTTCTTCATGTTTTCTGCACATGCTATTGACAGTTTTGGCCTCTTACCTCAGCCTTGTCGCCCGGGATATTAAACACCCACCAAACAGGAAGAACATTTTTATCAACTGGATGAGTCCGCGAGCTCAGATGACGATAAATTTTCATTTGTGGATGATCATGACGATAACTCTGTTTGGCTTTACCCTGAAATCACACCGAAATCTGGAAGCAACACGGTATGTATATCCTTTTTCTCGTGGCTTTCATGTTAATTTCAAAGCTCACCGAAGATCAGGTATTGACACAAAAAGTATTCTTCTCGTTTTGTTGCAGCCCGTTCATCACAAATCCCGTAAAACGCCAAGCGAACAAGAGGTACAAGATAAGCAAAACAACGAGCCCTCGGAGCTACCAGATGAATCGCAGAGCTTCAGTCTCTCAGAGATCTCCCGCATGAAAGGAATAATAGTTAAGAAGAATGAAGCAAGGTACGAGATGCAGTCCATTCTATCTGAGTCTTCCGTTTCTGTGGGAGACTACAGAGTCAGTGCGAGCGTGTCGGCCACTCTTCAGCAAATCCTTGACAAGCACGGTGACATTGCATCCGCTTCTAAACTACATTCGCTTGCCACGAGATCCTACTACCTGGACATGCTTGCCTCCGTGGTTTTCGAACTGCAGACGACACCCTTAAAGCATCTCAAGGAGAGCCGTGTGGTGGAGATGCTAGCGATTGTTAGAGACGTTGAGTCCGTAAAAATCAAAGCAGGTTGGCTCAGGCCCGTGATGGAGGAGATCGTTGAGGCGGTGAAGCACTACGACCAGCACAAGACGAGCATAATGGAGAAGGAGGTGTTAGAGGGGGATGTGTTGCTTGCGAGACAAGAAATGGAGAAACAGGGGAAAGAGCTAAGGGAGAAGGAGAAGAAGATGAGGGAGTGGAGAGAGAGAGTGACGGAGATGGCTGGGAAGTTGGGGAATCTGGATATGAGAAGAGCGCGTCTCGACAAGAACTTGGCGTTTCTGAGCTCCAAAGTGGACAAGTTTCAGGGAATTTCTGTTTTTGATGGCATCTTGTTGTGACAAACCAACCAATTATTTTGAAATTCTTTTGTTCATCATGTCATGTGTAACAACTGACAACCGTTTCTAGCCGCAAAATAAGCGTTTGCAAAGTAACGACCGGTTTGTTTTGGGTAGAGCGTGTGTGATTCTCTCTATATCTACACTACTCTATATATACATCATAATACCATTTTTTAAAAACCAAATCCCATTTACAGAATATACACAACTTTCAAATCTAAACATGAATTATCTAAAAGTTTCACAAAATTAAATCTAGAGCGACGTGTATCAATTGTTTTTGGAAAATAGGTATATTATAAAAATTTGTTACTAAATCTTGTAAAAGAAAATCCAAAATCCCAACATTGTAGGAGTATGAGTTAGGTAGGATTCTTGATTTTCTTATAAATCTTGGAACTTTTATTAATTCTTATACATAGATGCTCACATCACATAACACAACAAGAAACAGAGTAATCAGAAGATGAATAGTGTTGAAGCAGGAGCAATAAATAGTCTTTTGTTTTGGATAGAGCGTTTGTTTCTTTTTCTAGTTTTGGTCTTCCCAACATACTTGTTAGTTCTCATCGTCCCTCTCATTCTCTCCACTACTCTTTTGGCATTACCCTTCTTCTTATTCTTCTGCCCTCATCTCTCTTCCGTTGGACCATCTGTAAGTTCATCATATTCTTAATATATTACTTGTTGTGGCACAATTAGATCTCTCTCAAATGTTGATCTGTTTGATTAGGGTATTGGAGGATTCTGGCTGTTTCTATTGGACCGCTCCACGTTTTACTTAGGCCTTGAGTATTCTAAACTGTTGGCTGGAGGCTTTGAGGTCGCCTTCCTTTGGCGTCTCACCGTTTTCCTCTCCCTCGTGATCCACTTCATCTACATCGTCGAGCACCTCCTTAGATCTCATCAACCCGTACTACCTCCTCCGACTCCGATTTCCACTGGTGATTATATATGTTATATGAACAGACCCTGCCTATATGCTTTTAATCTATCGTCTCTTTTATGCTAATGTACGCTGTCTCTTATAACTTAAGATGGAGGTGATGTGAGCAAGGAAATTATAGAGTTAGTGGAAGATGGGAAGAAGATGATGACAGATATGGAGCACATGATCCACTCAGGTCTTGAAACTCTTCGACAAGAGTGTGCAGAATTTCGTGATGATGGGAAGAAAATGATGGCAAATGTGGATGTTGTGAAGCATATGATCTGCACAAAGCTTGGAACTCAGAGAGACAACAATGATGAGATCCTGGCAGAGCTCCTAGATGACAAGAGATCTAAAGTCGACGAGGATATCAGAGCTTCGAGACATGATTTCAACAAGGAAGTGAAATCTGTAGCCGACCAACTCCACGAGACCTGCCTTTTCATCCAAGAAACCGCCAAAGACGCCAAGGCTACAGCCGACAAGGCCCACGAGACCTACCTTGTCCAAAGCAAGAGACGGATGATAAGAGGAGAGGACGTGGAGGGATTTGTGGAGCTAAAGGAGCAAGTGCGGCGAATGTCGGTAGAGGCGGAGATAGCAGCGGAGGAGCTCTCACGCGTGGAGGCGGGGATCCAGCAATGGGAGGAGGACAATGCCGACTACCTAGCCTCCCTCCCTCTCTTATATTGCAATCATAACTAATTACTGCATTCATTGGATTCCCTTGTAGTTTGGTTTTTCAATTACGAAATCTATGATAATGTTGCTTCTTTTTGTTTTATTCATTGTGCTTCAATTACTTTTAAGTGTGCTTATATATTATTTTCCTATTAAATCTTATCGATAACGAGTGTGTATGCAGTTTGATATCTTTCAACTAGTGCTCTAAAACGCTCTTATTGTTTAAAATGGAACTTTTCTTGTATGAGTGGTTTATTGTTTTGCCGGTTTCAGGACATCTGCTCTGCATATGGCTAAAAGCCGCAGAATTGGAATATCCTAAGTCCCAAATTGAAGGCTTGACAATGTTGAGGACTCATTCTTCGTCAGAGCTGCAGAAATCTAGGACCATCATTTTTCCGGCAGGAGCTTCCCTCGTATCAGGGCCGTGCTCTCTTCTCTTTCTCTTCGACTCACCACCCTTTACTTGCGTTTCTTTTCCCGATGCTTTCCTGAATAGAACAAATCCAGAACATCTCCTTGAGATACTTTTTATTTTTTTACATTAACACAACTCAGGAAGATAACAACAAATCAGGAAGATGGTACCTCTTCTCTACAGACTTATTCACAGCTTCACATTTCTTGTCAACACTCTTCAAAGCCGTTTGTCCTGTCAGTCCAAGATCAGCCACATTGCATCTCATTAAGCTTTGAAATTGTTTTGTATCAAAAGGAGAAAGAAGAAGAAGAAGAAGCATACTGGCCATCTCGTTCAGGAAACGTATTCCTTGTGAGTGTAAGTTAGGCGTCACTTTATCTGCGGTACTGCATGCATTAACAATTGGATTTATAGCATTTGAAAAGCGGTTTCTGTTTCGTTATCTTACCCCAAAAAAAAAAAGTTGTTGGGAGAATCCAACCTTAGAGCCTTTCGGAGACCTTCCACTGATAGTACTCGGACAGGCTGAGTGGCCTTTTTGTTTCCACTCCTATCTGCTGGTGGCTCGACTGTGTAAATCCCTTGGGATCTTGGATCTCTGAAAGCCCTTCTCAAGTTGCTGAAACAAATAAAAACTCCCAAGAATCATGCAAATTTCCCACTCAAGCTAAATGAACACAACTCGGTAGGCATTAACCTACCCGCCTTTGAGTTCAGTTCTCGCTGTAGCAAATTTGTCTGATGCATTCTGTGCAAAAAAATATCATAGTTACTTGAAAACATGGTTCATGGCATTGACGACAGAAAACAAGACTAAGGGGTTTACCAATGTGTACCAGTTTATGAATCTTGCAGAATGCTCCTTGGCGTCTGAAACCAAATTTAAAGATATAACTCAGCATTCAGAAACAATACACTGTGTGATATGCATGGCCAAGGTAACTTACTTGTTTACAACAGATGTACAAGTTGTTCCATCTTTCCGCTTGGCTGTGCAGACTCCATAATCAGCCGAAACTCCTAGTTTTACCATTTGTTTAGCGGAGTTGACACTTAATGAGAAGTCACGTCCCTGCCACAAACACATAAGGAGATTTAGTTAAAGCCATCAGGCTACTTGACAGGCAAAGGTGATGCTATAGGCTTACCACTTTGTCATTGCGAACTGAGCAATTAAACAGACCGAAAACCGTTCCTGCCTTTTCTGACTCGCTCTTCTTGTAAGCGTCACCGAACAAGAACAAGGAGACAGTGTTTTCGTTTAAGCTACCGATTTTCCAAATGGCATAAGGCTGACCTATTGAGCTAGTTCTGGGTTGTCCTTTCTCCGTTAGCACTCCCATTGTCGCCCAGCAACCGGAGAGTTTGTCACCCACTAGCAAGTTCCTAGTCAGAAATCGGTTTCAGTTAAATATGTCTTTTTCCAAAAGTAAGTCTATCTATCTGAATAGTGCGTGCACGTACTTGATAGTTGGCAATCGAACGAAACGAATATCTGAAAACAGATCACTTATCTCTGCAGGGCTAAGTAATTGATTCCTACAAGAAATCGAAAGCTTGGACAATTAGACAGCGTATTGAGATGAAAGAAGCACAATCTGTGACTATAATACACATTGCTAGTTCAGGTTTTGCTTTGGTTGACTTAATATGTGAGCTTGATGATTCATTCAGCCGAAGGAGCAAATCGAGATATAAAAAAGGGGGAATTTAGTTTTACCTAATGCGCAAGCCAGAAAACTTTTCAATGTCGTTGAGATTGGAGCTACTGGAGCCGTTAAGTTTAGTATTTTTGGCGAGTGGTTTAGGGACATAGTCAAGGCAATCTTGAACAACACTTCTGAAGTCAGACAAGTCCGCGTGAGCCCTACGTTTGGGGGATTCATCATCCGTCAGATATACTGCACAAATGATACAACCACAAAAGCCTCTGAATTGAAACACCAATCTGAGAGATAGAAAAAAAACATCAAACTTTACAGAAATCTGAGCGAATGGGAAGGAAAAAAGACGCACCCAGATCAGATATTTCAACCATCAGATCTACTATGCAAGTAATTGATCGAACCAGGAAAGGAAAAAACCTAAGAATCGATATGTACAAAGGCGAGAGTGAAGAGAGGGGCTCACCGGGTGGAGCAGAAGGAGAACCGGGAGGAGTTTCGAGAACCCTATCGTCAAGAGACAGAAGCAGATCAAGATCCTCTTGGTGCTTTTCCATTTTCGTAGCAACTCAATTTCTCAATACAAACAACAAACGATAGCGAAGCAGACAAGAGACAACCAAAAAACATCTCTCTTCTTCTTCTGGTTCTGGGCGGGAGAGTACTGATTTCGTTGCCGCCGAAACGCTAAAACGACGCCGTTCTCTGTAACCTCGTGTGCTGTGTGGGCCACGTGGAATATTATTGACCGGTTTACACACACAAAAAAAGATCATCAATGTTGAGAGTGAACCGAACGAAATTCGCGTGACGACAAGACTGTCGGCATGCCATTTTGTCTCTTAACGAGAGCAAATTGTGGAATGTATTCATCAACTCTACGTGGTGGACCGCCAACAACTAGATGGCCCGTATTGCACTAACATCCACTAAAAGAGTGACACGTCATGTAACTATGGGCTCCCATCTACATGTTAAGTATTAGTGTAGGCCCACCACATATGTTGGCCCAGTATCAGATGCGTACTGCTCATATATTTATGTCATGTTTCAGTCCATACCCTTCAATTTCAAAACTTATGCAAATACGGCCCGATATAGTTTTTTTTTTTTTGGGGGTCAGATTTTGATTGTATTAAGTCACATAATTCGTTTTAGACTATTATTACATACCTTAGCGACCAAATATTGTAAGTTTTTTACTTTCATTGAGAACATAATGTATACAGTATGTAATTTTGAAGCTTTTTCCTAAAGAAATTTGGTATTCTCCCATAAATAAAAAAGTATAAATAACCATATAATATTGCGGTATTAATTCATAGGTGTGGCATGAAATGAAAGTGATTGTGGTAGGATCAAACATGTTATTAAAAGAATAAAGTTATGAGATTGTCGAATCAAAAAGAAAACGTATGACGAAAGAGATTGGTTTCCCCAAAGAGACGAATTTCAGATTCGAAGAGAGAGCATAATAAACTTATGAATTGGCGTGTTTTTATATTTTTAAAAACTAAAAAAAAAACTAAAAAAAAATAATAATAAAATAAACCGAGAGAGAGAGGAGAGAGGAGAGAGGAGAGAGGAGAGAGGAGAGAGGAGAGGGAGCGTCGTCATCGCATCGGTGTCTTTTGCACACACACCCACACATTTGCACACTGCGTATTGATTTGCCTCCTGCGCTTGACGACGATTGTGGCGACATCTGTTCATATCTCTCCACCAAGTTCCCACGTCCATATGGATCTCAGTCAATCCTCCGATTAGTCAAATTCCCCCACACTCTAGAAAGCAGTCATCTGTAATTCTTCTACCCCAGATCGGTCGCGAGGTCGGGGAACTGCCACGTTCAAGCTCCGTCTCTCATCGGGAAGACAAATTCGTGATCGGGAAAGCTCTTGGGTGGGGTTTTGTCCGCTTGCTGAGAAGAAATCGTTGGATCTGAAACGGAAAGGGGCAAAAACAATCAGTCAATATGGGTTTCTTCAGCACTATTCTAGGGTTTTGCGGATTTGGAGTTGGTATCTCCATGGGACTTGTTATTGGCTACTTTCTTTTCGTCTACTTGCAACCCAACGACGTCAAGGTTCGATTTCGAGTCTTTCTGATTCTTCTTATATTGCTGCTCTTTATGCCTGTCAAAATCTTAGGATTAGCAAATGGGATGAACTTTGTCGCTGATGTATGTTATATGCTTTTATAGGATCCTCAAATTCAATCCATAGCTGACCAAGATCCCAAAGCTATGCTGCGGATGCTTCCTGAGATTCCGCTATGGGTGAAGAATCCTGACTTCGATCGTGTATGTCACATTCTTCTTTCTCTACTCTTGGATTTCTTTTTGTCTCAGCCTCTGATGCTTTTCCTTGTGTCTTCTTCTTATGAACCAGGTTGACTGGATTAACAGATTTATCGAGTACATGTGGCCATATCTCGACAAGGTTGCAAACACTTGCTCATCCTGCTCTTCTTCTGATTCTTCTGTTTCATTTTCTAGTTTTTGAGTTTTTGGTCTCTCCAATTATCCCATGTAGGCCATCTGTAAGACTGCAAAGAATATTGCAAAGCCCATCATCGAGGAGCAGATTCCCAAGTACAAGATTGACTCCGTTGAATTCGAAACTCTTACACTAGGTTCTTTACCTCCTACGTTTCAAGGTAGGTTAATCCTTTTCCTTCTCCTCTTCAATCTCGAGGGGAATTGGTGGTGACCACATGCTATATATGCTTATGTTAGTATTCTTCTCTTCGCAGGGATGAAAGTTTATCTCACGGATGAGAAAGAGTTGATTATGGAACCATGCTTGAAATGGGCGGCAAATCCCAATATCTTGGTTGCTATCAAGGCATTTGGGTTTAAGGCAACAGTTCAGGTAATAAGATATCCTGCTACTGCTTACCCAACGTAAAGACAAGGATAACCTACTTAACATTAGCATTCATGATTGTCCCTTATCCGGTACTTGCTTGCACTTACCAAGAATATTTTCTCAGGTGGTCGATCTGCAAGTTTTTGCCCAGCCTCGTATCACTCTCAAGCCATTAGTCCCAAGTTTTCCTTGTTTTGCCAGCATTTATGTGTCTCTTATGGAGAAGGTCTGTGATTCCACCGTTTTCTTTATACAGTCATTTTTTTTTTCTGTAGTAGTCAGCTTGTTTATCAGATTTTTGGTATTGGCTTTTGTTGATGTTGACCATTCCTTGCTACTATGGCAGCCACACGTTGATTTTGGGCTAAAGCTTGGTGGAGCAGATCTTATGTCAATCCCTGGCCTCTACAGATTTGTCCAGGTTAATAATATCTTTCTCTTACACCATTCAGATTCCTGACTTGTTTGAATCAGAAATTTGATTTGTGAGATGATTGGTCATCTTAGGAACTGCTCACTCTGGTCTTCTAGTTTCATGAAGAGAATTTGTTTCAATCTTGCAAGGCAGAATGGGCAGATTAAACTGTGATATCCTGTGTGGCCAATACATATATATGTATTTGGATATTCACTCTTATTTGGTGAAAGTGGTTTGGTCTTTTAGCTCATACGTTTCTGCTGGATCAAATTTTCATTTGCTGCTCCATGGCTGCGTTAATTGTTTCAGGAGCAAATCAAGGATCAAGTTGCGAACATGTATCTCTGGCCTAAGACCCTTGTAGTTCCAATCCTTGACCCTGCCAAGTATGCCATTCCGCCTTATTCCTTTGAAAAAATCAGTCCATGTCTTAAACCATCATTGTTGCTTAACAAACCTTAAATTATATTCTGCAGAGCGTTTAGAAGGCCTGTTGGAATCGTCCACGTGAAAGTCGTGAGGGCTGTTGGGCTTAGGAAAAAAGGTCTGTTGGGTGGGGCAGACCCATACGTGAAAATCACGCTCTCTGAAGATAAGATTCCGTCCAAGAAGACAACTGTAAAACACAAGAATCTGAATCCTGAATGGAATGAGGAGTTCAAATTCTCGATCAGAGATCCCCAGACTCAGATTCTAGAGTTCGATGTCTATGACTGGGAACAGGTAAAGAAGCTCTATCCGTGATGACATGGAGTGGGATACATAATATATGTATCTCTATCTGCTAACATTTTTGTTTTTCCAATGCAGGTTGGGAAGCACGATAAGATGGGTATGAATGTATTAGCGCTGAAAGAAATGGTGCCTGAAGAACATAAAAGCTTCACCCTGGAACTGCGTAAGACTCTGGAGGGCGGTGAAGAAGGGCAGCCTGACAAGTTCAGGGGGAAGCTGGAGGTTGAGCTCTTGTATAAGCCATTCACGGAGGAAGAAATGCCGAAAGGCTTTGAAGAATCGCAATCCGTGCAGAAGGCCCCAGAAGGCACACCGGCTGCTGGAGGAATGCTTGTGGTGATAGTGCATTCGGCTGAAGATGTTGAAGGAAAGCACCATACCAATCCTTACGTACGCATCTATTTCAAAGGGGAAGAGAGGAAAACCAAGCACGTGAAAAAGAACAGAGACCCAAGGTGGGAAGAGGAGTTCCACTTCATGCTCGAGGAGCCTCCACTCCGCGAGAAGCTGCACGTGGAAGTGCTGAGCACCTCCTCCAGGATAGGTCTCTTGCATCCCAAGGTAAACCACACACTCATATAAAACAGTAACACTAGCAAGTTACAAGTGGTGTGTGGCTATTCTAAAACTAAAAAGTGGTTGTTGATGCGCAGGAAACACTGGGGTACGTGGATATTCCGGTGGTGGACGTGGTGAACAACAAAAGGATGAATCAGAAGTTTCACCTTATCGATTCTAAGAACGGAAAGATCCAAATCGAGCTCGAGTGGCGAACTGCCTCTTGATTGATTTCTGTTTCGATTCGAGACCAAACAAAGAGAGGATTGGTTTGTTGTTGTCAAAAACTCTGTTGTGTTGTTGTACAAAATGGGCTTAAACTTTTAAAACCAACATCAGATTTGCAAAGTCCCCTTTTTTATTTGGATTTGTGTGTTGTGTCTTCGTCGACTTCTCTCTTCTGTGCTAATTCGGTAGTGCGACACTTCAATGTTTCCACTGCTCATTCCAAATATTCGTTACAAAGAAGAAAATCCGCTAAGGTTTTGTATTGTATATACGGCACAACTCTCTACTACCTTAATTGCAAATATTTTATTATGGATGGTGAACAAAATCCAACGTCAGCATCTACATCACGACCTAAGTAATACTCTTTCCTTTGGACTTCCTTTTGATTGGCTGGTCGAGAAAATGACAAATTGGTAATGTTAATTATTTATATCATCGCAAATTTGCTATCTCAATCTACGTAATCTCAATTCTCAAATATCATATTAGTATGTGTTCCGTTATTGAACAAATTACAACATAATTACATGAAATGATAAAAGTTAGCTTTCTTTCTATATATGTAAGAGTCGAGGCTCGAATGGTTTCCTATGATTTGTATGGCATAATATTTTCATCAACCAATGTTAATTTACGTATATTGTGGTACATGTGAACGTCCATTTATTTCTTTCTGTATAATTTTATTTGTGTTGGTGAGTTTTTGTCAGTGTTAATTAATGCTATACACAACAACAACAAAAAAAACAAAACACAAATTAAATTAGTGTGTTTCATTTTTGTAATACAATGACTAAGTAATTCTAATACAATTTGTGGTCGGCATCATCAATCAAGTGTAGTGATTCATTTATATGTTCCAAATTTGAGAAGTCTTTTAAGCAAAGCTTTTAGAAGCCAAATAGGAATGATGGTAATAATTGTGCACCAATGGAATAAATAAGTAAATAAATGCAACAACTCCCATTTTCTTTAGTTATCTCTTAATTTCCATATGAACCACTCTTTTCCCTTTTCTTTTCAATTATGCCCCACGCGAATAACTTTTAGACTTCGGGGGTATTATTGGTTTTTGTATTTTAACAAATTTGGAAATCCAAACCAAATCCAGTATTATTAGTTCTATGATTTTAAAATCCATATTAAAATCTAGTGTTATTGGTTCTATGATTTTAAAATCTATATTGAAATCCAATGTTATTGGTTCTATGATTTTAAAATCCAAGTATTATAATGATTTGATTTTTTATTGGATTTGAATGGATTTAGAAGTGTTTTCATGACTAAAATACAAAGACCCAAATACTTGATTTAACTCAATTGATCGATGCCATCAATTCGCATTCATCCATCCTGGAAATTCAAAGCATTTTGGAAGACATCTTTACTGCTTCCAACTGCTTTGATAGTATTAAGTTTTCTCATATCCCCAGTGCGGATAACTCTGTGACTGACTCTTTAGCCAAACAAGCTTTAAGTAGCTTATTTGTATCAAACATTTAAGATTTTAATGAAGAAATTGTTGAACAAAAAAAAAAACCTTGTTATTTGATTGGATTTGAGTATTTTCCAAATCCAAAGAGGATTTCCAAATCCATTAAAATATAAGAACCAATAACCCCCCTTCAAATACTCTTTGTACAATAATCAAAATAACTTATGTTCTTCACATTTGCACCCAAAAAAACAACAACTTATGTTATTAAACTGTTTCATCGATAAAATAAATTCATACAATTTCAAATAAGAAAAGAAATTGAAGTGTGTATTTTCAAAAACAAAAGAAAAATATATATTGCCTATCCGCGGAGCAAACAAACTACAACCAATTGTCTCGTCAAACAAATCAAATGTTATTGCTAATGTGTTTGTAGTTACTCGCGCGCATTTTAGTTGTTCTTTCACATATTGAGATAGAAATATTGGTTGGATTATAGTGTATAATAGATTCGTAGTCATCGAATGCAAGTAGTAACGCAACATCGATATTAACACAACCTATTATCTAGACTACATGTTTTGCATGTTTACATGATTTTCTTGTAAACACATTGAATCGTCAATAATTGTAAACCTAAAATGTCCGATGTCACAATATAACAAAAGGTCCGTTGGTGTTATATATATAGTTTTCACCATCTAACAAATACTATTATGGTAAAGTCTTGCCTTTTAAGTCTCTGCATAATAAATAAACATATGAAAACTTGGTTAGAGAATAATAGAATAACACCACTAAGTCAAGGTTTCTAGAAGACAAAAAAAAAATTAAACGATTTGTGATACTCATCTATGATTGTTTGATTTAGGTAATTCTTGTTGTAGCTTTTACAAAAAGTTAATAACCACTATATGACCTATATATATTATATACTAATTATTATAGACACAAAGTGGTTGTTATTTTGGCAAAAATGTTAACTATATATACTTATCAATGAAGTCTGTAAGCTAGTACTGTATATTACTATTAGGGTTTCATTACATATATATATATATATATATATTTTTTTTATTAATAAAAGAAAATATAAATAATCATAGGCAGTCCATTAGATAGAAGTCTCACAGCTTTTCGTTTGACCTGCAAACACAATCTCCCAAAATCACTCATTTAACTTTACACCTCCACATTTTAATTAAGCACTACAAAAAAACAATCAAATACAAACGGACGAACCGTCGGAAATCCGTCAGAAATGGAAATAGATCGTCGCATCTAGGTCGACAGAAAACGTAATTCCTAATTTCCGACGGTTTATGTCCGTCGGAATATTCCGACGGGATTGCGACGGAAACTATTTCCGACGGGATTTCCGACGGAATCAGTTTCCGACGGTTTTCCGACGCGGTTGCGACAGTATTCTATCGGAGAAGGCACGACGGGAAAGTCGTCGGAAAGCTCGTCGGAAATCGTATCCGTCGGAATTCCGTCGGTAATTCCGACGGATACAAGTTTCTGACGGAATTCCGACGAATACGATTTCCGACGGATAATATAATATTTTATAAAAAAAATGAAAAATCAAAATTTAAAATAAAATATATATAATTGGAAATAAAATAGAAATTAAAAATAAAAGTTGAAAATATAAAACTAATTGTTCCAAAAAAAAAAAACAAATTACAGATTACATAACGGTTTTTAAAATTCTCCCGGAAATTTTCTTGTAATAAAATCTTCCATAGCCGCGATTCTAGTGTCTTTTTGCACTATTTGATTCTTCAACTCCTCGACTTGTTGGTGGAGTGCGGATTCTCGTTGAGAAGAAGTGTATCCCTTCTTATAAACTTCGGGAATACATCCTAACCCAAAGAAACGACCCTTACTTTTCGGAGTATGCTACAAGAAAAAAACAAAATTATTAGAAAAGTAAAATATTTGCAAAAAAAAAAAAAAATTTGTAAAAATTATAAATATAAAACAATTGATTACTTCTAAAACCAAGGCGTCAATTTCCTCACGAGTCAGCTCTTCGACCCGCGTCCCTTGCTGTGACAGCTGAGTTATGCGTTCTTCTTGGAGCCTCTTTACCTTCTCGACAAGATCAATAGCAACTCCATCTTGTAATTTACCGCTCACCTTGTTGGTGTGAGACAATTGCACAAATTCATACAAATTAACGGGGACACCGCCGTTTTTTCCCGCCTAAAAAATTTTGTAAAGGAAATAAAATTAGTAAAAAAAAAAAAAATGTAAACAAATTTTTTTTTGTATAATTCTTACCAAATTGTCTGCTAGTTTAACAAAACCAGTGGCTCCCGCATTATGCGTTGCTATCCCTTTACCACCTCTTTGGCTCATTCTGTTTTTCGAATTCCTTAAGGAGATTTTTTCCGTCGAGGCATCGGCCCAGTAAACTTGGAACGCTAACCAACAAGTATTGTTCAATCCTCCTGAATCTGAATCTTCTTCAAATTCTTCTACCTCGTCCTCAGAATCTTCATATATCTCAGCGTCTCCTTGCTCGGTGAAGTCAACCACAAGATCAAATTCAAGTGAATGGTCAATTGGACCTAAGAAACCCAATCCGTTTTGTTGCAAAGGATCATTTTCGGAGACACCATATATCCTTCCTCTGGGGTTTATCGAGGTAACAGTAATCCAAGGATCTTGCTTATTCCGCACTCGAGGATATCGAATGTATGAGACTTGGTCTGCTTGTGAAGCGAGGATGAATGGATCATATTTCTGAAGTTTTCTTCTTGAATTGACGGCCGTAACACCAAATTCGTCATGTCGTACGCCGTGGCCGATAGAAGGATCATACCAATCGCATGAAAACACAATGCACCTCATATCAATCATTTCCGGGTAGTGAACTTCCAGTATCTCACGTAAAACACCGTAGTATACAATATCACCTGATTGTGAAGATATACCATAATCACAAGTGGGTCTGCACATTCCTTCCCGTAGAATCTTAAAACCATATCCACGAGTACAATACATCGGATACGCCGTTGCAACAAATGATGGACCGTATATCAACTCTTCCAACCAAGTCGAAAATGATTGACCGTTAGAAGAACATGTCGTAACCTGCAACAAACAATTATAATAGTTGTATAAAACTGAGAATTTTTATTTCATATATTAAATATAATATTTTTAAAAATAAAGCTTACGTAGTATTTCAACCAACGTCTAAATTCGCTATGTTTGAGTGCACTAATTTGATCTTCTGTGTAATGGGGATGGTGAGCGCGAACTTGATCCATGTATATTCTGTATACGAAAATATAAAATGTTTAGTAACAACATAAGAATCAAACAAATAAATTAATTTATAATACCTCTCATATGGCAGAACATCGTCGCAGTTTGTCAGAATGTACATATGCAAGTGATCTTGTTCTTTCTCTGATAACCTTCGTTTCTTGGCTTTTCCACTAACTCGTCCAATTTGTGCAAAGATAGTAGGGACATATACAGAATAAATGGGCCTTTCCCCTCCATCATCATGTCGAGCTGTTCTTCGACTCTTTGTTCGAACTTGTGGTGGAAAGTAATATCCGGCAAAGTTTGACGTTTCTTCATTTATACTTTGTGCCACAATCGAGCCCTCCACTCTTCTTAAATTCTTCACTTTCTTCTTGAGATGAAACATATACCTCTCAAAAGGATATATCCAACGGTACTGAACAGGGCCACCAAGTGCTGCTTCTCGAGGAAGATGAATGGGAAGATGTTCCATAACATCAAAGAATGACGGTGGAAATATCTTCTCGAGATTGCAAATGATCACAGGTATATTTTCTTGTAGATTTCGAATACCGTCTGCTGTAAGAGATCTACTGCATAAATCCTGAAAGAATGCACCTATCCCTGAAAAATTATATGATAATAGAAATAAATTAATATTTTCTATAAATTATTTTAATATTCATGTACAATCTGAAAAAAATTGAAATATACCTGCAATCGCTCCGTGAACGTTTCGGGGTAGAAGGCCTTCAAATGCAAAAGGTAGGAGACGCTGCATCACAACATGACAATCATGACTCTTCATCCCAGATAGTTTCCCTTCCCCGCTATCAACACAATTACGAAGATTAGATGCGTATCCGTCTGGAAATTTTACACTATGCATAAACCAATCAAAGAACTCCTGTTTTGAAGGTGCATCCAACCGAAACACGGGTATTGGACCTTTCCCGTTCCCCATCACGTGCAGTTCTTTACGGGAACATATCTTTGGCAAATCCAATCTAGGCTTCAAATTGTCTTTCGTCTTTCCTTGGACATTTAAAATTGTGTTCATAATGTTGTCAAAAAAGTTCTTCTCCGTATGCATGACATCTAGATTGTGCCTCAACAAGTGATCCTTCCAATATGGCAGATCCCAGAATATACTCTTCTTATGCCAATTGTGAAGATCTCCACATGCATCAACAGGATGATGCCCATTTTCACCGCATATTACTGTCTTCTCTGCCCCATAATCTCTGAACTGGCTTAACATATACTTACCGTCTAACTCCGGAGGTGGATCATCAAATACTTTTTTGTTCTTCTTGAACAATGTAATGCTCAGACGATATGGATGCTCCTTCGGTAGAAATTTTCTATGGCAATCAAACCAACACGTCTTTCGTCCATGCTTCAACTGAAATGCATTCGTATTATCTTGACAATACGGACACGATAACCTTCCATGTGTTGTCCATCCGGATAGCATTCCATATGCTGGAAAATCGCTTATGGTCCACATAAGTACAGCACGCATCACAAAATTCTCTTGTCGAGAAACATCAAATGCTTGAGCACCATTCTCCCATAACTGTTGCAACTCATAAATCAATGGCTGCAAGAACACGTCAAGTGATCTCTTCGGATGCTCTGGGCCAGAAACGAGAATGGTAATGAACAGAAACTCTCGTTTCATACACAACGAAGGCGGTAAATTATACGGTGTCACGATAACTGGCCACAACGAATATTGCCTCCCATGCTTCACAAATGGGTTAAAACCATCTGTACTTAATCCGAGGTACACATTCCTTCTCTCATAGGCAAAACTCGGATACAATGATTGAAAATGTTTCCATGCTTCTGCATCTGAGGGATGGGCTATTTCTCCATCTGATGTATGCTCTGCATGCCATCTCATTGCAGCCGCTGTGCGCTCCGATTGATATAACCTTTTTAACCTTTCTGTTAAAGGCAAATACCACATACGTTTATATGGTACATGAACTCTTCCGCTTGTTTCTTGAAACCGAGGTTTGCGACAAAACCGACATGGCGATCGTTTCTCGTCCTCTCTCCAGTAGATCATACAGTTGTCGATGCATACATCTATCATCTGATATGACAAACCTAGACCAGCTACCAGTTTTTGTATCTCATAATACGAATCTGGTGAAAGATTATCTTCAGGCAAAATTGACTTCACAAAATCCGCGAATGCATCCACACAATCCTCACTCAAATTGTAATCCGTCTTGATGGTCATCAACCTAGTTGCCGTTGATAAAGGCGAATCCCCTTCTCTACAACCTCGATATAACGGATGCTTAGCTGCATCTAACATGTCAAAAAACCTTCGGGCTTCTAAATTTGGTTCCTCTATTCTAACTCCACCCTCAACAAACGATGGTATATTTTCACGAAATGCATCATTTACCATCTGGACGGTACCTAACTGTTCATCTACATCCGTTCTAGGTTCCTCAAACCTATCTCCAATATAATGTTCACTAGTACTAGCATAATTTACCATTGAATCATTTTCTCCATGCGAATACCAAATCTTATAACCCGGTATAAATCTTCGCCTAACTAGATGATTCTGAACATTAGATACCGAAATAAACCTATGATTTCCACATTTACTACAAGGACAATACATCTTACCAGATTGCAATGTTATGTCCTGGTTTGATGCGAATTGTATGAATTGATGTAGACCTTCGGCAAACTCATTCGTAAGTACTCCCGTCACCGGATCGCTCGGACTTTTATCCATCCAAGATCGAAAATAATCAAAACGATTAGAGGAAGACATTTTATAAAGTTTGTTTAGCTTTGTTATGAATGAGGGGAGAGGAGAAGGTTGATTTAAATAGATAAAATTAAGCAGATTTCCGACGGAATACCGACAGATTTCCGACGGAATCTCAAAATTACAACGGCTAGTTCAACGGCTATACAACGGCTATATTAGAAACAACTATTTTTCTGACGGATTTCCGACGGGTTTCTTATTCTGTCGGAAATCCGTCGGAAATGATCAGAAATTTCCGACGGGTCTTTCTCCGTCGGAAATTACCGACGGAATTTGTGTCCGTTTGATTTTTCCGACGGTTTTGAATTTCCGTCACAATTCCGTCGGAATTCCGTCATAAAATTTCCGACGGAATTTGTTCGTCAGAAAATCTGTCAGAAATCGACCTGTTTTCTTGTAGTGAAGGTTCCAAAAAAAAATGTTTTTACCTTGGATATCTCATACATAAAGCTTATACTAAACCCACAAAATCCATATAAATTCGAATTTTCTTACCATTAAAAAACTTTTTTTTTTGAGAAATTCCTCAAAATACCATAAAAACTAGTTTTTGTTCCAAATTTACCACACACTCTTAAATTATGACATACATACCATTTTTTATAATAAGATGACGTTTTTGTCCTTATTTACACATTTATTGTTTTTTTGCGTCGCGCTTCCGACGAAATAATCGAAGAACATCTCCCTATACGCATCTGCATCGTTTGTATCGAAAACTTTATGGCTATCGATGAATCCGTTGCTGAGCAAAGGTTACAAATCTCCATTAAATCTCGAGCAAGTCCCGATTCTATCTCCGGAGCACATAGCTGAGAAACTCGCGATTCTCTTCGAATCGAAATGGCCCAAACTGCAAGAGAAGTCGAGAAACCCAGTCCAACCACTCTCCTCCGGTGTTTCTGGAAGGAAGTCGCCCTCACGGCGGTGCTAGCCATGCTCTGTCTCAGCGTCATCTACGTTGGTCTGGTCCTCAACACAAGCTTCGTGGATTTCACTACCGGCAAAGGATCCTCGCCGTCGCAGGCTACTACCTCGTTCTCATCCTTCTAATTGCCAAATTCGTTGAAGTTTTATCGACTCACCAGTTCAATTTCAATTCCCACAAGCTAGGGATGCTCATAAGATCCACTCTGATAACCACTCTGCTAAATCTCTATGTTGATTAATCAGTTTAAATCAAAAGCTATGAAGCTGATTCTTGTTTCTGTAGAAATGTGTAAGAGGAGTATTGAAAGGAAAGACTGTCTTGCTAGTAATTCATCAAGTAGACTTCCTTCACAACGTTGATTGCATCTTGGTACGGTTTGATGTAACCAAAGATTTTAAAAACTTGCTGAGTTTATGATTTAGGATTTTGCTAAATGAGCGGTTCCATTTTACAGGTTATGCGAGACGGAATGATTGTGCAATCAGGAAGATACGCCGAATTAGTGAGCTGCAGGTTAGATTTTGGAGCTTTGGTAGCGGCGCACGAGACATCAATGGAGCTAGTTAAAGCTATCTCGGTATCAGCCGCTGCAGCAAATGTGCTAATGGCGTCACCAAGAACCCAGAGAGCTATTTCAATAGAGTCTCCCCGTCAACCTCTAACACCATGATCACCAAAAAATACATAGGACTACTTAAATGGAGTCTCCAAGAATACTTAGAACCACTTCCATGGAGTCTCCTCGTTTGGGCGAGCTAAACGATGAACACATCAAGTCCTTTCTCGGCTCCAACATCCCAGAAGATGGATCAAGACTGATCAAAGACGAAGAAAGAGAAGTCAGACAAGTAGCTTTCAAGTTCACAAACTCTACTTAACAGAAGCTTACGGCTGGTGGGGAATAATACTTGTTCTCTTCTTCTCTGTGGCTTGAATTTATGAAGACCTTCCGAAGTGAGAGGAAAATCTTTCTAAACTTAGGAAAGACTTTTAGAAGGGCTTCCTAAACTTGGAAAAGGCTTCCTGAATTTATGAAAGCCTTTCTAAAGCATTTAACAATATTTGTTAAAGACAAAAACCAATTTATGAAGACCTTCCTAACGCATTTAACAATATTATTCAATCTTTCTAAGCATGAGAAAGTTTAGTTTTAATTGTGGTTTTAGTTTACTACAAGTCTACAACTATAGATTGGATGATAATTGAAGATCTCTGAAAAGTTTAATAAGTTTAAGAAGCTTTTTTAATAATTTAGAAATTTTTCTAATATTTTAGCAAATCTTTCTAAACATTTAAGAAGTTTTTCTAAACGTTTAGGAAGACATTACTAAAATAAAATAAAATATTTTTTAAAAGAAATTTGAATGCTTTCTGTTAATCATTTAAAAGACTTTTTAAAGAATTTATGATTGATTTATAATAGTCACTGAAAACTCTGAAAAATCTAAGAAGTTTAAGAAGCTTTCCTAATAATTTAGAAAGTTTTCTAATAATTTAGCAAATCTTTCTAAACATTTAGGAAGTTTTTCTAACAATTTAGGAAGACCTTCCTAAAACTGAATAAAAGATTTTTTAAAAGAAATTTAAAAGTTTTCTAAATTTCATCCAAAACATAGGCTACTGTAAGTTATAAAGTAAAGTAAAGAGAGAATCTGAAAGTGAACCTGTATGAGGGAGATTGGAAAAGTCAATTTGCTGGAAACTTCATGAACTTTGACGATCTCTTTGGTGTTTTCTCGCCAGTCCCGGCATACATCTGTGCAAAAAATAACATTCTTCCACCTTTCTAAATATTAAGAATCTTTTTCCTGAAATTTTTAAGAAGCTTCTTAAATTGTTAGGAACAGTTTTGTTTCAAGTTTAAACCACCATTAATTATTTGCATACATACTCTATAATTCATCGTAATAATGAAGACTAAAGTGTCAAAATCACTTTAAAAGTGAAGGTCTGAAGCAAGATAAGTAAGAAATTCTTCTTGGAAGGTCTTACTAGAATAATAGGACTTCTTCTTGAAATTTCAAAGATCTTCCTAAATAGTTAAGAACAGTTTTGTTTCAAGTTTAAACCATCATTACTTGCATTCAAACCCTATAAACCATCGTAACAATGAAGACGATTTTTGGGAGTCATAAACTATTAGGCAGATGCATAGAAGTATTATTTAAGAAGACATAAACGATCATCATGCAGCTGCATAGAAAGATTTTTAAAGAAGACCTTCTTAGTTGATCAAATATTTAGGAAGTCTTTCTAAAATTTTAGGAAGTCTTTCTAAAATCTTAGGAAGACCTTGCGTAATTATTTAGGAAGGCCTACATAAATATTTGAAAAGGCTTCCTGAATCGCCTGTAACATTTTGTTTTAGTTATTTTCAATTTTAAATATCATTTATTTGGTTTAGGTTTCTTTGTATGAGCTTCATCGATTTTTTTTTTGTATCTTTGCCATTTTTATTTTTAGGAAGTTCATTGATCAATTGAAAGCGACATGTAGAGTCGAGAATGACACAAAATAAGATATCCAAACATTTATTATTGTTTTTACGAAAATATCCATGCGTTTTAGGAAGCTTTTCATATGTTTTAGGAATGCTTTCCTAACTTTTTATTACTGTGTATGTGTCTCATGACTCATCATCATGTAACAATGGTCTTGAATCATTTTCTACAGCAGCAATTCAAATTTAAGAAGTCATCTTATACATTTAAGAAGGTCTTCCTAAACCAAAGGGAACATTCCTACAAAAAAAGGAAGGTCTTCCTAAATCAAAGGAAACCTTTCTTGATTGTTTAGGAAGAATTTTTACAAATTTAGGAAAGGCTTTTTAAATCGAATAGTATAAAGAATTAGTGATCTAATGTTACCGGTTTATGTCTGGGATTTAGGAAGTTACTTTCTTATTTTTATCAAATATGTAATCAAATTTGGGAAGCCATTCCTAAACATGTATGAATCGTTCTTAAATTATGAAGCTTTTTAAATATTTTTGAAAACCTTTGAAGAAACGTAAGTGAACTACTATTATTGCATAAAAGTGAACTTGTGAAATAAACTAAATCATCAAAGACATCAATTTTTTTTTCTTAGAAAGACAACAAGTGACAAAAAAAAAATAGAATGCTATTTCAGAGGGCTTTCCTAAACATATAGAAATCCTTCCTAATTCGTATGTTCAAAACGTTTTTGTACATATTTTGTTATCCCATAAGCAAAACGTTTGTTCTTTGTTTAATGTATATATTTCTGTATATAAAACTTTTATAATGTTCTAAAAAACTTTTATAATGTTCTAAGAAACGTTTCTAAACATCTAGGATTTCTTTCTAAACTTCTAGGTTTCTAAAATTTTAGGAAGACATTCTTAAATGTTTAAAAATGTTTCCTAAAATTTTATACAGAAATCCTACGTATACATGATGCTCACAATGCTCCCAACCCTCCATCTAATGAATCACTCCGCGTGCGTGGCACACATGCACCACCCTTCTCTCCACCGTGTATTGCCCATTTTCTACATCATTTTCAAGTAAGTACGAGTCATGAATAAGCCTCTCTGGAGAAATCAACTCACTCTGTTTCAAGACTGAAACAATGCTTATGCAATTCTCAGCAATGGAAAAACTTAAACCTGTTTTAAAAAAATACGCTTTAGCGTCCAGAACAATTATCACAAAATGATTCAAAAGCATGTTTTCTCCTTCACCGATTCCAAAACTCTTGAAGAACATATCGACAACAGATCCTAGAGCTGCCCAAGTCTCAGAGAAAACACCCACCTGAACCTTGGAAGGAAGAAGCTGGAAGATATCTGATACATAAATCAAATTGTAAGAAACAAATTGTAACATTGTTGTATTACCTACAAAAGCTTATTAGTCGTCTTCCCCATTGTTGATAGCACAATAGCAGGCCTCTCATCGGGAAAGCTGGGGATAAGATTATCATCACACACAATGCATTCGAGATCGGAATGTGTAAATCCACGGTAAAGGATTTGCTCCACAACAAGTCAGTTTCGGTATCAAATTTATTATTGGTCACCCACATATCCATCTTTGATTCAAGAAAGTTCGGAGGTAACACAGAGAGTTGTTCTTCTCTAACGAGAGATAGAACAACAACAGACGTCGAAACCCGTCCTCGAGAGATGGAAGAACCTAAAAATCTTCGATTTTGATTTGGGATTTTTTAATCTCAAATTGCGAAAAGAAAGTATAAATAGTGGAAAGATGATTTACTGAATTGAGCTTAGATCTATGTAATAGGATTGGGAAAAGAGAGTATAGCGTTCTTCATCTCTGTTAGCCACCGAATCCAGATATCAAAATTTAGAGAATCTTGTTTGTAGTTCATTGTGTCGGGAGAGAAGAGAAAATTTGGGAAATTTCTGTTTGATGGAAGGAGGGGCAGAATGGTCAATCAGTTAATAAAAAATGTTAAGAGTGGAAAGAATTGTGCGTCCATGTTATTTTTGTCCCAAAAACTTGTTTTCATGGTAAATATGAGAATTGCCCATTTATAAATATATCTTAATACAAAATACAAGAAATATAACAAGATTATTCTAATATTTTAATCCAATAATTCACCAAAGATGTTAGATAAAAATGTCAAAATTTGATAATCTTCATATATGATACTTACGAGTTCGTTATTATCGATTACAACAACCAACTTTTCCACAAACTCTCCAAAGTTCCTATAAGAAGATCCACCATACTTAACAGTGGCATCCACCTCCTGCCTCCACCTTTGAGCGTTTTCTCTTTCTTCACCGTCTTCTTCCCCCACGATATTTTTAAGACAGCACTAAGACTCAGCTGTGCAGAGGCTGAGGAGATAATTGATCCACCGTACTTAACCGTGGCATCCACCTGCTTCTTCCACCTTTGAGCATTTTCTCTTTCTTCACCGTCTTCTTCCACACGGTAGCTTTGAGCAGTCGCTCATCGACCCCTTCCTTTGAAACAAATATCTCCTTAGCCTCTTTACAGCTGAGTCTTAGTTCTGTCTTAAAAATATCGACAAGGTACACTGTATTTATCACATGGTCTCCCCACTTAAGAAGACAAACGAGAACGCCAAAAACTAAAGCTGTAAATTCATGATTTAGGCAAAATATATGTTTGAGTGGTGAGATATTATAAACAAGCAAGCAAGTGTGCAAATAAAAATAAGACACAAAGTTTGTTAACGGGGTTTAATTTTCAAACTAATATCTATGAATGCCTCGACGGCTCCAATAACCACACCCACCATCCATTCTTTGATTGTAAAACTCATTAATGTGCTTCGACGCTATTAATCTTCTTTGTGTTTCGCTGGGTGATTTGATTTTCGTTTTTGTTTGTTCGGTAAAAGAGAATCGAGTAGAGAAGGGAAAAAAAACGTTGGGTGATTGGATTTTCATTTCTGTTTGATCGATGAAAGGGAATCAAGAGGCAAAAAAAAAGGGAAAACGGAAGCGAGTGACACGTGGAATTTAGAGATGAATGCGTTTATGTCATTATGTAAAAATTAGAGATGACTTGTTAGACTACGCGCAATGGACATGTTGAATAATTTATTCAACCGTCGAACTCATACAATGAAAGTGTTGAAAAAAAAGAAAAAAAATGACGTGGATTAAACAGAGTTGAATTCTTTCAACTAGTACTAATTAAGAGTTAGGGTATCATTTTGTTTATATTATGGGGATTTGATTTAGGGTTTAGTGTATCGGTTTTTTNCTGAGGAAACAGTCAGTTGAGACGTTTTCCACGTTGAATGAGGAGAAAAGTGATGAGTGCTCAGTAGTTGAGGAAATGTTTCCAGATTTGAACCTGGAGCTAAGAATCAGTCTTCCCTTTGATCATCCTCAAAGCTCCGGAAACGGAAGCTTGGGGGCGATTGACGAACGGCACGGAGTGCAGAAGCGAAAGAATGAGATGCTACGTAGTTGGAGATAGCGCGCGGCGACAGTAGTAGCACTGAATATGATTTTTAGAGGAGCTTGTTGTAAATCTTTGGCTTCTTGGGTTTTAGGAGCTTGTTGTAAAATTTTCTTTCACATGAATTGGATGGAATATATGATCATCTTTGTCTAGTCTTTTTTTATAAACTATTTATGTTTTAAGAAACTTCAATACACAATACATTCAATTATACATAAAAACTCGAAATTATATTATCTAACAAATGAAATGCTGTTGATAAGAAAGAGAAAAAAAACAACTTAATGAAATGATAAAAGTACTAATTTCTTTAAGATATATTTATGAGATAGCTTTCCATAAATGGATATGGTACATGTATGTAAGAAAAGAAGAGGAATCAAATGATACGTTGGTGAAATTGGTTATGTTGTTCTCATTTTTCTTGCACGTTAACAAAAAAAAAAGGAAACTATAATACTTTTCTTGTCACAAACAATGTTTTTCTTTGGTTAAATAATTTAATGTTAATTACATGAAGGAAGCAACAACCGATGGTCGATCAGTGGACCCTTTAATTATATCAAAAACTTTATTCAATTGATTAATTCCCAAAGCATATATATCTCCCTAGCCGCCTAATGTAGCTTGTACTACCACTCCAACCTTTGTTATTTTAAGGTTCCCTTATTAAGGTAGATGTGATGTAGTAAAAATAAAAAGATAATAGAAAAATAATGGGTTTTTCCCTTATTAAGGTTCCCTTGTTTTGTGTCACCAACATGATGAACCCATTATTTCTTAGCTTTTAAACCTTACTACTCTAAAAATTATGATTAAGTCAATCGTGAGATTGGCTTCTTTGACATTACAATTAAATACTTTGTAAGAAAAAATAATATAGGAATTGAAAGTATCAAGAGGTGCCAGCACGAAAACAATTTTAAAATTGTGGTCAACTTCTATGTTATGATTTAAAAATTTGTATAAAACTAATAAACTGATTTGAGTTTCTAGATTTACTTTCTTTCCCTTAATGTTTCACGATCAATAAATGATAATTTATATAATCTATGCAGTTTATACTTGATTACAATTAATAGATTAATACATGATCAAATTAAATATTTATAAGTTGTGTACATGTCTTCTCTTTACCCTTTATCGTCGCAGAAGACGAACCAGATCGAAAAAAGAAGATCAGGCTTTCTCATGGAAGAAATAAACACGAATACGTGAGAAAAAAACAATCAAAATTCTATCTTAAGTAATAAGTATCATTTATGAACAATACCGTGTGTATGTGTTCATTGTCGATTTTTTGTTTTTTTTTGTTTATACAGAGCGTTTAGAAGGCCTGTTGGAATCGTCCACGTGAAAGTCGTGAGGGCTGTTGGGCTTAGGAAAAAAGGTCTGATGGGTGGGGCAGACCCATACGTGAATATCAAGCTCTCTGAAGATAAGATTCCGTCCAAGAAGACAACTGTAAAACACAAGAATCTGAATCCTGAATGGAACGAGGAGTTCAAATTCTCGGTCAGAGATCCCCAGACTCAGATTCTAGAGTTCAATGTCTATGAATGGGAACAGGTAAAGAAGCTCTATCTAAAGTGATCGAAAGCAAGAACTCAACTTTGTATAAGAATAACTCTCTTATTTATGTTTAGAAATATAACTCAAAAATTAAACACAAAAGCTCTCAATATGATTTGTCTACAACTCAGAAAGGGGGGAGGGAGGGGGGTGGTATTGGATTATGAATTTTAGAAGATTTGGTGGTTCTTTGAAAATCCCCTGTTATTGAACTAATGATTTCTAAATGTCTTACCAAATTCTATGTTATTCAATCAAGAATTTATAAAAAGTAAATCAAATCCACTGTTTTTGGAAATATTTTAAGTACTGGATTTTAAGAGATTTAGAATAATTTTAAGATGTTTTGATGGAGTTTCCTAGTTAAAAATAAAAAAATTCAAATCTCATGGTTTTAGGTGGGATTTGATATAACTTCAATAACAAATCATAACAACTTTCATAATTCAACCAAATCATATATATGAAAACTCATTAAAACTCAAATCATTTTAAATCACTTCAAATGTTAAGTTGAATACACCCCATTGAAGACAACCATATATATAGGCAATCCCCTGTTATTGAACTAATGATTTCTAAATGTCTTACCAAATTCTATGTTATTCAATCAAGAATTAAAAAGTAAATCAAATCCACTGTTTTTGGAAATATTTTAAGTACTGGATTTTAAGAGATTTAGAATAATTTTAAGATGTTTTGATGGAGTTTCCTAGTTAAAAATAAAAAAATTCAAATCTCATGGTTTTAGGTGGGATTTGATATAACTTCAATAACAAATCATAACAACTTTCATAATTCAACCAAATCATATATATGAAAACTCATTAAAACTCAAATCATTTTAAATCACTTCAAATGTTAAGTTGAATACACCCCATTGAAGACAACCATATATATAGGCAATCCCCTGTTATTGAACTAATGATTTCTAAATGTCTTACCAAATTCTATGTTATTCAATCAAGAATTAAAAAGTAAATCAAATCCACTGTTTTTGGAAATATTTTAAGTACTGGATTTTAAGAGATTTAGAATAATTTTAAGATGTTTTGATGGAGTTTCCTAGTTAAAAATAAAAAAATTCAAATCTCATGGTTTTAGGTGGGATTTGATATAACTTCAATAACAAATCATAACAACTTTCATAATTCAACCAAATCATATATATGAAAACTCATTAAAACTCAAATCATTTTAAATCACTTCAAATGTTAAGTTGAATACACCCCATTGAAGACAACCATATATATAGGCAATCCCCTGTTATTGAACTAATGATTTCTAAATGTCTTACCAAATTCTATGTTATTCAATCAAGAATTAAAAAGTAAATCAAATCCACTGTTTTTGGAAATATTTTAAGTACTGGATTTTAAGAGATTTAGAATAATTTTAAGATGTTTTGATGGAGTTTCCTAGTTAAAAATAAAAAAATTCAAATCTCATGGTTTTAGGTGGGATTTGATATAACTTCAATAACAAATCATAACAACTTTCATAATTCAACCAAATCATATATATGAAAACTCATTAAAACTCAAATCATTTTAAATCACTTCAAATGTTAAGTTGAATACACCCCATTGAAGACAACCATATATATAGGCAATCCCCTGTTATTGAACTAATGATTTCTAAATGTCTTACCAAATTCTATGTTATTCAATCAAGAATTAAAAAGTAAATCAAATCCACTGTTTTTGGAAATATTTTAAGTACTGGATTTTAAGAGATTTAGAATAATTTTAAGATGTTTTGATGGAGTTTCCTAGTTAAAAATAAAAAAATTCAAATCTCATGGTTTTAGGTGGGATTTGATATAACTTCAATAACAAATCATAACAACTTTCATAATTCAACCAAATCATATATATGAAAACTCATTAAAACTCAAATCATTTTAAATCACTTCAAATGTTAAGTTGAATACACCCCATTGAAGACAACCATATATATAGGCAATCCCCTGTTATTGAACTAATGATTTCTAAATGTCTTACCAAATTCTATGTTATTCAATCAAGAATTAAAAAGTAAATCAAATCCACTGTTTTTGGAAATATTTTAAGTACTGGATTTTAAGAGATTTAGAATAATTTTAAGATGTTTTGATGGAGTTTCCTAGTTAAAAATAAAAAAATTCAAATCTCATGGTTTTAGGTGGGATTTGATATAACTTCAATAACAAATCATAACAACTTTCATAATTCAACCAAATCATATATATGAAAACTCATTAAAACTCAAATCATTTTAAATCACTTCAAATGTTAAGTTGAATACACCCCATTGAAGACAACCATATATATAGGCATTAGCACAGCTTTGCTAATTTCTTTTTTATATTAGAAATAGAAAACTACTTTTTCCTATTTTCTATTTCCTAATGACAATAGAAGATTTCATTTTTTCACTAGAAATAGAAAACTACTCTTTTCTATTTCCTAATAGAAGATTTCCTTTTAAGTCGATCTTATCCTTAACAACAAACTTAGTTTAGGTATCTTAGACTTCAAGTAATGATGAAGATTATCCAACATTCTCCCTCTTCATCTTCAACTTGTCAATCTTCATCAAAGTCCTGTTATTTCTCTCCACTACACCGTTTTGTTGCGGTGTATAAGGGGCCGTGAGATGTCCTTCTTTGGGAAAGTTTGGCGAGTTTGCTTCCCGAACAAGCATGACTCACACATTCTCTTTTCTTCTCTGATTTTTGGCAATCCATGAACCATCTCTTGTTGGGACATATTAGCGATAGTTTTAAAACTTATATGCTCTAACCTTGCGTGCCATCTCCAAGTATCGTCTTCTATGCTTGTGTGTAAGCATATAAGCTTTTCTATCTTGAGATTGACTTTGTAGAGCCTATTAGGTGCCCGTGTGACCTTCACCAAAAGTCTTCCACTTGGATCATGGAGTGTCAAATAATCTTGTCTCATCCGTACATCACACCCAACTTCTGTAGCTTGTCCTAAGCTTAAGATATTGCTCTTGAGTTCGGGTATGTAGTAGATATCAGTAACAAGTTTCTGTTCATCCGTTTTGCTTTGAAAAAGGATTGATCCTTTCCCACATATTTCAACACAAGATCCATCTCCAAACTTCACCTTGCCCTTTATGAACTCGTTGAGTTCAGAGAAGTATGACCTGTTACCCGTCATATGGTTACTTGCTCTATTGTCAAGATACCATACTCCTTCTTCTCCTTCTTTGGTTTCATACTTTTTTGGTATGACGTTTTCTTCGTTTAAGAACACGGCTTCATGCATATAAAGGGCTGGATCAGCTTCTTCTGTCTCCACTTTATTTGCTTCTTCTGTCTTTTGTGTTCTTCTGGGCATACGGAGGCATAGTGACCGGGTTTGTCACAACGGTAACAAATCACTTTCGATTTATCCTTATTTCCTCTTGATTTGTTTCGATCAGCTTGGTTTGTTGACCTATCTTGTGAGTTATTTCGCCCTCTACCACGTCTGCTACCTCGTGATGATGACGAGCCTTGTTCGCCTAAATTTGCGTATAACAAATTGTCTTGTGTTTCTCCGTGGTTTTCCTCATCGAGAATTCTTTCTTCATAGGCCTTGAGTCTTCCTATGATGTCTTCAAAGGCTGTTGAGTTTAGGTCTAGAACTTGCTCAAGGGAAGCTATGATTTGGATGTATCTGGTTCTTGGTAAACTATTGAGAAACTTCTTCACAATTTTTGGTTCTTCAATTGTTTGTCCAAGAACGGCTGCCTTCGATGCTAGCTCCGATAACTTTCCCGCAATGTTATTTATTGTATCTGTGTCGTGCATCTTGATCCGTTAAAACTCGCTCATTAGAGTTTGAAGTCTTGCTTCCTTGACGCGATCGGCTCCTAGGTGACGAGTTTTAATCGCCTCCCATATCCCTTTTGGAGAATCTTGATCGCCTACTTGCAAGATAAGAGTCTCCGGGATTGATTGAAACAGTAATCCGATTACGATATCATTCTTGTCGGAAACTAATGAACCCGGTTCTATTGTTTTCCACACCTTATGGATTCGCAATAGAACTATCATCCTCATGGCCCATACCGTATAATTCGTTGCGTTTAGCATGGGGCATTGGATTGAGGAAGGAATAAATTCCTTAGGCCGAGGAAGAGCGACGTCGTCTCCCATGGCTCAATCACGTCACTGTTTTTCTCCGTCGAAGTCTAGCGATCAAAACCTTTTTGTTTTGATCGTTTAACATGAAGCTCTGATACCAAATAAAGTGATTGAAAGCAAGAACTCAACTTTGTATAAGAATAACTCTCTTATTTATGTTTAGAAATATAACTCAAAAACTAAACACAAAAGCTCTCAATATGGTTTGTCTACAACTCAGACAACCATATATATAGGCATTAGCACAGCTTTGCTATTTTTTTTTTTTATTAGAAATAGAAAATTATTCTTTCCTATTTCCTATTTTCTAATGACAATAGAAGATTTTCTTTTAAGACGATCTTATCCTTAACCACAAACTTGGTTTAGGTATCTTAGACTTCAAGTAATGTCGAAGATTATCCAACATTATCAATGGTGATGACATGGAGTGGGATACATAATATATGTATCTCTATCTGCTAACATTTTTGTTTTTCCAATGCAGATTGGGAAGCACGAGAAGATGGGTATGAATGTATTAGCGCTGAAAGAAATGGTGCATGAAGAACAAAAAAGCTTCACCCTGGAACTGCGTAAGACTCTGGAGGGCGGTGAAGAAGGGCAGCCTGACAAGTTCAGGGGGAAGCTGGAGGTTGAGCTCTTGTATAAGCCATTCACGGAGGAAGAAATGCCGAAAGGCTTTGAAGAATCGCAATCCGTGCAGAAGGCCCCAGAAGGCACACCGGCTGCTGGAGGAATGCTTGTGGTGATAGTGCATTCGGCTGAAGATGTTGAAGGAAAGCACCATACCAATCCTTACGTACGCATCTATTTCAAAGGGGAAGAGAGGAAAACCAAGCACGTGAAAAAGAACAGAGACCCAAGGTGGGAAGAGGAGTTCCACTTCATGCTCGAGGAGCCTCCACTCCGCGAGAAGCTGCACGTGGAAGTGCTGAGCACCTCCTCCAGGATAGGTCTCTTGCATCCCAAGGTAAACCACACACTCATATAAAACAGTAACACTAGCAAGTTACAAGTGGTGTGTGGCTATTCTAAAACTAAAAAGTGGTTGTTGATGCGCAGGAAACACTGGGGTACGTGGATATTCCGGTGGTGGACGTGGTGAACAACAAAAGGATGAATCAGAAGTTTCACCTTATCGATTCTAAGAACGGAAAGATCCAAATCGAGCTCGAGTGGCGAACTGCCTCTTGATTGATTTCTGTTTCGATTCGAGACCAAACAAAGAGAGGATTGGTTTGTTGTTGGTAAAAACTCTGTTGTGTTGTTGTACAAAATGGGCTTAAACTTTTAAAACCAACATCAGATTTGCAAAGTCCCCTTTTTATTTGGATTTGTGTGTCTTCGTCGACATCTCTCTTCTGTGCTAATTCGGTAGTGCGACACTTCTATGTTTCCAAGTTGTGTACATGTCTTCTCTTTACCCTTTATGTATTTATGTTTGATGCATGAGGAAAGAAAGAAAACATTTGAAACTATACAAAAAAGTGTTGTTGTGAGTTGTGACGTCGTCTTGAAATAAAGAGTTCCATACTAGTTGGGCCGTTAATTATTTATAATCCTTTTGGGCTTTTTGGACCCAATCATAATTTTTATATGTGTGTTGTTTTTATAGCATGGGGCTTGGGTCATTTTCACGATTAATTTTAGGTAGCTATCAAGTTTTTTTCATTTGAAGTTCATGTAAAATAAATTAAATTAATAGATGTTTCTCTGAGAAACAAAAAATAAAATAAAAAATCAAGACTATATTATTTCAAAAGCTTGTAGTTTAATCTTTCTCTGAAAATTGTCTGGTAAAAAAGAGGACACAAGGGAAATTGAAAATGATTGAGGCTGATGACAAACAATGGGAATCTAAATTATGATGGAACATATGTCTTTATGGTAAGTGCTAAAAGGCGTGTCACAGGAGGCAATATTAACATCTATGGCCTCAAAAAATTGATTTAAAAGGAGCTTTTTGGTTTGACCGTGTCTAATCAGTTTCAGACCAAAGAGAACAAACTCATAAAAGTGTTGTTCAAATTATTTACTGTTAAGATAAAAACTCTTTACCTTTGTCTGCACACACAAAAAAAAGTTATATACTACTAACTAAAAGTCTAAAACTAATAGTACTACTCAGCTTTCTCTCTCTTTTTTCAGCTATAAATAAATACCCAGCTTTATGAATAGTTTTCGCAGTAAATAAAAATGGGGAACAGAAGGAGTATTAAGTACATTTATGATGAAGGAGACAAAGAGAGAAGAAAATAGAGTGTTGATTTGAAATTGTTCTCTCTATCTCTTAAGCATTCATAATTTTGAGCAGAAAACAAACAAGAAAGCGTGCCTTATGCATTTTCCCTTACATTCAATGTGTAGCCTCGTTTTACTAAGTTACAATCCACATTACTTTAGTAGTACTTGTGAAAATACAGTAATAATGTAATAATACATACTTACCAATACTCTAAAATATTTATCTACACAAAATTAATTAACAACACATTTTTCGATTCATTTACCAATTACTCTTATAAATTAGTTTATTTTAGCGAGCAATTTGTTTTTTCAGTTAGTAATTTATTTTTCTTAATATTTGCAAATAATTAATTATGATATTAAGATAATTAGAGGTAAAGACTCATGCATGCTCTTTAGTCATTATTCCTAACAATGGTGTTTTTGTTTTGTTCTATTATAATTATTGAAAGACAAACCCATTATGAGATATGATGATAGGGTCGTAAATAATAAATATGTCTAAATGTATATGAAATGATGCAACAAGTGACTTCTAATATGATGATTACAGAGCATTATAAATCACCATCGTGATTATTTACTAAATATATACAAATTATAAATTTTCAGATTTTTAGTTTCTCACATAATATTAGCATCAGAAAAGCACCTCAATGAGGTCATGCAAAAGCTAACAACACGTCTTAATTTATAAACAAAACAAACAGCACACAAAAAAGTGAATTATTTTTGTTCCTAGGCTTATTACTCAAACTCATGAGGAGAATCTAAAGAAAGAAACAACGTTCACTTGGAAAAAGACAGTAGAGTTAAATTTAAATTGTTTCGTATAAAATATTTTGTTTTGGGGTCAATGCATTTGCAAAGAGAACATAAATATTATACGCATTAACAAACAAAAAATGTCTGTTTTTGAGTCCACGTGATGTTATAAAAAAACTATACATTTGGCTTTGTTTTGTGGTTGTCTACTTGTTTGCATTGGTTTGCCTTAAGCAGTTACTTAGCTTATATGCTTTTCGTCAATGAAATGACAAATAGATCAATTGTAACTTTTAAGCATTCCTAATTTCATATCATAGAATACATAGTAGGTAGTATAGGTGCCTTCACATATTCATAACATTCATCTCTTAGGAAATTAATTTCCACATTAATTTTTGGTTTTTTAAGTAGTGCATTAAGTAAAAATGTAGCTATAACGCCAATCATATATAATACTATAACAGTAACATGATCAGCTTGGGATTTTATTTTATTTTCATTCAATTATCAATATTTTTATGATATATTTATTTTGATTGGCCAAACTAATTTAAAACAAAACAACAACATAACGATAATGATCAAGCATAAATCATAATTACGTAAAATTATGTGAATAATTAAAAAAAAAATTGGGATAATTAATCACTTCACTATATCCCCAAATTACCAAATAATCCAAAATTAAGTATCTATATGTGTCTATATCCTCATGTTAGCAAATAATCTAATCCAAGGTATCTGTTATGTGCACTATAGATCAAAATGAATCAGATTTGTGAGATCTATGCATATAGGTTTTGGTTTATGGAAAATATATTTTAAAAGTTTAAATTGAGAATAATAAGAAAGAGAGCACAAATTTCAGAGAGGGGAATGGGCATGTGATAAAAGCGAGCTTCTCTGTTATTATAAAAGCGACCACGCTTGTTTTCTTGCAATGATTCGGTCTACTTTCTTATAATTCTCTCTTTTTTATTCTATTTTATCCTATCTATTATTTCCCGTCTCAAAATTTTCATAAATATATCCCAATTATTAATGCTTCTTGTTTTATTTAGGCCAAAAAATGTTAGGCCGCTATGAAAAATCAAATGTTTCTATATATATATATATATATATATTAAAGTTTTTGGATAGCTTCTAATCATAATATCCATGTTACCAAAAACTTAAACGACATGGACAATTTTGCACCAAAGTGTGATAACCAATGGTGCATGACATTTTCTTCCAAAAAGGAAACCAGAAAACTATTTTGTTAATACATAATCAGAAAATGCTACTTTAACAATAGGTTTGGACATAAAAATCGAATCTGAAAAATCGAATCGAAATCGACCCAAAATAATCGGTTCAAATCGGATTCGGTTATTAATTATTCACTCGACGCATCTTAAGTTTGAGAACCGTGGGTATCAGTTAGGTTCCGGTTCCTACCCGGAACCGATCGATTATTCGATTTTTTTTAAACATGAAAAATAAAATAAAATTATGGTCGAGTGAAGGTTTTGTGAGGCGATTTTCCGATGAACTAGATGATCTAGAGGTCGATCTACATACGGTTTTGAATGTCTCACAGTCAGCTATTCAAAATTTCTTTCTGTTACCGATTCTAAAGTATATTCGATCCGTAAATAAGTTCGCAAGTTGAAAAAAAATTATTGTGCCTATTTTTCAAAAAAATTAGTTTTTAAACTTGATTTTCATTCAGATATTTGATTACATTTCGGGTATACGGATACATTTTCTATTATTTTGGATCTAGTTGGATAAAAAAATGAATCAAACCAAAATTATACGAGAACCGGGTTTTAAACGGTTTTGAGATTTGAGAACTGAACTGGCCCTGAACCGGTAGAAACCTAACCGAACCCGAATCAAAATCATTTCGATATATATATATATATATATAGATATAAAATTCTCTTGTCGAAAGAATCGAAACCGATTGAATCCTGTCCGAACCAAGTCGAAGATCCGAATGTCCAGGCCTAATAGAGATTATTACCGAATCTGATTTCTCTTAACTTTAGGCGTACAGACTTTTATGTTCCTTCTTTTTTTTTTTTTTTTTTTGTGCAATGACTTTTATGTTCCTTCATTCTCCGAAAGGTGCAGACATTCGTCTACTTTACTCACTAGATATGATAGTATATAGTAAATAAATAAAAATATATTAGAATTATAATAATAGAAAAAGGATGATAATGTTTTTCGTTGATGTCAAAAAGAAAAATAAAGTTTTTGTTCTACCATTGAAAGCACATTGTCCTTATAGTTTTTGACAGCCCATTATTTACAGCTGTAAGTCTTGTAGTGTATTAAAATCATCAAACGGGTAGAAAAAGAAAATCTAGATCAATAAATACAAGTACTTGTATAAGCAACATCGAGATTTACAATCTTTGTTCGAATCATGGGAGAGAATATTAATGTACTATCTAGCAAATTTTTCTTTCAAAGTTTTGTCTTCTTATCAGCTATTTTTTTGAAGGAAAACAAAAACACAAATTTATCTCATATTATCATAATCATTGTTGATACGAGAAAAGTTACGATCATGCTGGAGAGTGAAGAGCATCGATCTATCGTATATATACACTCAGCTTATAGCCAAGTGAAAATATGTTTTGTTTAGAAAATGTTTTTTATTTAACGAATAGCTTTAAAATAGTGAACGAATAATTTGCTCGAGAAACCAAAGCTCACTCGTGCGAGCAAAACGTGACTCGCCGCTAAACCATGTGATTACGCTAATTTAATTGTTTTAACTTGTTGATAAAAACAACAAATCAGTACATAGACGCTGCAAACACATTAAACCTTTCAAGCTACCCATTTTGTAATAAATTTTCATGGATAAACATAACAGTAAATATTGGTGGTACAATAGAGTGAGTATTTGTTAGGTTTGTTAAATTTAATTATTAGAATAGTGGTTACAATAAAGAAATACTTTTAAAACTGAGGATATATATTTTTTTTTTTTGGCAAATATACTTTAATCGAGAGTAGTAGTAGTAGGAGGATATAGTATAAATTTGATTACATGTCGTGACTCCCGAAACAAAATCTCTCACAAGTAGCTATCACAAAACAAAGGGAAGGGAGTTTTTGCTTGGGGCTTTGCTCATCATCCTCTGCCTTGAAAAACTACTTCCGTGTCTCCCTCTCTGTCTACACACAATCACACTCTTCTATTACTTCCTTTCTTTCTCTCCTCTCTCTATATATATCTTGTAGAGCTCTCTCTCCATTCACTCTTAATCCTTTCACACAAAGAGAGAAGAAGGAAGCTATGGAGAACGGTGAGAAAGCAGTGGAGACTGTTGTTGCGGGGAACTATGTGGAGATGGAGAGTGAAGGGAAAGCGTCGGATATGAAATCAAAGCTTTCCAACATGTTCTGGCATGGCGGCTCTGTCTATGATGCTTGGTTCAGCTGCGCTTCTAACCAGGTACGTAAATGGTTTCTATATATATATATATATATATATTTCTCAGATGAGGATGAAAAAGCTTTGGTTTTTTTACTCTCTCTGATATCTGTAAATGATTATGTGTGTGTTTAGGTGGCGCAAGTGCTGCTGACGCTGCCATACTCATTCTCACAGCTGGGGATGCTCTCAGGGATTCTGTTTCAGCTTTTCTATGGCCTCTTGGGTAGTTGGACTGCTTACCTCATCAGCATTCTCTATGTGGAGTACAGAACCAGAAAAGAGAGAGAGAAAGTTAACTTCAGAAACCATGTCATTCAGGTAACTAGTAGCTCTTTTTTTTTTTCTTTCTATGTATTGTTTCAAAGTATCTTATCTTTTGTAAATATTGACATTGGGTCTTTTTTAAAACAATGTCAAGTGGTTTGAGGTTCTTGATGGATTGCTTGGGAAGCACTGGAGGAATGTTGGGTTAGCATTTAACTGCACCTTCCTTCTCTTTGGATCTGTCATTCAACTCATAGCCTGTGCCAGGTACTACTAATTATCCCAAACTCTTTTTTTTTCTTGAGGAAATAGGATTAGCATAGGTATATATACATATGAACTGAGAGTGATGAATGAATGAATGTGCAGCAACATATACTACATAAATGACAATCTGGACAAGAGGACATGGACATACATATTTGGGGCATGTTGTGCAACCACAGTCTTCATCCCTTCCTTCCACAACTACAGGATCTGGTCCTTTCTTGGACTCTTGATGACCACTTACACTGCCTGGTACCTCACCATTGCCTCCATCCTCCATGGCCAGGTAAATTCATTAATGGACTTGTTTATTTTTCTTCTTCTAATTAATTTCTATGGTTAGATTAGCTTAGCTGGTGGTGTTGTGGTTCAAGGGGACTCAAAAACATCAAAGAAGTTGTCTTCTTCCTTGTGTCTTTTTGGCCCTTCTGTATCAAGCAACATGTGGTTGGGACCACATTTTACCCAACCCTATACATTGGTGTCAGACATGGTTTTAATCCATAATATATATATATATGTAGATGATAGAATAATATATCAAAAATAATATGTAACATCGTTGGTTATAGGTAGAAGGAGTGAAGCATTCGGGACCAAGCAAGCTCGTCTTATACTTCACAGGGGCCACAAACATTCTTTACACATTCGGTGGACATGCTGTTACTGTGTATGTCCTCTTCCTTTTTCTTTTTTTAACCTTTTTAACTCTCTTTCATTGTTCTTTCTTTTTCTACTCTTGAAACTGAATTTTGTGTTGTTGGCAGAGAAATAATGCATGCGATGTGGAAGCCGCAGAAGTTCAAGTCCATTTACCTGTTTGCGACTATCTACGTGCTGACGCTGACGCTGCCTTCTGCGTCTGCGGTTTATTGGGCGTTTGGCGATTTGCTTCTAAACCATTCAAACGCATTCGCTCTCCTACCCAAGAACCTTTTCCGTGACTTTGCAGTGGTGCTCATGCTCATCCACCAGTTCATAACGTTTGGGTTCGCGTGCACGCCGCTCTACTTCGTGTGGGAGAAGCTGATAGGGATGCACGAGTGCCGGAGCATGTGTAAGAGAGCCGCCGCGAGGCTTCCCGTGGTTATACCCATTTGGTTTCTCGCAATCATATTCCCTTTCTTCGGTCCCATTAACTCTACCGTCGGGTCTCTCCTCGTCAGCTTCACCGTCTACATCATCCCTGCGCTCGCCCACATCTTCACCTTCCGCTCCTCGGCCGCACGCGAGAACGCCGTGGAGCAGCCGCCGAGGTTTCTGGGGCGGTGGACTGGGGCTTTCACAATCAACGCGTTCATCGTGGTGTGGGTGTTCATTGTTGGGTTCGGGTTCGGTGGCTGGGCCAGTATGATCAATTTTGTTCACCAGATTGACACATTCGGCATCTTCACCAAATGCTACCAGTGCCCTCTGCCGGTAATGGCCTCGCCTCCTCCGATCAGCCATCCTCTCGTCAATCACACTCGTGGCCTTTGAATCTTAAGCAACAATCTCAATTGAGGAGTAACTCACGACAAGGTTTTTCGAGTTTTGGGTTCGTTTAGATCTACCAAGTCCCCTAGTGTTTGTGGGTTCGTTTTGCTTGTCCATTTCTATTGTCCTTTTATCTTTGGAAATTAAAGAAGAAAACAAAACTTTTAGGAATTACGCCAAATATTTCATCAAAGATCAATCCTTGTATTCTTCCTAAAGAACAAAATGTGTTTATCCGAAAACCTCAACAGAACTTTGGGAGAGAGAGAGAGACGCCAAACATTTTCAAGGATTCAACGATTCAATTCGAGACTTACGTTCAAAAAGGAAAAAAATGTAAGAAGGCTTTGGAATATAGAGAGCATGAGCAAAAGTTTGATAAAAATGCAATAACAATCCAGATTCTAAAACCCATCACAAGCACGATAACCACGAGTCCTAATAATAATTCCAAGACATGAAGAACACAAAGATTAAATAACAAAAAGAAGATGAAGATAGATAGATATTGATAGCAGGCGGCGAGAATGAGGATCGTTTTTCATCTGTGAGATGACTGATTTACCCCTCGTGCACCGCCTTGAAGTTGTTTTGCTTCAACGACCGCCGCTTGTGCAGTCCCTTGCGAAGTGACCCGACTCTCCACAGGTGTAGCAGCTCCCGCCACCTCCTCCGCCTCCACCGCCGAACCTACCGCCTCCACTGCCTCCGTATCCGCCACCACCACCACTGTATCCTCCTCCACCTTCAGAACAGTCTCTCGCCATGTGACCTGGTTCTCCGCACTTGTAACAAGCGCCATCACCTCCGCCACGGCCACCGCCATAGCCTCCTCCCCCTCCTCCGTAACCGCCACCACCACCACTGCTGTATCCGCGGCCTCCACCACCACGTCCCCCACCTCTTCCGCCACCGCGTCCCTCGGATGGACCGCCGCTATTTCCCTGAACGGGAGCGCCGTCGGGTCCAGTCACTTCGACAGCCTTGGCACGGCCGCTGTTGTCGGACTCAACCTGGAACTCGACGGATTCGTCGGTGGCAAGGCTACGAAACCCCTCAGATCTGATGGAGGACTGGTGAACGAAGAGATCCTCACCACCGTCGACGGGAGTGATGAAGCCGTAACCCTTCTGGGTGTCGAACCACTTCACCGTCCCTTTGCGTATCTCCCCACCGCTGTTTCCGTCGCCACTCATTCTGATCAAATCTCTCTCTCGCTCTTTCTCTCTCTCGTAAGAACAAAATCACCGATCAGATCTCTCTCTCCCTCCCTTGGCGTGAGGCGGACGCTGTTTATATCTGCAGCAGATGTGTGGAAAGGGTATCCGTGCCACGTCTGCATTTTTTTATTCCCAATTACTTTCATTTTTTAATTTCCTCTTTTCATATTCCTATTTTCATTACGTATTTCCATTTTTCATTCGTTATTTATATTTTTTCTATTTTTTCTCCACAATTTCTTGACTTTTTTTTATACAGGAAAACTGTTAAAATTTTAGAAACCATGCCAATATAAAATAAGGAAATTTTATTTCTTCAAAAAGAAACGAATTTGTGAGTAGTGAAAAAATATGGATGGCCTTGAAAATGGGCCAGCCTAATGTTCGAGAATTGTATTATTTTTCCTTTTTGGGAAACTAAAGGGACCACTGGCCCAGCTTCTTCGATCTGGACGGTTGGGGATGCTTTGCAGGATGGTTCTCAGCCGTCAGATTCACATCTTAAGTTGTTGAATTATACTTATATTTTAATTATTAAAAAAAAAATAGAAAATCGTTTAAAGCTTATCCTTTTCTCCCGAAAAGATCCTAACAGAGTGAAGGGGTAATATGGGAAAGACAAAATCTTTCCCATTTATTTTTATTTTCTGGTTCGGTCAAACATTAAAAGTTGACGGACGTAAGCAGATATTTTGACTAGCCCCACAATTTTGGGAACGCAAACTGCGTGCCGTTTGTTTTATTTATTTATTATATTTCGCTTTCTGTACCAATAAATAGTAAATTTACAGATTATCCCCAAAGTTTTTTACTATTGTCAGTCAAAGCCTCAAAGGACTGGTCAATATGATATAACGTCCATATATATTCCAAATGAAATGACGATGGGACATGTCGATGCTTCTTTTAAATTACAACACCCTCGAAACACATACATATATATTCATTCTTTCTGAATTTTTTTTTTACTGGGGAAAAGAAGATAATAGTTAATGTGTTGTTCATTTACTGTCTTGTTAGCCAATAAGTTTATTTGTATCAATTATGATTCCAACTACTTATACTAAGAAGAAGTGGTTGAGCTTAATAAATGTCGCTCGATAAATTAAAGATGAGTATGAAATGTGTTATGCAAATAGAAATTCAATAGGAACCGAATAGTTTTTAACGGATGCGAAAACCTTAGTCAATGGATTATTCTTTGAGGTTTGTAGTGAAGGTAAGTGTGCGAATTGAATGAAGTTTGAGAATGTGTCCTAAATTGGTTTAGAGCTGTAAACAATTGAATTGATTTAACTTAAAATGTGCAAACCAAAATATTGGTTATGTATCTCGGTTTGTTTGTAACAATGTTAACGACATTTATGGAAGCCCAACAATCTAAAGGCGTAAAGCCCATCTTGCTCATCAAACGACGTCGCTCGGCTGGAAGACATAACAATCTAATTATTGCCAATTCCACCACCGGCGGCTTAGGGATGCGGAGCGGGAAGAAGAGAAGTAGGTCAGAACCTGGTTCCACCAACCATCCCAGGAACAAATACTCCGACAACCCACCGGATTTCGCTTTGTTGGCCTCTCTCTACCCTTCTTTCAAGCCCTTTGTTTTCTTCTCCGGTGCTCGTCCCCGCATCGACTGGACCGATTACAACGCCACCCGAGAGCTCACTCGTGTCCTCCTCCTACACGACCATGCCCTCGACTGGTAATTAAAAGGAACTCTTTGTTTTCTTCTCCGGTGCTTTTATTTTTTTTACAATTCAATGTTTTTCTTTCTAGGTGGATCCCGGACGGACAGCTCTGCCCGACTGTTCCTAATAGATCGAATTACATCCATTGGATCAATGATCTTTTGTCCTCTGAGATCATTCAAAGCTTTGGTAGCAAAGTAAAGGGCTTTGACATTGGTACAGGAGCCAATTGCATCTATCCTCTCCTCGGTGCATCCCTTTTTGGTTGGACTTTTGTTGCCTCAGGTTTCTTCTTCTTCTTTCTTTCTTTCTTATCATATGTCCATTTGCAGTATATAGTATGTCTGACTTCTTCGGTAGTTGGCTGGCTCTACGTTAAACACACTCTCATTTGGATGCCATTGTTGTTTATTGTACGCAGATTTTACTGTTGTAGCTCTAGAGTGGGCTGCCAAGAATGTTCAAAGTAATCCCCATATTTCAGACCTAATCGAGATCAGAGACTCTAAACTTCTTCCAGATTGTTCCTCTGAGTCCCATGTCCCAGAGGTTGTAAATAGAGAGGGTGAGGAGCACCCTAGTCAAACAGTACCTGCAGAAACCACATTCTCCCCCACGCTTCAGTCTGATTGCCTTGAAGTTGAAGATGGCAACAAGAGCTATATGGGACCAGCCATACTCCTCGGCGTTGTCAAGGAAAATGAAACCTTCGACTTCTGTATGTCCAATCCTCCCTTTTTTTAGACCTTTGAGGAAGCAGGCCTTAACCCTAAAACTTCATGCGGTGGGACTCTTGAGGAGATGGTTTGCAATGGTGGGGAGCAAGCTTTTGTGACCCGTATTATCGAAGATAGCACTGTACTGAGGCAAAGATTCAGGTGACTGTACCCAAATAAACTGTTGCATCTTTCACATTCTTGGTTTTTCATCCACCATGACTTATCTTTGCGATCATGTTTTGTGTTAGGTGGTACACTTCAATGCTTGGAAAGAAGGCTAACCTCAAACTCTTGATATCTAAGCTCTGGGAAGTAGGGGTTACAGTTGTAAAGACCACTGAATTTGTCCAAGGCCAAACATCCCGTTGGGGCCTCGCTTGGTCCTTCATGCCCACGGCTAGAAAGATTATTGTAGCATCTCCTGTAGCCAAAAAGAGCGTTTCTTCTTTTATGCTTGAGGTAATCGATCTTTAACTTTTGTCATCTCTTGCATGCTCCGGTAACATGTTTTTTTCTATGGTGACTAACTAAATCAAAAGTCTCGGGCTTTTGTGGAGCCTTACATTCTTCATGGTGACTTTGTGTTTTACAGGGCATTAAACGGCAGTACAGTGCTGCAGATGTGCTGCAATCAGTTGAAGAATTCTTCAAGAGCTGTGGTGCCTCGTGCAAATTAAACTCTTCTACATTTTCTGTTGACGTAAGTGCACTACACATTATCGTTTTGTCTTGCCATCCAATCTTGTTTCTACAGTATCTCAAGCTCAACGGAGTTCCCTTCTATTGTTATGCAGATTGTTGCGTCCAGTGACCAGTGCAACACAATTTCAAAGAATGGAATTATAGATGTGGATAGTGCGAGAAGCCACGGATATGAAAAACAGTCACTGGATTGCTCCAGTTTGCAAGTCCCTCAAGATAAACTATCTTTCCGCATCTTGGTTTGTTTGGATTTGATTTAATATTATATCCTTAACAATCGCCTTCCCTTTTTCAATTGGTGTATGATGGAGAAATCTCTGTTACAGGTGTTCCAGCAGATGCCAGGAACGTTGCTTATAAAAGGATCATTACATCAGAAAGATAGTCCCCTCTCAGGTTAGTCAATTTTCTCCGTTTCCCGAAATTGCTGGCAGAATCTTTATTCATGAATCTGTCAACGCTTTGCTTCTATTCGTCTGGTCTCACCAAAATTGTTGAGTACCAAAACTTTCGATGTAAGTTACCAACGTGAAGACAACTGAATTGTCCATTTAATTTTGCATCTGCAGGATTGTTCTCAGTAGTTTTCGGTTCGTTGGAAGAAAGTATGAAGTCCAAATTTTGCCGGTAACCAGCCTCAGGGTACTTTTCTCACTTGAAGAATGGCATCTGGCATAAACTAAACTAAAGTGAATATAAAGCTTCAATCTCAGACACATGTAACATGTTCTTACACACAACACAAGCCGTGTTTTGATTCCTAGGTAAAATGATACAATTCCTCCCAACAGAGGCAGGCAGAAATTTATCAGCGAATCTCGTTGTGGATGAAAAGTGTTGCATAGCAGACCGCTCGTGTTTCTCAGCTGCATATGGTAACTAGAACCAAGACTTGAAAAGGCCTACCTTGTGGGGAAAGCTACACAGAGCCAAGTTGGATTACCCAAAAGTAGTTGAAGAGAGAGAGAGGGGGTGCTTCACTTCACGGGATAAATCAAGCTACTTTTGCTTTTCTCTCGAGTTTCTCTTTTTCTTGATCAATCATCGCTTGTGATGAAAAATGTAAGACCTATACCAAATACCTATATATATCTTGCATTGTATGTGGGTGTAGTTACTTTGAGTTGTCACTTTCTCTCTTCGCAGTGACCTTCTGTATATCACTTTGGTGATCCCTTAACAATTTGATACATCTGGAGAAATATGAATCCTTGTGAAGACGAATATTTTCTCGATCACCTGTCCATCCACTCAAACACACCCTTACAACCGTCAGAATCATTGCTTTCTGATGATCTGCGCAACTTCCGTCTTCTTCTCAAGTGGTGCGCTTTGGATCACTCCTCCTCTTCTGGTAAAGCTGTGTCCTATTTGATGTTTGTAACCTTCACTTTACTAATCCCCCTCATAAGTTGTCTCTCCATCAAAACTCCTGAAACCCCGCCTTCACCAGTTGTGGACACCAACTCATTCAATGTGCTTGTCCAATTCCCAGAGTCTGGACTGGCCCTCATCGGTTTCGTGACTCTACTATGTTTCTTTAGGATATATAGTCTCAGGCAGCTTCTGTTTCTTGATGATTTTATCTTGGTGAAGCTTGGCTTTTCGCGTGAACTTGACAAGGCCTTACGTTGCCTGGCCTGCATACTTTTGCCTTCTTTCCTTGTTGAACTTGTGCATAAGAGCATATTTTTCTCCTCAGTCGAAGTATCATTTCCTTTCATAGAGTCATCTTGTGCTGCATTGAACTTTGTGATGTTCTTGCTCGTCTTATTTTCATGGGTATACCGGACAGGAGTGTTCTTGCTTGTTTGTGTCCTGTTCCGGTTGACTTGTGAGCTGCTGATACTGAGGTTTCTAGGGCTGCACAAGATGTTCGATAGATGTGGATCAGACACTATAGAAGATGTTTGTAAGGAGCACGTGAAGATCAAGAAACAGCTGTCGATTACAAGTCACAGGTACAGGTTCTTCATCATCGCGTCCTTTGTTGTGATAAGTTCCAGTCAGTTTGTGGCCTTACTGTTGGTTTTTGCCTCAAAGTCTGACAAGAGTTTCCTCAACTCTGGTGATTTGGTGGTAATACTCTAATTTTTTGCTGTGCTAATTCTCTAGTTTCAGCACTCTGCGTTAATGTATTATTCTATCTCAAGGTATGCTCTGCAGTTCAGCTCTGCGGATTCTTCTTGTGCTTGTTGGGTGCTGCAAGAATCACACACAGAGCTCAAGGAGTAGTTTGCATTGCAACGAGGTGGCACATGACTTTGACATGTGCTTCTGAAGCCGCCTCACCCGAGAGTGACACTGACTCATCCGACAACGTATACATCAATGTGTCGCCGTCACTGGACCTATCTTCCTTCTTCCAGGCTAGGCAAGCTCTAGGTGAGTTACATTCAGATTGCATTCTTTTCTTCTTTTCTCAAAACAGAAACTTGCAAAACTGATGGAGGGTTCATTGCAGTGGAATACCTGCGACATAACAACAAGGGTATTACGCTCTATGGATATGCACTCGATAGAGGATTGCTCCATACACTCTTTGCATTTGAGTTCTCTTTGGTGATGTGGATTCTGAGCAAGGTCGTGGTTCTATCTTAGCCACTCACAAAACTATATATCAGACAACATAATACGCAGAAAGCTTCTCTTTCATTTTGTAAACCGTTGGTAGAATTTTCTCCATTTCCATGAATCGATGCAAGAGATATCAACTGGATTGTAAAATCTACACAGGAACTAAAAGCTCTCATTGATGCACAAAACTTAGTCACCGGTTTAGACAACCGGGTTATTGGCTCGTGGCGTTGTTTGGTTGCCTTCTGTTGGGTTTTAGCCATTAATTTGATGGAGACATCGTAAATATTGGTCGCTTGTCTTCATTTTGTATTTGTCTAGTTCTTTCTTTCTCACCTGCCATCTCCATTTGATGGAGACATCATAAATATATTGGTCCATTGTTTTGTACTAATAAATAACTCAGCCAATACGAATCAAACCAGGAAACTCCATCTTTGGTCCATTACTTTCTTACCTGCATGATCTTTATTGTTTTGCATTCAAATGCTAGAAAAAACTGCCTGAAGGAACGAAATTCTATTCCATTTTGATTCTTTATTAATCAATAAATCTTGGAGAAGAAGAAAAGAAAGAATTCGAACACTGTAGTTGTTAGCTCTGCTAGACTTACAAAACTTCTGAAGCTAAAAAACAAAATCATCACAACACGTATGAATCCCTGCTTTTTGCAGGCTTTAACAGTGTACAATCCTGGGAAGAAAATTTGCAGGAAGGCATTTGATGATGCATCTTCTTGTATGAGGATCATCTTCTTGAAGCTTCTTCTTCCATCAGTGCAGCCAGGTTATGCAGAACTGAGTAGATCTCTTCTTTACGAGGATGCGACCCATCCGAGACTGCGAAAGTTTCAACTTTCTTCTCGATTTCAATCCAACTAAGAGCTTTTTCTTTGTTCACCCTTCTCTTCTTCATGATCCCTCTCAGCTTCTCTACTGATTCCCACTTCCCATGATCTGCGTAAATGCTCGAGAGCAATATGTATGGCGCAGACGACTCTGGGTCCAGTTTCATCAGCTCTTCCGCCGCTTTCTTTCCCAGTTCCACATTTCCATGAATTCTGGATACTCCTAAGATTGCATTCCAGATATGCTCGTCGGGTTTAAAAGGCATTTTCTCGATCCTGCTCATCAATTCTCTGAAACAACCAGCACGACCTAGGAGATCTATCAGACATGCGTAATGTTCTTGGTCCGGAACGATCCCGTGCTCAACAGTCATTGACTCAAACCACCCGACTCCTTCCTCTACCAGACCTGAGTGACTGCAGGCACAGAGAATCACAACCAGAGTCGTCCGATTTGGATGGACTCTGATTTTGATCATGTCATCAAGAATGCGCAAGGCCTTGTGGCCAAGCCCGTGCTGTGCCAATGCCGAAATTATCGTATTCCACAAAACGCAGTCTTGCTTGTCACTGCAGAGATTGAAAACCCGCTCGCCGGCTTCCAAGCTCCCTGATTTGGAGTACATATCGATCAAAGAACTGATAACAATCGCATTGGGACTAACATTGGTGCGGATCATGTAGCCATGAATTTGCTTCCCATGTCTAAGAGATGCAATGCTCGCAGAGGCGCAGAGACAGCTGCTGAAAGTAAATTGCTCGGGTTTAACCCTCAAAGCAATCATTTTTCTGAACAATTGGAGCGCTTGGTCCCCTGAACCATGTCTAACATATCCAGCAATTAATGCGGTCCAAGAGACTGGATTTTTCGCTGGCATCTCACAGAACAACTTGTCAGCGGCTGCCATATCCCCGAGTTTGGCATATCCGGAGATGAGAGTGGTCCAAATATGAATATCCTTCACTGCCATCTCATCAAAACATCTTTTAGCGCTCTCCATCTGCCCACATTTTGCATACGCATCGATGATTGAGCAAGAAAGCACCACATTTGACAGAAACCCAGCAACCAGAACCTGCCCGTGAGCTTGCCGGTTGAGCTGGAGCTCCCTCGATTTCACACATGCCGTCAAAATTCCCGCGAAGCTGAACTCGTTGTACTTGATCCCAGATCTCCTCAGCTCTCTGTAAAATCACAGGGCTTCTTGTAGATTCCCATTCTGAGCGTACCCAATCACCATCGTGTTCCATGATACAACATCCCTCTCGGGCATACTATCGAACACGACTCGTGCACGAACCATCATCCCTGATTTGACATACCCAGAGATCATATGGTTCCACGAATACAAGTTCCTGAAATGCATTTTATCGAACACTTTACACGCGTCGATAGGTTTACCGCATTTCATGTACATTCCGATTAAATGGTTGGACAAAAGCGTGTTGGGTCTCTTGAATCCAGTTATCTTCAAGTGGCGATGAATCCATTTGCCTTGTTTCAAAGACCTCGTTTCTCCACAACGCTGGAGCAGCGACGCTAGTACTTCAAATGGTAAGCGAATCCCTTGTTCTGTCAAGGACTCGAGACGAGATACCGCCTGATAGAGCTCTTCTTTGCTTGCGTGTCTGCTGAGAAACGATCGAGCGACACAGATTGGCCGTTTCTTAGGGTTACTGATGGGCATTGGAGGGAGAAACCACCATGGGAGGAGACTTCACTCCTTGTACGTCCACCCTCTTGCGATTAATTCCCGATCCCGGCGAAATTAAGTCTGAAAGGTTTAACGCCGGCGAGATTCGCCGGTACGAAATCATATGGCACTTGTTCCGCCGTCGGATCGGTTAGAAAACCGGATCTGGTTTTGTTGTTGGATCCTACAGACAAAGAGAATCCATTTTTCACCATTGGGCTTAGATCTTCAGTCCATGGGCCTCCTCCTTCTATCAAAATATTTTTGAATATTTAGCTTTGTAAACTAAAAGGTGTAAAATGTACTTTGGTTTGATGGAAAATATCAAAATACGTATTTATTTATCTAGTCGTCAAGATAAAAATCTTGAATTTCGAAAAAAGTAGAAAGTGGCAAGTACAGAAATATTACATGTAGACATGGCTACAAGCCTACAAACGACCGTATAACTTAGAAAAGGAAACAAAAAGCTTCTCTAGTGAACAACGGTAACGTTATAGCCAACGATGGCATCACCGGTCTTGGGATCGAACCAATTGGTCTGCGCAATAGCGTAGCCACGAGCCATCCGGAACATTCCAGTGCCTCCGACGATAGGCATTTCCCGGATTGGGTTCATCGCCGAGTTCTTCCCGATCATGCTTAGGGTGCTGTCCTTGTAAGGACCGTCCTCAAAAGATAAGCTCATCGCCATTATCAGACCTACCTCTTCTTTACCTGCCCAAAGATATAAACCCATCAAAATTGGTTTGTATCTAACAAACCGGTTATGCTATCATGAAACAAGATATGTATGTACATGAAGAACCGTAAAGGCCTTGTGCCCGGCCCACGAGTTTAGATTTGGGATCGGCGGTCTCGGTGAGAGCATCATCGACCATGAACGTGGCACCGAACAGCGTCGGGGATTTGTCTGTGTCGGCGGCCTGAGCCACCTTAACGGCGGTCGGATTCTTGCCGCTCAAGGTGTCGTGGAAATAGAACTGAAGGTTCGTGACCTTTTCCTTCCCTGATTCTTCCAGCCGGTTAGCCCAGCTGTACAATCTGGATCCTTGAGCAACCAGTGGCATTATCGTTACTATCACAACCAGCATTCGTATTACATCTTCTGCTTTTGCCATACTTATGTATATTTGTTCCTTTTACCATGCATGTGATATGTTGTGTATTGTGCAAGTAAAATGAGTTCCTGGTGCGATGGAATAAGTCATATTTATATGCAATTTATATTTTCCGATTCACTCACGGTCCAAGTTAGTTCAACAACAAAACTACATAAAAGTAATCTTAAATTAGCAACAAAAAAACAAAAAAAGTTGAAAATAAATATGACAAATTCAGCAATGTGGTGGCGTGGTTCACCTAATACTCTATCTAATTGTTTGAATTAAGTGGTTCTATAATATATTACGTTGGTGAACCTAACAACTCTAAATCATTAATCTCATAATCATCAATAAGTGAGTATATACATCTTGTAGTATTAGTTTGTTTGCATGAGATAGATATCATTCCTACTTAAATTTTGAAGTGGGTGTATTGGATTAGGAATTTTATAAGATTTTGTGATTTTTTAAAAATCTCTTGTTATTCAACTAATGATTTTTAAATGTCTTCTCTAATCTCATGTTATTCAATCAAAAATTTGTAAAACCAAATCAAATCTACTGTTATTGAAAATATTTTAAATATTGGATTTTAAGAGATTTGGAGTGATTTTAGGATGTTTTGATAGAGTTTCATAGTTAAAAATATATAAATCCAAATCTCATAATTTTAGGTGTGATTTGATATAACTTTAATAACAAATCATATCAACTTCTATAATTCATCCAAATCATATAAAAACACATTAAAACTCAAATCATTCCAAATCACTTCAAATGTTAAGTTGAATACAGCCATGTACGTAGCAAGCTAGTAATTTAATATATACGTCAAATTTAGTATTGTATCTCACCATCTGTAAATTACTAAATTATAGTAGTTGTTTATACATGAATCACAGACTTATTTTACAACCCTTAAAGTGAACGTGTCTAAATTTTACAGTTGGCTGATACGCTATGTGGTACGTAAGGTTAAGTGGGTACTATACTATATAAAGAAAACAGAAGAAGAAGAAAACTGTTTTGGTACCTATGTATAGTATAAAATGTTGCAGATTCATGATTCTAAATGAAATAACTTGGGTATGTGTTTGTACCTTGTAGGATTTACTAATTTGGGGTAAAAAAAGTGTACTTATATTTTGGTTATGTATATCTTATCCTTTTGGTTTTTTTTTACCGTCAAATTTATTAAGTTAAACCAAGTTTAAATAAATCCAAGTGAGACCGGTATCACATTATAATCATTACATAAACTATCCCGTCACCCTTAAATGCATGCTTTGTTTTTTAGTTTAAATGTTGAGATTTATTATACTCACTGAAAGTTAAATGATAACAAACAAGAGTTAAAAAGGAAGAGAAATACAAGCAAAATAAAATTGAAGGAGAAAAGGAGAGCTTGTTTCCATTATGAGATAAAACTGTCCCTTATGGTGCGTTTGCAGTGAAATTGCGTAGACGGATGAGGTTGACAATGATGGTTGTTGCTTGACTGTATCTGTGTGCATGGTGTTTGTTTAATAATGATAGAGAGTGACATTGTACTCAACAACAGCATCACCATTGGTCAAGTTAACCGAGTATGTGTTGAGCTGAGCCACTCCTGTCGCCATCCTAAACCTTCCTCGACCTCCCACAACAGCAAGCTCCCTCTCCTTCTCCGTTATCGTGTTCCTCGAAAACACGGTGAATGAGCTGCCGTTAAACCTGCCGGAGGTGAAGCCGAAGTCGACGTACATGGTCAAGGTGGGGACATGTTTCCCGGAGGAGACGTACATCCCTCTCGCGTTCCCGATCTGCTCGGATTTCGGGTCGTGGCCGAGGGTGAGAGGGTCGTCGACGGCGAAAAGAGAGCCGAAGGGTGTCGGAGAAGAGTTGTCGTGCCCGGTGACATTAGGCTTGGCAATGAAGACCGCTGAAGGGTCCGTCCCGGTGAGAGTGTCGTGAAAGAAGAAATGGAGTTTGGTGACGACTTGTCGTTTCGGTGAGACAGGAAGAGTTTTTGAGTAATATTCGCAGGCTGCGATGCTGATGCAGAGATAAAGAGTAAGCACTAGTGTTCCTATTTGCTTCCCCATTCTTCTACAATATATCTATCTCTCTCTCTTTTTGATTCACATGTAATGTAAATATATATATAAGATCAGGTTTTGGACTTGTATGAGAATCAAATCTGCAATTGTTATTCGTTTCCATATGCTTTCATTATTTTTTTATTTCCAGTCAAACTAACTTATTTTTCTTTCTTTCAAATCTTAGTACAATTTAGGAAATATTTCATCCTAGAAAAATGAATAATACATATAATATATATTGGGACAACAGTCCGGATAAGAAGAAACTGTACTGTGTACTAACAAGAGATACAGAGCTCAAAACTAAAAGAATGTGTGGAGTTTAAATTAGACAAACTTTTTGTCTGTACAGAGAAGAGACCACAAGAGAATCAATACAAAACTAACAAGCCACTACAACGAACCAGACATCATTCCACGTGGCTTGTTCTTGGCACATTTCAAATCTAGAGATGCCACCTTCTTCCTAGTATTCAGGGCTGTACAGGCTTATCAGATGTTCTTCGCTCGTGCTCTTTCTTGACTCGTACCATCTTGCTGTTTCTGAAGACCCGAACATCAAAGCTGCATTGCGTTTTAGTGCCGATACAGATATAATGGCCGTTTCGTTATCCATCAAATGATATTTGAAAATCAAGAGTTTTTTGTTTTTTACCTGAAGAAGCTTGCTGCTGTTCCTCTTCCTTTGTGCCATGAAGTATCATTGTGCCTGTGAGCACAGTGATGAATCCACATATCTCAGAGGCTACGCTCGCTGCGTCTTGCCCAGACCAGTCCTGTCAGAAGCATCGGATGTGATTTGTTGAAGTGTGTTTCCTATAACCAATTTCTAAAACAGAATTTCTGATCGAGACGCTATGCAGTTACTTAAACCAACCTTGAACATTATTGCACTAGCAACAATTGTGAGGGTTGTGAACATTACATAGTACACTGGAGAAACAATTGCTGCGTTGAATGTGTCCAAAGCCTGCCAAAAGAATACATATTCTCGAATCAATCACAGGCCAAAAGTTTCAACAAGTCAACACGGGTAATAGTATAACTGTCTAGAAGAGGATCTAGAAGAGAATACGTATAGAGGGATATCAAAAGAATTCTGAGATAACCGGAGCTTACCTTGTTCAGATAAATCAATTGGGTAACGACGCAGGTTGCTGCAACCATGACAAAAAGCCATGTCTGTGGATACCCGATCTGGCTTACTCCCTCCATTGTTAATTTTATGGCAATTCCAATAGCCTTTATGCTCATAACCTGTTTAAACATTGCAAACTTTAGAGACACCAACAACAAGAAACTACTCGAAACACAGCTAAGATGAAGCAACTTACAGTGAGAGCACCCATTAATGAACAGATCCCGATATAAACCAGAACATTTGTTTGGCCGCACAGAGGTTCAAAGTGCAGGATTAAAGCAAGGACAATCGACATGGTTATGGCTACGTAGACTAGAAAAGCTGTTTCATACACAAGAAAAGGAAAATGATTGTAAGCAACCGCACAGAAGGCTTACTCGAGAGAGAGAGAGAGAGAGGTACCTGGCTGAGTTGCGAGATTCCATATTTCTTCAACGGAATTTGGAGTCTGCTCCTTAGGTGCGTGTATGACAATGACAACGGACCCCACGATGCAAGACACACATCCCAGAACCCCCATTTTCTTAAGTTTCTCCTTTAATAGGAAATGTGCCAAAACAGCACTACAAAAAACGAGTGATGAGTCAGAGAATACCACAAGTCACACTACACAGAAGCGTTGAACTAAGCAATCTCATCACAAACATACCTGATGATTATGCTTAATGCGCCAAGAGGAGTGACGAGTACAGCCGGTGCATAAATGTAGGCCACAAAGTTGGCAGCTTCTCCAACAATCACTAAACATTTGAATCATTGTTTTAGAATTAGACTATGCGATCTAACATGGAGAAAACTATATAACATGATTAAACTCACTTGTCACCATGCCCGCCCACCAAAGAGGCTCTAATAAGTATGTATAACCTCCATATCCTGCATTCAATCCCATGCGAGATGTATGTGATTCATTTGTTTAATTAGGGGGGAAACTGGTTTCTAATCAAAGTTATAGATAATAATAACTGCAATTGTATATGGAAGAGGAAAAGCTAACAAGACTATGAAGCTAATCCCTTAGTTTGACAAACGGGTACATCGAAAATAGATTCCGAAGGAAATTGAGAACAAGTATTAAGGAACAAAGCTGTAAAGAGAAGAAGAAGAAGAAGAACCTGCTCGGGTTCCATTAGCACCAGCTCGCTTGAGACCTTTCTTCTTCAAGATGAAGCTGGAACCAATGAAAACACTAGACGCCACAGCTAGTATCAGCCCCTTCCCATTGTCCGACTCCATTCGCTTCTTTCCGCCCCAACCCTAAAATTATCTTATGGAATCGGAAGAGAATTTTCTAGTCAATCAATCTCGCCCACAGACAGCCCTCCGCTAAACCTATTTCCTCGCACTTTCTCAGGGATGTTCTCCGATCGGAATCAATCGCGATTTTCCGGCGTAAATGAAAAAAGCTCTGCTGATAAAGAGAGGGAGAGAGAGAATGGATGACGAAAGAGAATCGCACAAGTGGTCCGATGCAACGCGGCCGTCTCACACGACTTGTGCGATTTGCTTGCTGAATTCAAAAATGACGATGAAAAAGAGAGAGAAGCTAGATAGAGAGAGAGAGATCTATCTGGTTCGAACTCTTTTCCCTCTCGCGAGACGACAGCTCACGAAACTTCGTCGCCTTTGCCGGGGCTTAACCGGGTCCGGTACGCGTTACGTTTAGTTACATGAGTTGTTGCTTTCACTTTCCTTCATCGGCTTCTTCTATACACTCGCATATTCATTTGCTAATTCTCTTTTCTTTTTTCTTTTTGTCTCATATACTAATCATTTCTCACCTAATAATTGCGTTAATTACACACATTTGACGATTCAAACAAAAGAAAATAAATTATACACTTCATGAGATAAAAAAAGAAAAAAAAAAGGATATTGGGGGGGGGAAGCTGGGTCCAATCGACTTTTACACGTTTTAGTAGTCTTCTTCGGTTTGCCTGTCTGTCCATATTTTTATTGTGAAAATAAATAAAAAATTTATATTTTTATCATTCAACATAAGCACATGCGTATCTTAAGGGCTGCAGCATAACTCGGGATTTGTTAATTAGCTTTATTAGCATGTTACTAATTTTTAATAGCCAACACATACGATTTTCGTCATATTTGATTTCGTCCTTCTTGATGAACTTGTACAGACTAAAATTATAAAATTGCGAAAAAGGAAGACTTGATTTTAAAAAATTTGTTACCCTTTTATCACTTGTTTAAATTTTCTTTATACAGTAGTTAATTTCAAGTGAATAACGGTGGGCCTGAATGAAAAGAAAAGACAAATTAGGCATACTCTGAAATTATAAAAAGACCCATAAAGCCCATATACGTGTGTAATAAGGGCCTGTTTTCGTTACTCTTAAAAATATCCCATTTGTGATGATTATTGGACAATAAAACATGTTATTAATGGTGGTTAATTTAGAAAATTATCAAAAAGCAGAAAGAGGAAACAACAGTCCATAGCTGAGAAACAAAGACCCAAAGAGAAGATTAATTAGAGACACTAAACCACCACCGCAGCTAAACAGCCCTAGATCCATTCTACGATATCTGACCGCAATCGGCGATAGCCACTGGCTTCGACGGCTTTCCGGAGGAAGATCCAATCTTCTCGATCGCCTTCACAACGTCCAAGCCTTCCGTCACCTGGCCAAAAACCACGTGCTTCCCGTCGAGCCAGTCGGTCTTCACGGTGCAGATGAAGAACTGAGATCCGTTGGTGTTGGGACCCGCGTTCGCCATCGATAGGATCCCGGCTCCCGTGTGCTTCCTCTCGAAATTCTCGTCCTCGAACTTGGCTCCGTAGATCGATTCCCCGCCCGTCCCGTTCCCGGCGGTGAAATCTCCTCCCTGGCACATGAAATTAGGGATCACGCGGTGAAACGAGGACCCCTTGAAGTGGAGCGGCTTGCCGCTGCGTCCCACGCCTTTCTCCCCGGTGCACAGAGCTCGGAAATTCTCCGCCGTCTTCGGGGTCTTGTCGGCGTACAACTCCATCACGATCCNGTCTCTCTGTTCGTTACACATAAAAGGCATTAAGCAAACCTTAGAACTCAATTCTCATGTCCTCAGACCTAATATTTTATTGATAAATAAGAATCTCACTAGCATAACCTCATATATGTCAGCAGTAAATGATCCATTGCACGTAAATGAACAGTAGTTTAAGAACTTCCTTTTTTGCTATAATGTTAAAAATGACACCAGACGTAGTGCTTAAGAAGCTCAAAGAATGTAATTAAAACCATAGAGTTGTACCTTGATTTGAAAGAGTCTCCACAGTGTACCCAAGCTTCTAGGATTTCCAGAGCATCATCGAGGCAAACTTTGGTCTTCAAACCAATATCATTAAGTAACTTGACACTTGTAACCTGTTCCACAGTAACCCAAAAAGAGGGGACAATATAAAAAAAGTTAAGCAAATAGATGAAAGAGCTCCTCCGCTAAGTAAGACACTGTAGGAGCCGGAGGTCCATATGGTAGTAATCACATCTAGCAAGTTTTAAGATATTTAAAAAACAACCCATCCCACAGAATCCACACCTTTAATTAAGTTTCAAGACCACATGTATTTTTATAAGTACATTGGAAAAGACTCAAACGCCAATTTATTCACTGCTTATTTTAGAAATAATAGTTGTTATAGCAAGCACATTATAACATAAGTAAGACAAGACCACACCAACCTTCGGAACTGCATATGGCGCATTCACGCCAAGTATTGACCGCACATCATCACAATCATGATAGAGGTCTTTCGCAAGATGCAATTTGTTGTCCATGCTTGACACTATCCATTGAGAATCACAAATTATCCTCATAAATGAAGATTCTGATGATCTGATGACACCATTCGCACCCGAGTTATAGGTAACAGTTGTTTTGTCATGGTAGCAATCATCCCACAGTCTATCAAGGACTTCCAAGAGATACTTGCAACCATTGCGGCCATTACTTTTGTTCAAGAGAGACAAGAGATCAACTAGTTCCGGGGATTCCCAGTCTCTAACAGCTAATTCGGGAGATAACAAGTTGGTATCATACTTTTCACAGCGTGAAACAGAATAGAATTCAGCAATGCCCTTTTCAACTTGAACCACTTGAACAAAATCAGCAATTCCAATCTCTTGCAAAAACTCCCGCCACTCCTTCAATCCGCATGCATAATATTTTGATGCTGGATGTTTCAAATAGGTACCATCAACCACATTCCACGATATATCCAAGTTTTTGGTAAGTTTCTTCACGTTAACTTGGTTTCCAAATTCTTCACTGAAATGAATCGACGCCTCAGCTAGCTGCTTCAACCCATTATTTGATAATATCAGAGCTTTGCTTCGTAACACAGAAATAATGTACTTCCTCTCGTTATGACACACATGGCAGCCAGATCGTAAATGGGTCATCACAAAGCATAAGTAATCTACCATCAAACCCTCCGGTGTACCTCTACTTTTCGCCTCAAAGGCTGGTAAAATATGCACTTTGATGATTTCATGTGCTGACAGCTTTTGAACGCCAATTGCGCAAAGCATGTTCACGAGGTCATCCCCAGCGGGTTTTTCATCAACAGAAGACGCTAAAAGAAGCGAATGATCAATGGTTCGGAGATTTCCATATAATATAGGAAATGCTTCAAATACATCACCTAGATCAGACCCAGTGGTGTCATGGTGCAACCATACTGCGCCTTCATCTAAAGAGGTGAACTTACCATTTGACAGGGGTATAAATGGGATCTTTTGAAGGCTGTCTATAAGAGTTTTATCTACACCTAACTCTACATTACCGTTTCCAGAAGAACGGAATAGTATAAAAAATTCAGTAAGAATAGACGACAACCACGCAAAGCCCATTGATTGCAGACAATCCTTCTTACAGCTCAATGAAGAAAGAATCTGCACCAAAGTCTTAGGTCCATAGTCTTCAATGCCCAGTGCCCTTGACAGGGAATCTGACAAAACTATATCTTTGTCCAAAAAACCCAGAGCGATATGCTCCTGAAGCAATCCATCCTTAAGAAGAACCCTAATCTTTTCATTCCAGTTTCTTAAAACCTTGCAAGGAGGAACCCATTGTTCACCTTCTCCCTCAAGCAGCAAGCAATTTGTTGTTCTCAATCTAGATATAATAGAACGAGGGAGAGACGAAAAGAACCCATGCACTTCCCCAACGAGAGGTACAAGCTGCATGTATGAAGACACAGCTTTACCCAGATTCTGGGTGAAAGAAGGAAGACTGCAAAAGGACCTTAGAGCACCCACAAACAAACCCGGAAATTCTGACAACAACCACTGGTTCCAAGGACTATCCTCATCAACATCCTCCCTTGATGAGGTAAGAATGAAATCCCCTTGTATAATAAATTTCAAACCATAAGTTCTTAGAGGAAGAAAAGCAAAAACAGGTTCTTGAATCATACATGATCTGTAAGTTCCATCTTCCAGCATATCAAGAGTGAATCCTATGGAGATCTCTGTTGTCTGAACGCCATCACGAAGATTGGCAGCCTTTAATTTCTCTGATGCCACAAACCATGTCATGCTATTTTCCCCACATGAAACCTTTACGATATTCTTACTCACAACCTCTTTCCTCATGACCAAGAGAGAATCGTCAATCATGTTTTTGTATACTATGCACTGGAGGCGATGCAGGAAGAGTAATAACGAAGGATGAAGGTCTGAAAACATAGGCTTAATGTGATTCACTGTTGTTCTTTCGGAATCAATGGCTCTGAAAGGAAGTGTAATGCAAGTGTTCCATCTTGCATCCTTCAGTTGTAAAGCACGGCCAGATAACATGCTGGTAAGTGAATCAATATCATGAGGAGGTACGACAGTAGGTAAAATGTATCCAATCTGACCCTCACTTATATCAAACTTGAAATGGAAACCATTTGAGTGGATCTCAGGAGCATCAGAAACCTGGAAAGTGAACCCAAGTAAAAGTGTTAGAAGTAATTATTTGAGGAAGAATTTGCTATAATCCTTTTACCACTTGAGGTTAAAGTTCATATACGTCTTTCAAGCTGACATGACTTTGAAGACATGTTTCGAAATAGATATTACCATGGCCATTTCTTAGCTTAGCATGCTATAATCCTAAACTCATTTAAGCTTGGATTCAATAGTCGCATAAACAAAAAAAAATATTTGTACATACCCGAAACACTGACTTGAAGCCAATTCCTTTCTTTCCTATGTATCCACCAGATCCTTTCTTTGTTGATCGACCAACATCACACAGGGCCCGAATGTTCTCTGGCATGAAGCCACACTCGTTGTTTAAAACAACAATTCCAGTCTTTTGAAGAATGAATGTGAGTGTGGGTTCCACATGTTCAGGGTACTTATTGTCATCAGCATTTTGAACCTGAAGCAACAATAGCAAAAGCGTAAGAGGTTGACAAACGGAATGTCCATTAAAATTGCTTCTGTTTCACGAATAGTGATAAAGAAAACATCTAATAACCTATGATATTGTCTAACGATCTTATTCAACAGAAGAGAAAACCATAGAAGTCCCTCACATGGCTAACAAAAATCTGAATACTAATTAACCGTCCCCATTACAAGGATTATGATAATGGAAACATCTACCAGTTGACAGCATAACGGTATTGCCTAATTACTAATCATCTAGGGCAGATTAGGAATCGGTTATAGGATACACAGCATGAGATTGCACCAACTATGTATTCAAGAAACCCCATTAACATGCTTGTAGATTATGTACAAAGAAAGGAAGAAGGAAAGAATTCTCACGAGTTCAAGAATAAAGTGTGAATCTTGAGAATACAATTCCTGGGACAAACACTGAAGTGCTCTTCCTAACCGAGCATGTTGTTTCTGCAGCATACTCGCCTCAGCACCAGAAGAACTTGAATCCAGCCCGAACTCATCCTGTCTGATTAAATCGATAAGAGAGGCTGGATTATCATGAAACTCAGGTGCATTTTGGGTGAAAGCCTCCCCAACAGAATCACCTAAAGCCCCGGCACCACCAAAAGTGTGACAAGATTCATGAGGTTCTTCATTAGTTTCACACGACTTCTCTGATGCGATCATGCATCTTTGGTCAGTATGAATTAGGTCCTCCAGTTCTTTTTGCACAAAACCTGCGGCAGAATCTAAGCTGTGCGAAGCAATTTTCACTGTTTCAGAGTTTGGTGAAAATGATGAACAAAACTTATGGTAATCATTAATCCACTCAACAATGCCTAGCATCAATCCGGCATCATGCAGAATGATGCGTTGCTCTGTGTCCTCGCACGCAGATAAAACTCTTGTAGGAGCATCTTTAACAACAGAACGCAGTCCCGATAGCAAGACATCAACAGCTAAACTGCGAAACTCCCCAGGTAGATAGCCCAGACAATCAAGCAGAAATTTTGAGGCAGCATAATCACTTTTATCCGCTTTAGTTTTCTGTTCTACAACTACCACAAGAGAATTCCTGTCATTTAGCTCCATCTCCTCAGAAAGGTTATCAAAAAATACTTCAAATGCACGTTTTGCGTAGCATTTTAGAAGGGAAAATGGTAGATGTGTTCGTCCATTCAATGATATCAACGACAACAACTGCACAGCAGTACGGTATGCAGATCCTTGAAGAGCAGCCTCTAAGAATGAATCTGCCGTTGCGGAAGGATCTGTCCGGATAATCTTTCCATCCCTTGTCACCAGACACAACAGATCTTTTGAATTAATCTCATTCAAACACCCCAAAAGAGGACCAAAGTATGGAGCAAACTTAAGATCCCAGTGACACCATGAGTTTAAGTCTGACAACAACGGAACCCTAAGCAAAACATCTAAAATCTCTTTGGATGAAACAGCACTAAAAGAGCTGATTCTTGATTCAGTATCATTTCCTACTGTCAGGGATTCTTCTAGATCATTATTGGTCAAAGAGTTTTCAGCTCCCAACAATGCTGAAGAGAAGAGGACACATTTAGAACCAGATTTATTCTTGTAGCTACTAATGATTTCAGAGAACTTTTCCTCTGAATCTTTTCCTACAACCTTGAAATTGATTGATGGAAATTGTTCTGCAAGCAGTCGAGCTACCATCTGTCTAGATATTACATTACCACCTGAAAATTCAGAAGCTTGCGATAGCAATAGAGTCAACAGATTTTCATTCACGTGGACCTCCAGAGGAAACTCTTCCCGTAATTCTCTAGATAGAAACCTTTGAAGGTGTGTTGGTAGCAGCAACATATGTTTTTCCAAGAAAGTAAAAAACGCACCCCAACCAAGAGACTCAAAATCCTGGACTTGAAATTGTTCTGCCAATGAAACCTCGCAAGTCTGCAGCCTCCTTACGATACTAATATGCTTCTCTCCAGAAATATCATGCTCAAAATACAAGGAAAGCCTTCTGATAATTTCTTCAACAGTGTTACCTAATAGATAAAATTGATCAGATTGCAAAGTGCAACAGAAATGACAAGCACCAAAAGACTGCCACAGAAGCTTTTCAGATAATGCATTATTCTATAAAAAAAAACAGTTCCCATCCCATTATAATTCCTTTAGGTTGTATTTTGACACAGATAAATAAAGTACTTATCATGATGCTACAGTGTAGCTTGTATGAGCTTTAAAACAACAATAAACTGAGAAGATAGAGAACAAAAATATACTCACTGTGTTTTGGAGGCACAATATGCTGAGTTTTGTTTAACTCACTGTTTTCACTTGGCTTAATATCATCTACTTGATTTTCTAAGCATGGATTAGTCGTATCACTTTGGCTCAAAGTTTGCAAACTATCATATATACTATCGCACATTCCACGTCTCATTGAGGTTACCTGCAAATTTAGCACAATAAAAGAAAATGAAGCGAAAATTAAAGAGAAAACATCAGTAAAATTGAAAAAGTCTGCTTTAACATTTTGTGTCATGCTAGACGTGTACGAAAATATATGTTTTGACCATACATTTTTTATTATAAATTAAGATGAAAAAACATAATATGAAATGCTTCCAGAGCAAATTAGCTTTCATTCTACTTTGTTTCAGTGAAAAAAGCGTAGGCAGATAGTAAGTAAAAAATCACATAGAATAAGCTGATCTTGATTTAGCAGAAAAAGGGTAAAGTCAATCCACAGAAAAACATCTATACTGTTCCCAAAGTCAGATAAATCAAGCTATCAGAGAAAGCTAAAAATCAATCTATAAAAACAAGTGCACTCTTAAGCTAAACAAGATGCGACACATCTCAGTTTTTTTAAATAATTTCCTACAATCGAAAGATGCATATTGCTTTATTTTAGTTGAACAATACAAATTTTACAAAGAAAAGACGAGTATAAAGAAAACAAAACCAGTAGAACAAACTCCTGAATAAAAGGGGTAAAAATGAAGTTACTACTTAATTACGGCAAACATCTGCAACTTTTTCTTTCAGCAAAAGGAAATGAAATGATCAAAAATAAGAGAAAAAAAAAACAGGATAATATTCCCGGAAACAGATCCCCTACTGCACCTATAAGATCGATCTGCGTACCCTTGCAGTTTTACTTCTGATTAATTACAGGAAGAAAATCTGATTGCCAGGAATAAACAAACACACTTGAAGAAAGACAATACAGACACTTCTGGAACGCAAAACAAGAAGCTTTTTGCACAAGACAGAAACTCCATGTTAAATTCAGGTGTAAAACAGAAATTGCAAGAAATTTTTCATGCTAGAAACCAGGTTTCAGTTTCAGACATTCCCCCATAGATATCTCAAAGAAAAGAATCTGCAACCGGAGATGTTGGTCCAATAATTAATTTAAGAAGAAAATATACACAGAGTAGTTCTTTTTATCCTTTTCCAGCCTGCCTCAGTGACATTGTGATGTGCACATGCAGAATCAAAGAGCAAAGCTGAACTAGGGAAAATTTTCCATTTGCCGAATTTAACTCCAAGACTTTGCAACTGGGTGCTAAGTCTCAGTGCAAAAGCAATGAGGCTTGAACCACACACACACAAAAAAAAAAAAAAACCCAAGCAACCAAAAAAGAACAAGATCAACAGCTTAAAACCAACTAGTTGTAGAAGTGCGAGTGAAAATGGTCTATCTTTTAAAAACAGTATTCTTTTCGGAATTTGAACAAAGAGATATCACAGCAAATAGTGAGCCTGTGTTACACAGTGAAACTATCTAATATCTTTTCAACTGGGAAAAAACAACAAACGCGCAAAAAAGACAGAAAAAGGGTAAAACAAGATATAAAACGGAAGAGTAGAATAAAAAATGAGTTTGGATTGCAAAAGGTGAAACTATCTCCCATCCTTCACACAGACCTAAGACTCATAAACCACATCATTTGGCACCTTCAAGGTGAAAACAACAGCTTTTGCTTAAACCAACTTTTGATGGAGGGAATAAAAAAATGCTGGCTTATCTAAGGAGAGAGCTGTTGAATGTAGTAGTCAAGCATCTTTCTGTTCTATCCGAATTGAGAGAAGGGAAAAAAACAGCCATTCAAAGAAAAAAGAAATGCAAATTTGACAAAAAATACATCCTTGAATTAGGAGTATTAACCGAGATTGCTAACAATAATATTCTTCAATTGAACTAATTAAAGCAAGGAAACAAAGAAAAATGCATCTCACGAAATCACACAATTGAAAAATGCAAATATTTTAAAGTAAAGTAATATGACCACTCACAGCGACATTTAGTAATCCAACAAATGGAAATGATGACATCGCTTTAGCTCTTTCATTTTGAGCTCGTACTTCAGAGCCCCCCAAGTGGTAATGAGTCAACATTTTCTCGACGAACTACAAAAATTAAAGAGAGCATTAGATAACAAACAAGCAGCCTCACCGCCCCTTGCTGAAGTTAATTCACTCTCAGATTCAAGAAAAAGGTTTATCTGATATATGATTCAAACAGTCATACTATCTCGATATACCCAACATGAACTTACTGTTGAAATGCTTAGCTCTTTACATGTGTCCTTCCAAGTTGAAATGAACGTTCTCAAAGCTCCTTCAGAAAGTGTGAAATCAGCCTCATCGACACCGAAAACCTTCTTAGCATCAGAATCTTCAGCTGATTTAGGTATCTCTTGTTTCGCATCTCCTCTATGAAATTTAGAGGGGCCTCTAATAAGCACTTTTGACGAACCAGATTTTTCACGATTACGGCGTTCAGCCTTCCTTTTCTTATTGGATCCCCCAAGTCGCTTCATCTCTTCCGCAACAGATGGATATGGGCAACTACTAATATGGTCAGAACTATTAACATTTCCAACCTCATAATCAAAACTCTCATTCTCATCTGAGCTTGATGAATCAAATCTTGTATGCTTGCCACAATAATCCTTATGATGTAAAGCAAACGAGTCGGCACGCTCAAAGACAGTAAGGGGTTTATTTTGCGGTTGTTTCTTTGATGAGGGGATCTGATACTTCTGATGCACTTCAGTCAATAAGATTTTCAAAGTTTCACCTTCTTGTCTCTTCGCGTCTTGAATGAAAGATACATACATCCTACAAAAATCAATTGATCACATATAATCAGTTAATGCAGTTCATACTAGAAATAAGTTGAGAACGTAATTTGGTAGTCTCTTACAAAACCAGATCCATGGTGACAAAAACCAAAAAGAGAACATATGCAACCAATTGATACAATAAAATTCTGAGAAGACATATATGCCAAAAACTGTGTGAATATAAGATTTACTCCTTTCTACGTAACAACAATATATCAAACCAAGCACTTCATTGGTGTTCAAGCCTTCAAACTATTACTAGAAACTTATTCACAATTTATAAAAAAGGAAATCAAAAGCCAAGTAACCAAATTTAAATTTCTGCGTACAAAAAAAAAATCAACAGATTTAAGGCACAGTCAAACTCTCAAATAAATTGTTGGATTTCTGAAAAGAAAAGAAACTCTTAAACCAACCTTGCCATACTATCAAAGTAATTGAATCATAAGCAATTTTAGATAATCCAAAAGAAAGAACAACATACCGCAAGCTCTGAATACGCACACCAAGCTTTTCCTTGCTGGCAACTGATTTTTTACTAGCAACAAAATTCAGGAATTCATCGACCTTGACATCGTCTGTCATATAAGTGTTCAGATAGCTATCAAGAAACGATATTATCTCCTCACTAGTGACCTGAACTGGGCCAGTTGAGCTGGATATGGATGGGAAATAGAGCAAGACTAGTGGATGCTGCAGCAAAGGTCCCAATTCCAGATCCTCGAAAGAATCAACAAACTCGTTTCGGCATATGGCCACTTCCAAATCATGCAGGGTCACGATTCTTCTAGCCCCAACATAGCAGTGAATAAATGCATTAACCTACAAGACATCAAGAAATGCACATACTTGCTAAAGATTCAAAGCGTTGAAAGAAGAGAAAATCAACCTGAACACTAATCATACAGAAAGATACACCAAACCTTTGCCTTTCCATCACTTATATGCCCGTGGATTTTAAAAGTATAAACCCCATATGTACAGAAAAACAAAATTCTCAATCTTACCTTGCCTTCAAGGGCCATAAGTTGTCGAAGAGAAGGAACATCTTGCATTTGCACTCCCAAGGTACGCCAAGAATCAGCCTGAAGTTCCTCTAGAACCGATCGAGAAACTCTAGTCGATGAAACGCTCTCTCCAGCAGCAATCACTGATTTACGCGTCTTGTTGACGGCTTTATCAATCCGCAGAACCTCTACTTTGCGCTTTGGTTTAGAGGAAGACTTCTCCGAAGATCCGTTCCCTCCATGGTTACGAGACCCGCCACTATCATCAATGCTTACACGGGTAATAGGAATCGGTAGAGACACGCTTAAGGAGTTAGCGCTCTCTCCAGGAGCCAAATTAGATTTGGGGGCCGTCTCCTTGACGACCACATCAGTCCCGTGTATTACCTCTTGACGCCTTCGTTTCAATGAAGGGCTCTCGAAAGCTCCAGCTCCTGATGTCGCTCCACGGTTCTGAGAGCCACTGATATCGTTATTGGGAAGAGACTGATGAGGGAAAGAGAAGCTTTGTCCATGGGATTGAAGGAAGGCATTAGGGCCAGCGCCAGCGGCAAATTGGTGTGGGATTTGTGGATGATTGAAGCTGAGATTCTGCTGCGTTTGGAAATTAGCGTTTCCGAAGGAGAAGCCGGATGGGTCGGGGAAATTAGGGCGGTAAAAATTCGCCGGAAACTGAGGGAAAGAGTATCTAATAGGTTGTTGTTGGACACTGAAATTGGAAAACACGGGATTCGCCGCCGCGTGAGGAAGATATCCACCGGGAACGCCGTTACCGTTGCCGTTGCCTCTGCCGCTTCCACCGCTCCCGGAGGCGCCTAGAGGCCACGAGCCGTCGCGATTCCCTTGCATTCGTCGGCGAGGGAATAGCGACAAAGAAAAGTTTGAAAAAGAAAAAGGTCTAAGAAGAAAGGGTTTTAACAGTTTCTGACTTTTGGTTTATATATAGGACGAGAGTGAGTCTGACTCTCTATTTGCGTCGGCGGTTTAGGTTTAGGGTTGTCGAAAACAGGCTCCGCCTTATGACCGTGGCCCGTGGGTTTTTTTGTTGACATCTGATTTTATTAAACTGTAAACGGTGCGTACAAGTAGTTCAGTAGCCATACCGGCGGACAATTGAAAAACATAGGTAAGTCGGAAGAGTCTCCAACATGGAGTTCTTAAGTATATTTTATCATTAAACATATTATTAATTTAAATTAAGAGTTCAAATAATATTTTCTTAATTTTGAGTCATGCATGGAAGAGACTCTATAGAGTTTTAAAAAAAAAATAGCCAAATTATTTTAAATTTATAGAAAATTAAAGAAAATCAAAATATTATTAAAAAATAATCTATAAAAACACAAATATATTATATTAAAAATAAATTAAAACATATATTACATAACAGAAAAACAAATTAAAATAGATAAAACATATAAAATCATGATCAAGAATCAAATTTTTGCCAAATATGCTCAATCATATCAGTTTTCAATTGGTTATGCATTATTTGATCACGAACTTGAATTCGATTGGCCATTATATTGTTGACATTTGTAGGCATCTCAGTAAAATACGTGAAATCTACTTGTGAAGTCCCGTTTCCGTCTCCTTCTCCTTTTTGAAATTCTGATACATCATATTGAGTGCCACTGTTTCGTTCGTCTTCTACTATCATATTGTGCAATATGATACATGCTCTCATTATATTTCCTATTTTTTCCTTATCCCAACTAAGAGATGGATTTCTAACAATTGCAAATCGAGCTTGCAAGACTCCAAAAGCACGTTCGACATCTTTTCGGACAGCTTCTTGACGATTAGCAAATAGAGATGCTTTAGGACCTTGTGGCCGAGAAATTGATTGGATGAAAGTTGCCCAATTCGGATATATACCGTCTGTGAGATAGTAAGCCATGTGACATCGGCGTTCATTAACAAAGTAAGACACCTTTGGAGCTCGACCTTCTAATATATCATTAGAACATTGATATCGTTTAAGGTACGTGAAGGTCCGAAAAAAGCGTGCCAAATCAAGAGATCATGTGAAGCCACAGCCTCTGAAACAATTGTGGGTTTTCTATGTCCACGTGAGTATTTCCCTTTCCAAGCCGTGGGGCAATTCTTCCACTCCCAATGCATACAATCAATGCTTCATATCATCCCGGAAAATCAAGAAGAAGAAGACAGAGTCTAAGCGAAGTAGACAGTGAGGAAGATGGAGGTGGTGGTGGTGGCGATGGAGAGGATTATTGAATGATTCATCACCACTCGTAAAAGNGAAATTCTGATACATCATATTGAGTGCCACTGTTTCGTTCGTCTTCTACTATCATATTGTGCAATATGATACATGCTCTCATTATATTTCCTATTTTTTCCTTATCCCAACTAAGAGATGGATTTCTAACAATTGCAAATCGAGCTTGCAAGACTCCAAAAGCACGTTCGACATCTTTCCGGACAGCTTCTTGACGATTAGCAAATAAAGATGATTTAGGACCTTGTGGCCGAGAAATTGATTGGATGAAAGTTGCCCAATTCGGATATATACCGTATGTGAGATAGTAAACCATGTGATATCGGCGTTCACTAACAAAGTAAGACACCTTTGGAGCTCGGCCTTCTAATATATCATCAAAAATAGATGAGCGGTGTAGAACATTGATATCGTTTAAGGTACGTGAAGATCCGAAAAAGCGTGCCAAATCAAGAGATCATGTGAAGCCACAGCCTCTAAAACAATTGTGGGTTTTCTATGTCCACGTGAGTATTGCCCTTTTCAAGCTGTGGGGCAATTCTTCCACTCCCAATGCATACAATCAATGCTTCATATCATCCCGGAAAATCCGTGAGACTCTGCAACATTGAGTAATCGTTGGAGATCCTCCGGTGTAGGCCTTCTCAGGTACTCATTCTGATAGAAATATATTATTCCATTCACAAAATTTTCTAAGCATCTTATCGCAGTGGTTTCACCGATCCGGAGGTATTCATCTACCGCATCAGCTGGACAACCATATGCCATCATACGAATGGTGGCTGTACACTTTTGTAGTCCAGACAGACCGAACCTTCCAGTAGTATCTTGTCTCCGTTGAAAGAATGGTAATTCTTTGGAGAGTCTCTCAACAATTTGCATGAACAATGACTTGTTCATTCTAAACCGACATCGGAATTTAGTATCAGGGTAGATTGCCTGCTCAGTGAAGTAATCATTCCATAAGCGGATGTGACCATCTTCACGTCCTTTTTCAATATAAGCTCGTTTTTTCTTTGCTTTTTTCCCTCTCGATCCTTGACTTCAATTATCTAAACTCTCTTCAAAAACCCTCTCAAACTCCTCATCTAATGCTTGATCAAAATCTTCATTGAATGTAGAAAAGAAAGAACTTTGCAAAGAAGATGACATGTGAATATAGAAAAGTTTTTTTTTGGTAAATAGAAGAAAGTATTTGGTTTCAGACAAGTGAAGGTAGAGAGAAAGGTTTGAAACAAAGACAAGCATCCACGATTCTTGTTACAAGCAATTGAAATTTTTCTCTTATTTAATATGTTTGAAACAAAGACAAGCATCCAACATGTGATGAAAGGTTTCAAAACAAAGAAAGCATCGAACATGTGATGAAAGCATCCAACACAAAGGGGGGTGTATTCGATTAGAAATTTTAGAAGATTTGGTGATTCTTTTAAAATTCTCTGTTATTGAACTAATGATTTATAAATGTCTTACCAAATCTTATGTTATTCAATCAAAAATTTATAAAAAGTAAATCAAATCCCCTATTATTGGAAATATTTTAAGTAGTGGATTTTAGAAGATTCTGAATGATTTTAAGTGGTTTTGGTGGGGTTTGTTAGTTAAAAATATAAAAAACCAAATCTCATAGTTTTAGGTTGGATTTTATAGACTTACAAATCAAATTCACACAAAATCATCTAAAATTTCATTAAAACTCAAATCATTCCAAATTCTCGCAAATTTCAGTTTCAATACACCCCCTAAAGAATGCATCAAAAATTGCAAGTTGCTTATCACCACATGTGATTTCTTCAAACTGGTTTTTTGTTGCCGACACTTGAGCAAAAATGAAGCTGCTGCTGCTTATTCCTTCTTTCCGATTCCATTCGACATGTTGTAGATCCATGTTCCATGTATCCAGAAATTGTTGAGTGCTTTGACCTGCAAGAGCCAGATTCACATCATACAAGTGTATGTGATAATAGTACATAGCATGGTGTAAAAAAATATGACCTACTTCGAATAATGAACACAGAGTACATAAGTCATGGTTCCAGAAAAAAATATATACTTGGTCTTTGATTGTATTGATCTCCTGTCCGGAAAGAATAATGAAAAAAAAAAATTCACAATGTAACCACATAATTCCCAAAATCTTTATATCCAAATGAACCATACAAATATGAGATGTACCGCCAAGATACGAATGTTGGTATGGGCAACCTGCAAATTCTGTTCTTGAACCTTCTCCAAGTTTTTCCTAAATTTATGCAGCTCACTTCCATTCCGCTTGATGATTTCACTATAGTCACAAAACAACAATACATTTTAGCAACAAATTAAGGTACACAAAACTCATAAGTATCATGTTTTTAGAGCAAAGATTTCTACTTTCTCTCCATGAGGACTTTCACCAGTCTTGTATTTTCCTGTGAAAACAAGTTGATAAAGAGCCTGAATAAGCACGCTCAGCTAAAGGGAGAAAACCATTTCCTAAAATCTAGGTACAAAATGTCATAAACATTTTCATGAACTCAAAAAAGAAATAAGCAGTACCATTTACCTAAATCACCCATGTACACACTACAATTACAAATGAGATCATGTAGTTTAATAACCAAAGTTAAAGTCAATTTGACACTTCTAAGCATTCTGAAATAAACATTTTACTCATAGAACATAATCTCCATATCATATCATACACAAGCATTTAAAAAATTCAGAGACAATTACAAAATTTCACTAATGCGCTTATTCTTAAGAGTTATCTCCATTTCTGATAGTGGTTTGGTTATCTCTATGAGACTATCAAGAAGTTTTGGCTTAGATAATCTCTCCTTAATAGCTAAGTCTTTCTCTCTAATCAGCCATATGCTCTCAAGCGTCTTTAGAGAAGCCTCTTTTTCTTCATTCATTCCCTTAACAATCTTTTTCCCTTTTGCCTTTGACTCCTTCACACCGATTGGCCTCTCCATTATTTGCTCTTCCATTTCGCTGGCTGTGTTAGAGGTTGAGGAGTGTGCTACGGAATCATCTAGCCTTATTCTTTTGGAGTTTGATTTACCTTTCTGCCTAATCACACTATATCACTTTTGATCGTTGCGAAGCACTCTCCATGCAAGCTCTAGGGTGAAGTTAGTCATTTGGTCCTGGAAGTATAAGTTGTACGCCATCTCGAAGATATCATCCTCTGACTTGCCGCTACTGCTTTGACGTTGAGCATGCTCGTAGCATTCACAGAACTTGAGGACACTCTCGTTGATCTCCCCCCACCTCTGCTTACAAGTATTCCACTCACGCTTTAGAAGATCCTTCACTACGAGACTTGCAGCATATTATGCTTGATAGGGCTCAGGTTTTACCCTAATAAAACTACTGCAAGTGCACAGCAAAAGCAATCGTAGTATAAGGGGTATCGAAATCCCAAGGGAAGTAGATGCTACACTAAGATTTCTAAATTCAGATTATGCTAGGTCGAATAATAAGAAAGTAAACTAAAGCAAGAAATAAACTAGTAATCACGAATTAGGGTTTTTAAAATCAGGAGACGAAACGCTAGGTTCAGGGAAATTCTCAGGTGATCTAATTGCAGGTCTAGACATAATGTTAGGAATAATGAAGATCCGTTCTTGAACTCGAAACACAATTATAAAATCAACCACTCTCGCTGCGAAGATTATCTATGTCTAAACCCTAGAATTCCAAATCTCTTTGCAAATCCTATCAATTCAAACAAGCATTAAAGTTCAGGTTCGATTGTTCACAAAATCCCTAAACCAAATCTCTTTGCGAATAGGTATTTTGCTCATCTAACACTAGTTCATGCAATCAATAATACTCTCGCATCTATTAATTAACCTACGATCAAATTCTAGGCCAGTAAGCTAGAATAAGCATTAAACACAAATCCAGATGAAGAACTCTAATAATTTTATCCTAACAATTTAATTCGACCTAACAATTCATCAATCACCTTTGAAAAAACCCTAAACCTAACAAGCAAACTACTCAGACATGATCAATGAAACAGAAATCATTATTTGAATAGAAAGCATGAAAGAAATCAATAGAAAATATAAAGGGGTTCAAAATCTCTCAAGAACAGAGTATAGGATTTATCTCCCCAAAAGCTCTCTAAAATCTCTCTCTAAAATTATTGTGTATTATAAAATGTAGCCTAAACAATGGGTGAAAAACTATATTTATAGGCTAAAACACGAGCTGGAGCACTTTTGTAAATAAGGAAATCTTCTGGGCAAATTTCCTTTTTCTTCAAGACTTGTAAAATCAGGCGGTTTTAGGAATCCACGATTGGTGTCGATCGACACCAATTAGTGTCGATCGACACTCATTCCAAAATCTGGCTCTCTGACTTCATCATTTTGCAGCTTCTTCCACAATGCTCCAGAATGATCCAAAATCTCCAATTATGCTCCAAACGTAGTTCAACCTGCAAAGACTCTAATAGGACTCTAAAAAGACCAAAAGACTCTATAAAAAGACTTATATCATGGTCCAAAAATGGGTAAAAATCATGATATATCAATGCTGCAACTCACTTCCAAAAAGCCCCTGCTTTCTGGTCATTCCCAACGATGGCATCCTTGTTGGTGTTTAACCAAGCACTTACCATCACTCCATCTTCAAGGACAGTCCACCTACGTCTAGCTTCTCTGCTAGCCTCGGGTGAGTTATCCTCTACATTTTGAGCATCAACGTTTTGGGTACTAAAGAGTGGTGCTCGTGGTTTTTGTGATGAACTAATTTGGGTACTAAAGAGTAGTGTTTGTGGTGTATTTGTTTGGTTCAAGAGGTCCGTAAATGTTTGAGAGTAACTAAAAGGGGTGTTACAAGCCATTTACTAAGCGAGGAATGAAAGAAAACAAGAAATGGTTTTGAGAGATGCCAAAGCAAACAGATAAGGATTCGGTATAAATAAAAGAAATGGTTTTGTTTCAGTAAATGAGAAACTCAAATATTCAATTTGATAAGACATGGTTAGGTGTTTTAATTTAGTGAAATAGTTGAGCTCATTTACGAGTTAAGTGGTTAAGCTCATTTAAATCAACACAAACCATATTCCAATGATCAAACAAGTCATTTACGAGGATACATAAGCTTGTGCTTTGTAATAAAAATGCAGCATACGGATCAGAACCATCCATCACTAACCTTCTGCATCGAGGAGAAGTCAATTCCAAAATGGGCCAGATGTTGATCCATCCATAACGCTGTCATCCATTTAGTTTTACCTGCAAAGAGATCCGTTCATGTATTGATAAGTTATAAACTCCAAAGCTTATCTTCTTCCATTGGAAGACGACACATAATATTTTGTCACTGCATCAGTGGAAATTAGGTATATAATTTATCTTAAGAGGTGGAGCAGAGTATATATAAGACAGCAAGGACCCTCCCAAAACAAGATAAAACAAAGTGGGAGCGGTATGCCCTGCCTGAAAAGGGAAAGTTTAGTAGTTATAATGTGTCTTTTTAACTGTACTATTACATCACAACCTCCAACTTACCCACACATCTAAGATCCCAGCAATTCTAAGCCCTCCTAGCAATAGCACCCTGACTTGTGTAATAACCTGCATTTAAGTAGTTGCAAACAAGAAGAAGAAATCTGTATCAAACAAACTAATGTTTTAAAGCTCAAAATTTATGTATCATTACCTCTTGTTCTGATATTGCTCCGGACGGAATTGGGCGATATAGCTCATTTATTGCATCAATATCCCGATCATACCAGTCCTCGATTTCCGAGAGCTTAACACGAGCCTTGTCGATGGTCTCGTGATCTGGTCTCGGCGACATCAGAGATCACTTTGGTTATGGATTCGAGAATACATGGTTGAGTCAAGTTAGGCATCTGGGTGACGATCTCGATCGACGATGGTGGTTGCTCGACATCCAAGTCGGGAACGAAGGAGGATGAGGATGAAGGGGAAGAGGATTTGTCAGTGAATGAAGGGAGATGAGCTAGGACATAGGAGAGGACATGGAATTTATTAGGGTTAGTAAATTCGACACTCTGGATCGGGGACTGATGATTGATGATTGATGAAGATGATGGTGAGAAAGGAGAAGAAGAACATGAAGAGAGAAAATTGATCGAAACAAGAGAGAAAAGAGAGAAATGATTTTCAACAAAAAAAATTTAAAAGAAACAAGGTGAAGACACGTGTCTTTTAGAACCGATTCTTGCGGTTCTTCTAACAGAACCGATTCTACAAAATTTGCTGGCCACCTCATCTTTTTTTTTAATTAAGAACCCCTCAAAGTTCTCCAGTACGGATGCTCTAAGCCTTTCAGCAGCCTAATTTTTTTCCCTATTAACATGATCTAAATAACATAAAGGGAGTTTACTATTGGGTCAATTAGGCCAGTGGCCATATTGGGCTTGTTATTAAGGATATAGACGTATCCAATTATCATTTCAGCATGTAACCACCCCCATTGTTACAATTACGAAAACTACCCCTACGCTTAAAGGGCGAGAAAATGTGCACACGTCCTTACCTAGCTACTGAAGATTTCTGCGCCCCACGTTGTCGAAATATTTTCCACTCGGTCATATATGTAGTATAAAAATTATCTGCTAATTACTTTGAAAAGATTTAAACTAATTCACAATTTATATGTGGCTACAAAGTTATCAATTATATGTTATAAGGGACGCCTTCTTAACATTCCAGGGTAAAAACAAGTTTACCAGAGCTACAATGAATGTTGCAGATGAAACCGTTTTACTTAATTGAGAAGACAGAGAGATCCATGTAAACTATAAATTATTTCCCATATGCATTCACCACATATTCATAGTATGCTATTTGATCCGTCTGTAAATAATTACTAAGTGGAAAACAATTTTTTGGACTACTTTTGCTTTCACAAAGACTGACCATTTACTTCGTTTGTAGTATGGGTTTTCAATACCGACTTGTTATTAATAACACTATGACCAGGACAATGTACTCCTCGTAGTTGGATCGTGGTTTCGTAAGGGATTTGGAAAATGGATTTTCGACCTAGAGACTACGGAAGGCGCAACTTTCATTCAATTACAGCCCAGAAGGTCTCATACTCAGTTACTGAGAGAGGTGAAGGAAAAGCTGCATTTTCGTGACGGAAACATTTGTGTTAAGCTGTCATATCAGTATCCCGAATGGATGGAAATCGATGACGGAGATGGGTCAACCCCTCAATACATCACATATGACGAAGAGGTACAAATTTTCATTCAAATGCGCCAAACTGTTGAGAAAGTTAACCTATTTGTCACGGCAAGACGTTTTGTAGGAGGCGTTCAAACCGGAATACTTCATCCTGGAAACCCCCTTCATGCATACATCCAACCCAACCCACTCATAAAGGGACGTGTCATCAACAACTACGAGGAGACGGAAAATTAATGGCATGACTTTGCCATTTCCGAAACACATTTGATTTTGGCAACTCAACCCCCTTTTCCTGCCTACTCTGTTATGCAGTCTAGGAGGCGGAAAAAGGGTTGATTTCAACCTGAACTAAACCAGTCTTGTCCTTTCATACACATACTATTGAACAATGTGTTTTTCTACCCAAACCTACATAAAACTAAATTACCTTCCCGAACTATCAATTTCAACCTGAAATTGAACCTTTTTCGTCATCTGACTCAGTCAGATTTAACGATTGACTAACACTGTTACGGTCAACTCTGATTCCGCACTAAATAGATAGTTTGGGTAGGTAATTTGAATTTTATGTAGGTTTTGGTAGGAACACACACTGTTCAATAGTATGTATATGAATGGCACGACTAGTTTAGTTTAGGTTGAAATCGACCTTTTTTCCTCTAAGAGGCACTATGTTCCTCCTCTTGCGAATAGAATAACAATACGAGAAGTTGAGTGTACAACGAGGCTCCACAGCACTGCCAATGCAGAACAAGACAATGGCAAAGGTATAGCTACTCCCGAGGATAGTAGTTCAAATAGTGATGATTCAGATGAGGAGGACCCAAACATGTCGTTACGAAGGCAGGATCTGCGTAGAGAAAGTTGATCACTAGGAGATGTACGCCGCATGCTTTTCCATGATACATATGGAGGGGAGGAAAATGAGTCTGACTCTGAGGAAGATCAAGAAAATGACATGGACAGGCGTCCTACGAGGGAAGATGCTCCAACAAACCCATAGTGGGGGAGATTTGAAGAGGCTCTTCACAATATTCTATCTGACTTTACCATCGATCCAACTTTATTTGGAAGGGATGCACTTCCGGTTTTCGATTCAGGTGAATACGATGGTACGTTTACAATTGCAGTTTCTTAATAGGATTATTCTGCTAATTCGTATATGTAGGATGTTATTTACCTTCCTATATAAGAGGGACTTGGAGTGAAATAATTCTATACAACGGAAGATAAATAGAATAACAATGTTACATATATATTATATTGAAAACTGAAATTTAAATTGATGTCTCCATTACCAATTTCCGCGATAGGTGACGTTCGGTACGAAGGAGAAATTATTTGTGGGGAAAGTGTACAAGTCCAAGTTTGACTGCAAAATAAAGATAACAATTCATGCCATAAACTGGAAATTTCATTTTCGGACCGCGAGGTCGAATCTTCAATTTATGGTTATGAAATGCGTAGATCAGACTTGCAATTGGAGGGTTTATGCTGTCCTGCTAGACAAGACAGGCTCATTCCAAATTCGCCAAGCGACATTGGCATATACCTGCTCCGTTGACACACGCAGACACTATCACCGTCTTGCAACGAACGAAGTTATTGGTGAGGTAATGCAATCTAAGTTGGTGGGTGTTAAAAGAATATATTTCTAGGTGAGTTCCACGTCAATATTTCTTACTTTAAATGCTGGCACTCTCGGGAATTGGCGATGTAGAAATTGTACGGGTCTGCAGCGGGTAGCTACGCCTTCTTACATGTGTACCTCGCTCTACTTAAAGGGTTAAACCCATTAACCATATGTTTCCTTGAAATGGAGGAGACTCACAATGGTGGCACCCTGTTGAAGTACTGTTTCTTAGCATTTGGGGCATCTATTCAAATACTCTCGTTCATGAGAAGAGTAATAGTCATAGATGGGATAACAATGAACGGTAAGTATGGAGGGTGCCTTGTTTCTGCATCTTTGCAGGACGCATATGATGGGGTCTAAATAGTTGTCCAAGATTGGAGGATTTCTTTGGGTACTCGTCTAGCTTTGAATTTGTAGGACCCTAAGCTGCAAGTGCACAGCGTGCATTGTAGTACTTAGGGTATCGATCCACAGGGAGGAGGTCAACTGCAAAACAGAAGAATCAGGGCAACTAAAGACGCAGGGAACAGGGTTTTGGGGTAAGTGTCACGGTTTTTGCAGAAAATAATGAAAGCAATAACACGCCTTATATAGAGAAGGTTGTCAATCTTTTCTATAACCAACGGGAAAAGGAAAATAAACTTAAAGACTTGTAAAAAGGAAATCAGGTAAGCAATGCAGGAAAAGTAAATATTGAAGTGCGTAAATCTCGGTGTAAAAGCAGATAGGGCGACACGTTGGGAATCTTCTCGGGAAATATATGGGGTTCTAACTAAAGATCAAACATAGGAAAGTTAAGCAAACGAGACTAGGCGATTTTCCCCAAACGGATTCACAAGGTCGATCTGCGACCGTCTATTTCACAGGTATACTATCGTATCCTGCGTCCTAGGCGACCACGCAATAAGATCGGGACGATAAACATTCAGACATCTTCCTGAATACGCATAAGCGCCCATGAAGGATGCTCTCTACCCTATTTTGGTCTAGATCTGAGATTCAGGACATTCGTCGCTCTCAAGATCCTGTGATCATAATATAGTTCATGACGCTAGACTCATGCAATAAGAACGAATATGGTGAGACAGAAAACCCTAATCTACGGCCTAACAAATCGGTTTAAACATAGTTAATGAAATTCCCCATAGATACCCTTAAAGAACACTTAACGAAAATAAACTATTCAGGCATAAAGGAAGAAGTAGAAAACGTGATTGATGAATGCATAACTTGTATAAATCGAATAAAAAGAAAGAGGGTTCAAGAACAAATCAATCTCCCTCAAAGAACAAGGTGGAAACCACGAATCAGAGATTCGCGGCCGCCAAAGAGAATTCTATAACTTAGGGTATTTGGAATGAAAACTTCTCTCTCTCTTTACAAAACCCTAAACGACGAGTTATATAGGTCTTCAAATGCCCTAGGTTCTGGATTAGGTCTTGACTTGCATAAGACGGCTGCGGGTTTAAGTTGGGCTTTAAATGGGCTCGGGAATCCGTGAGGGGCCTGGCCGCGCGAGCGACCGGCCGTGGCGCGGCCAGCTCGTCCTTTCGGGTGCTTGACAGACTTTCTTGCTTCTTCCATAACTTGAGATCCAACCATGGGATTGTCCTCAAACCACTTCGAGGTGAAAGACAGCTGATAAGGCTACCTTGTTTCCAAATATGAGCTTTATCTCGTGGTGGGAAGGCCTTCATTTGATGTTGAACTTCTGTCCTCGAGCACTGTTTCCTGGATTGTCCATTTTGCTTCAAAATATGCGTCTTTTGCTAAGTTTATCTGAAAAGAGTCTTGAACAACCAAATACTCGAAATCTAGTGTTTATGCATTAAAACCTTAGTGAAATACTTATTAAAGCACTCGCTTATGATAGTAAAAACGGGTAAAATATGCATGTTATCAGCAAACTTTCAGATTTTACCCCTTGCATATGGAGTAGTAGACAGTGAGAATGACGACTCCTGGGAGTGGTTCTTGCGCAAACTCAGTGAAATAGTTCCAGACGCAACTGATCTCGTGTTTATATCTGATATGCATTAAAGCATATATGTTGGATTACCTCGGGTAAGTTATAAAATATCTGGACCATTGGTAAATATGTCTATGGTATTTAGATTTTCCATTCTATATTGGTGGTATAGAATGTGTTTGAAGTTGTCATATTTACTCAGGTGTACCCACTAGCACACCATGTCGCGTGCACTGTTCATCTATGGATGAATGTTAGAGCCGGTTTCAACCCCAAACGTCTTGTCAGAATGATGGGGGCAGCGGCCAGGGGGCATGCACTGTTTCAGATTTCAATAAAAAGTTTCTCGACATCCAGAGGCTCAACCCAGGATGTGTAGCATATCTTGTCCATATAGGTACGACCCTTACGTTTGGTAGTTTGTGTTGACTATGGTTAGGGTGATTAATATCGTATGTTATTTCTGACAAATGGTATAGGCTTTGAACACTGGACAAGGGTTCATTTTGAGGGATGCATGTACAACATCATGGACTCAAACATTGCGAATCTTGAAACGTTGTCCTGAAGGAGGCAAGAGAGTTCCCACTAATATACATGTTGGAATACATTAGAACTGCATTGATGACCTGGTTCGCAATAAGGCGTGCAAAAGCAATGAATTACAAAGGAACCTTATCTCCACATGTTCGGGGTCTAGTCGAGGAGACATACAACAAATCAACAAGTTTGGCGGTTCGTGCAATCAGTCCATATGAATTTCAGGTCCAATCCCAAGAAGGCGAGTACTTTACTCTTAAGCTTCTCGAATGTACTTTCTCATGCATGGAGTTCCAGGCGGTAGGAATTCATTGCCTTCATGCACTGGTGGCTGCATCTTCTATAGACATGGCAACATATTTGCTAGTCTCAATTGTGTACTATGTTGAGACTTGGAGGAGTTGATTTGAAGGTAAAATTTATCACATTCCATCGGTTGGAAGTTCAGAGATAGGTGGGGGTTTCGAGGAGAGCTACTTCCACCTGCAGTGCGACGTCCACCAGGAAGTCCCAAGAACATCAAGATCCTTTCTCGTGGGGAGTTTCAGGTTTAATAACTAATGCATAGTCTTATAATACATTTCTATTCTACATTTCTATCTAGTATATCCTTACCTATGCAATTTTACTTATTATCCACCTGTAAATAAAAAGCAAGAAATCAGTCCTGAGGTGCACCTGTTGTCGCAAACAGGGGAACAACAAGGCCTCCTGTCGGGAAGCTATATAAAATATGGACTTGAAGAAGGCAATGCAAGGCGGTTCATGGTAATCTTTTTTTGGAGCCGGGTAAATAATGTAGCAGTGAAGCGGGGGATAGTGAGCATGTTCGAATCTATGAAATAGTTGCTTGTGGTGGATGTACCTAAATAACATGATATAATCAGAAAAATGTAGTATACCAACTTATTTAGGTTTTCCACTCTCTTAACCTTTTGTTAAATATGTACATTGAGAGCAGCTCGCCAGTTGTATAGCGGCAGCCCATAAATACCTTGTACTATGTACTAAATTTATGGAATGTCTTCCTCTCCTATACTACGTTATCTTATTTCTATACTACTTGAGTTCAAAACCAATGTCCACATAATATCCAGTCACCACGTATTGTGACATCAAATCTAACAAACCCACAGACACATTCAGCTTAGAAATGTACAAATGCAGTATAACATACAACTGTATTATATAGGAAGCCCGTAATTGTCTAAAAATTATTTTAATCAGGAAAATATTTAAATTATGTGTACCAATGGTTAAAGATACACTAATATCTTATTTTTATATTACATACTATATTACATACGTAGAAAGGCATGGTCACCCTATTATCAGTATCATCTTGTATTTTCAGAATTATGAAAATACCCCAGCAACATTGAGATAATATGTTACATATATGAAAGTCAATGGAAAGCAATCTAACTTTTTAATATTACAAACCATACATTTAAACAGCAGAGTCGCATAAGGCATAAACATGTTAAACAAATAGTCTGAGTGCTTTTGCAAACCGTCAACTGAAATCCGGATTGGGCACAACAAGGCCACCGACTTACGACAAATTTTCTGAAATAAATTTTTTAACACTTATGTTCATAAACAATCGCCGGATACGTCATCATTTTGGCATAACAGAAGGGTTAAAGGATGTGAATGATTCAATTGCATAGTTAACGGCTGCGGTGCGAAGATGACCGTCACTTAGGTGCTGACAGTCAAGTAGTTGTCCTGTCGCATGCATCTCCAAAAGTGTTATAGCTGCAATCGCAGAAAGCCTTACACAAATGCAAATCACATTGTTACATCGCTTTAGAGATTACCTTCGCTTCAACTGCTTTCACATTGGATAAATGTATTACCTGAAAACTCACATAAGATTTGGAGGTCCATGCGCGTCACTGGCATAGGACACACCCCAACATCACTTGTGAAATCACTTCCACTTTGACGACGCAGCCAGAACGGAAGCATCTCTGACAAGCCCTTTAATTTTAGGTCGACACTCTCATTGAGACACAATATGTGTTTTAATCAAGGACATAGATCGCCCAATTGGTAATGTCTATCACAAGACCCACCCAGTGAAAACCATCTTTTTGGTAGGGACAATAAATTGATACAACATCAACCTCCCCCCCCCCCCCCCCATTTCGGTCTCCCTTCAACAAGGTCCCAATACGAAGGGGGAGAATTGATGACCAAACTTATCATCAGCAACTTTGAATGTTGTGTACTCCCTTCAGTCTGACAATGAACCCAGGTGGGATAAAATCCCACATAACCTTTGCCACCTTGTATCTCGTTGACTGAGTAAACCTAACAAGGACTTCAACCGCCTATGACGAATTATAGTTTGTCTTTGTTAGAGAACCATATTATAATACAATGAACAACTACTATCTATAATAATGACCCATTATATCTTACCTTCTCATGCAAAGTATCCCGTGACTCAAAAATCTCCATGAAGCGGGCCGTTGGGATTTTTTCCCTATCACTGGTCCGATATATGCTACATGAAAATAAATAGAACATTATGAGAAAATAATGTTACGATACCAAATTAAATAGTACAGTATGAATACTAAATAGCATATTGTGAAGAAAATATGACAAAGCAAACATAGCCCATAACAATCGATACCTTTTGTTGCATTAGTTGTTCTTCCCTCGGGAGGAATCTTGGGTGTATTGGTCAATCGTTCTTGTTTTAACACTCTTTACATTCATTGTAAATGACTCTCGGCCCCAGGGGTGCATCATAAACGCGTTTATATCAGAAAATATTTCTACTACATATGTCCGTATATTCGTCGTCCGACATGTCGAGCATAAAATTCTCTCGACAATCACGAGCAGGACAAGCTTAAATCGTGTTTCGGGATCCTTTTATTTCTTCCCCGTCACAAGCTTGTCCAATATCCACCCACATGTAACCTTCTCCATGCTTCCAAAAAGCTCTTTCCACATTTTCCCACCGGATGGCATAACCTTTTCTTTCTTCTTTTCCTTTCTACTAGACTCCGCTTTCTTTTTCCACTTCCTGCTTTTCTCTTTCAAGACTTCACAATTTTTCCATGTCAATTGCGCAAAGTCCTCAACCCCATACCGTATGGGCTTACCAGTAAATACCCACCATAGCTCATATTTTTCATCATAACAAGCTTCCTAGATAGTAAGTAATGCAGAAACATTACAGAGAATGTATGATGATCTATCTGCATCATGCTTGAAAATTGAGAAGCAGCAAGTAGCTCCAACTGCTCGTCTTCCAATGTAGGCTTCAGATTCTCTATCCAACGCAGTGTGAAATAACTATTAACCCGCTTCCTCCTAGAAGGCTCATATCCAGTCTAAAATAGCATATCATGTAATTCAAGCTCTTCCATTCGGCATAAAATCAAGAGGAGACATTAATTGAACAGTATGATACCTCATGTAACTTCACCCAAGTTACTCGCATCCAACATACCAATTACTATACATTATCACCAAACAAATATGTAAGTGCACCAAAAATATTTGCTTCCACCCACACATACCATTATTAACAAATACAATATCTGCAAGTCGACTTACCTTAACTAACTATTTCTAATAAGGAATCCATCTATACTACATAGTGGAAAAAGAATCACACCATCGTATTCAGGAACTATACTAACCACATAAACCACAATCCCCCCCCCCCCACACCAATTCCAGGTTCAAATACTAATTGTTCAGAATAATAACAGAAACTATATTACACATACAAAATACTTAACATAATCACCCCACTAACATGCTGAAATTCTAAAAACATTCGCCACACACCACCCACACCACTTATGCCAATTTAGTGATTTCATCCATCCCTACCATTATTAAAAACTCGAACCTCCAGAAGTCTATATGCCCTAATCTACCTGCTGCTAACACGGAAACCATCCATACAACATTTTATAAACAGAATTACCATATCCTTTTCAGAAACTATACTACCCATATAAAACAGAATACCCCCACACAACTTACTTTCTCAAATACTAATTGGTCAGAACAAGTACACAAGCTATACTACACTTAGAAAACAATATCGTAAAATCTATTTCACCACCTACACTACAAATCTAAAACAGAATAACCCGATTTAAAATACATAATCACTTCAGACTAACCCGATTTTACCTTACCCATCGCCGCTCCCGAAATCCTAATCACATACATGGAACAGTTTTATGCGATCTACTATAGTGGTGTACCTTTAAAGCTGTTTTGACCCCTTAATTACATACTGTTCAGATTAAAATTAAGAACCGACTACAAAACCTCCAAAATTCTTACTTCAACCTCCTCTTTAACCTCTCCCGGCACCGCAATATATTTTTTGTTCGGACAGGGTTGCCTGCAACACCCCCGAAAATTGTGAGAAAGCTCCCGACGCAATCAACACCCCACTTATAATTTATCCATTATGGTTTTTACATAATCGCTTTTTTTTCTTCCGACGTTCGTTTTACCCTAAATCCCCAAATTTGGTAACTGTTGTGCGGAGGGTTGTATTTCTCGAGATACGAACTCTTAAACTATCATTTAATTTTCAAATTATATTTTTCCCTCCACTTTACGAGTCGGTTCACTTCATCAATACACGTGTCATTCATTTGAGTACTTTATTCTACTTTGCACGCAACCATCACATCCCTATGACCTATAACCGCTTTCTCTTCCGTCTAGTAGGAACTCTTTCGGGAGAGATTAATACAGGTTATTCACAGAATATTGTGACACTTGTTTTACTATGGTTATAAATTAAAATAAGAAGTTAAATATGTACACTAAGCCAAATTTCCATTTACTATTTTACCAAATTAAAAAATAAAAGGAGTTTACTAATCCAATAATGAATATCAACCAATAAAGATCCTAATTCAACATTGTCATTTTTCCTATTAACGACATTTGAAAGCTCCAAACTATCACCTTCGAACATCACTTTTGTCTCAAACTTTTAATCCATGCATATTATAGAACATATATAAATCCTGATGCTTCAGCTTGTAGATCGGTATGTACTTATTAGAGTGTATATAGTAGCGGATTTATTAGAGTGTATATAGTATCGGTTTATACTTGTACATATGGTTTGGTTTAAGGGCTCTGGAATGTCCGGTTTATTGATCTATGTATCGGTTTAGTTAATCTGTATAAAGACGGTTTATTGATCTATGTATCGGTTTAATTAATCTGTATAAAGACATTGTAATGGTTGTTTAGTTCATTAATGAGAATGAGAGTTTAATCAGCGACTTCTCTCTTTGACCAAGAACACTAATATGGTATCAGAGCATTCTCTGCTCGTTTTCTTCTGATTCTTCGTCAAATCTGTTGTTTCCTTTTTGTTTTCGTCATCAATTCTCCGAATCGAGTCAAAATTTGTGTTCGATTGTACTCCGAAGTATCCAAATCACCTTTGTGAACTTCTCTGAGCTCCGATCTTCACATTTGAGCTTCGATTCCTTTAATGGTGAAACAAGGAAAGCAAGGGAAGAAACCTCGTGGTCAGATTTCAACTCCGACACCTGAAAACTCACCGATGAAGACTAGAGCTGCTTTCCGCGCAGATTCTTCTCATCTTGCAGATTCTGATGTTGCGATTACTCCTCATACTAATTTCACGGCTAATCGTGGAGGATCTATGTAAAATCGTGCTAATCTGGACTCGTTTGATAACGTTCACAGTCCGTTCTTTCTTCATTTCGGCGATCATCCAGGTTTGTCCATCGTCTCTCACGTTCTAGATGGCACAAACTACAATACTTGGTTGATAGCTATGAGAATGAGTCTGGATGCAAAGAATAAGATTAGTTTTGTGGATGGATCTCTCCCTAGACCTGAAATTGAGGATAATTCATACAAAATTTGGAGTCGATGTAACAGTATGGTTAAAGCGTGGCTACTGAATGTGGTTAACAAGGAAATCTATGATAGCATACTCTACTATGAGGATGCATCAGAAATGTGGAATGATCTGTATATCCGTTTTCATGTCAGTAATGTTCCACGGGAATACCACCTAGAACAGTCTATTATGACTCTTAAGCAAGGCAATCTTGAACTATCCGCCTATTACACCAAGAAGAATACTCTTTGGGAACAATTGGCTAATACAAAGACTTCACATGTCAAACGGTGTAATTGCGATCATGTTCAAGAGCTGTTGGAAGAGGCTGAGACAGTCGGATCATCCAATTCCTTATGGGATTAAATGACAGTTTTGCAAACATTCGAGGACAAATTCTGAACATGAAACCAAGACCAGGATTGACAGCAATTTACAACATGCTTGATCAAGATGAGAGCCAGCGTATTTTGGGAGGAGCGACTCAAACTACTTTCACTAATCCGACTGCTTTTCAAGTTTAAGCTCAAGCTGCACCTGATCAGAATTAAATTCTCTTGGCACATGGTGGTTATCATAAACCGAAGTGTTCTCACTGTCATAAAATTGGCCATACTGCTGATAAGTGTTACAAGCTCCATGGTTATCCTCCAGGATCTACTCCAAAATGGAAGAAATCTCAGACTGTAGGAGTCACTAACCTTGCTACGACACAATATCAGTCACCACCAGACCAACAAGTTGAACATTTGGCATCTACTCAAGAGGAAATGTCAACTCATCAGATTCAAACCATGATCTCTTATCTTAGTTCCAAGCTTCATTCTTCCACAATTTAAACTACCAGTGATAAAGCTTCTGCTTCTACTTCAAATTATGTGCCTGCCATCTCACAGATTTCAGGTACTTTCCTATCACTATACTCCAATGCCTATTACGACATGCTTGTTTCTTCGATATCTACAGAACCGGTAGTGTCTCTTACAGCTTGGGTTATAGATTCAGGAGTTACTCACCATGTCACTCATAATAAAGACCTTTATGTAGAATATAGATCATTAGACAAAACCTTTGTTACACTTCCTAATGGATATACTGTTAAAATAGTGGGCATAGGATTTATTCAATTGTCTGATGCTATTTCTCTACATAATGTGCTTTACATTCTAGAATTTAAATTCAATTTGATCAGTGTTAGCGTGTTGACTAAAACTTTAAGAACTAAGGTTAGTTTCACTTTTGATGCATGCTTTATTCAGGAACTTACGCAGGAGTTGATGATTGGTCAAGGTAGTCAAGTTGGGAATCTATATGTCTTGGATTTCAATAAGTATGATCATTCTGATTCTTTAAAAGGTACTACTTATATTTGTTCAGTTGCTCCTGCTTGTTCTAGCTTTACAGTTGATTCAAACACATGGCATAAGAGATTAGGTCATCCTTCTCAATCTAAAATTGATGTTCTTAGTGATGTATTGAGTTTGAAGAATACAAAGAATAATAAAGGTGATTACTCGGTTTGTCACATTTGCCATTTATCAAAGCAGAAACACCTTCCCTTTCATTCTAGACAAAACATGGTTAAGACTTCTTTTGAATTAGTTCACATTGACACTTGGGGTCCATTTTCAGTTCCGACTATTGGTTTTAAATATTTCCTAACCATTGTTGATGACTTTAGTCGTGCTACTTGGATATACCCGATGAAGAACAAATCTGATGCCTTGCATGTTTTCCCTAGTTTTCTGAATATGATAGAAACTCAATACAAAACAAAAGTTCAATCTGTTAGATCTGATAATGCTCATGAATTGAAATTCACTGAATTGTTTGCTGCAAAAGGAATAGTTGCATATCACTCTTGTCCTGAAACGCCTGAACAAAACTCTGTGGTAGAGAGAAAGCATCAGCACATATTGTATGTAGCTAGAGCCCTATTGTTTCAATCTAATGTTCCACTTGAATTTTGGGGAGATTGTGTATTAACTGCAGTATTCTTGATAAATAGGTTACCTACTCCGGTTCTACAAAACAAGTCTCCTTATGAGAAACTAACTAGCAAACCACCTGATTATCAATCATTAAAGAGCTTTGGTTGTTTATGCTATAGTTCCACTTCTCCTAAGAATAGACATAAGTTTGAACCTAGAGCTAGAGCCTGTGTTTTCTTAGGATATCCTGCAGGATACAAGGGGTATATGCTACTAGATATAGAGACACATGACGTTTCTGTCTCAAGACATGTGATTTTCATGAGGATATTTTCCCGTTTGTATCATCTAACATCACAGATGATACATCGGCCTTCTTTCCTCATTTACATTCTCCTGCTTCCCATGATGATCAATTGCCTCTTGTGCAATCATCTCTAGATTCACATCATCATCCAGATGTGTTATCTTCCAAGTCTTTGGTATTGGTCTACGTAGATAATATACTAATTGTTAGTAACAATGATGACTCTGTGAAGGATTTCAAGGATCAACTAAAATCTCACTTCAAGCTGCGAGATCTTGGTCCGGCTAAGTACTTTCTTGGTCTTGAAATAGCAAGGAGTTCAGAGGGCATTTCTGTTTGCCAAAGGAAATATATTCTCTAGTTGTTGTCTACAACTGGTTTTCTGGGAAGCAAGCCATCCAGTATACCGTTGGATCCTAATGTGAAACTATCATAGGATGTGGGAATTCCTCTTGATGATCCAATGTCGTATAGGAAACTGGTGGGAATGCTCATGTATCTGCAGATTACGAGGCCAGACATTAGCTATGCTGTTAATACTTTGTGTCAGTTTTCTCATGACCCTAGAGATACACATCTAAATGCTGTTCACAAAGTATTGCGGTACTTAAAAGGCACAATTGGTCAAGGGCTCTTTTATCCTGCAGATGATAAATTTGATCTTAGAGGATTTTCATATTCAGATTGGGCGTCTTGTGTTGATACTCGACGTTTTGTGTCTGGAATATGCATGTTCATTGGGGATTATTTAGTCTCTTCGAAATCAAAGAAGCAAGATTCAGTCTCACGTAGTACAGCTAAAGCAGAGTTTCGGGCTATGGATTTAGCCACGATGGAGATGATCTGGCTTTCACGTATTCTCAATGATTTAAAGGTTCCTTTCCAAGCACCAACTTACTTATATTGTGACAACACTGCTGCCATGCACATTGCCAATAATTATGTCTTCCATGAGAGGACAAAGCATGTGGAAATTAATTGTTACAACATAAGGGAACATATTGATTCCGGGTTCTTAAAGACCAGGTAACTTGGAATCATCTTGCTGACACTCTAACCAAAGCTTTACATCCAGCACCATTCCGGGAACTAATAGGCAAGATGGGAGTTGGAAACATCTTTGCACCTTCATCTTGAGGGGGGCCATTAGAGTGTATAAAGTATCGGTTTATACTTGTACATATGGTTTGGTTTAAGGGTTCTGTAATGTCCGGTTTATTGATCTATGTATCGGTTTAGTTAATCTGTATAAAGACGTTGTAATGGTTGTTTAGTTCATTAATGAGAATGAGAGTTTAATCAACGACTTCTCTCTTTGACCAAGAACACTAATAGTACTTGTGGAAGTTTTGTTCATCCCGAGTCGACATGATCGCCCTTACTATTCCTAATCCGGTTTGTAGAGTGGCTCGTGGGTTTTGCGCATCGATTCAAGGTTTTTATAATCTCAATTTTTTTTTTTTTTTTTTTTTTTAAAAATTTGTAAAATTTTTTTTCTTTATTTTTTTTTTTTTTATGTAACTTTAAATCTATACTATATAAAAGTTGAATGGAAAATTATCATAGTAGAATGAAAAATTAAGATTAAAAAAGTTTAACTTACAAAACAGATAAAATGATGTTATGTCAAAAATCCAAATCTATAACGTTTGTCAAAATAAAATAAAAACTCAATGTCACAAAAGCTAAACAAACAAAAAAACAAATATAAAAATCAATAGCGAAAAAATTAAATTAACAAAAAAAATCATCTAAAAAAAATTAACTTATTATAAGCTAACTCTTTAAAAAAAGTCAATATAAAAATGGTTAACTAATAAAAAAAAAGGATTTAGAGTTTTTAACTAATAAAAAGTAAAAACTGATGCAATAAGCCATTAAAGGTGTCCATATATAATTGAAAAAATCAATTTCATTGGTCTAAATATATATTTTCATTAAACACAAAAATTTAAATATGATTAATTATTTAATTAAATTAAAACACACAAAAAGATAATAGAAATCAACATTTTAATTAAAATAAAATTTAATATCGAAAAAATAAAATTAACAAAGTAAATTAATTTTATATTTAGGCTAATTATTTAAGATAAAAGAAAATGGAAATTATGTCTTTTAAAGTGTCAATACAATTAAAATTGAAATCAATAACGAAAAAGTAAATTAACAAAAAAAATATGTCAAAATAAAATGGAAATCAATATCAAAAGAGTTAAATTGACAAAAGAAAAAATATCTAAAACTTGATATTTAACCTATATATCAAGTTAATTTCTTTTTTGTTTTAACTTGATATATAGGCTAAATATTCATTGTTGCAATTGCTATATTTGGCTAGATATGAATTTCTGAATTTTGTTGCTAGATTATATCTACGACGGATTTCTAGGTCGAGAGAGAGGAAGAAAAACCTCCACTCCGCTTGCAAGATTATATCTGCGACGGAGACAAAGAAGAAGACAAAGGAAAAACCTCCACTCCGCTTCAGCCCAAAACCAATACAAATTTGTCGAATCTGCGGCTTAAGAAGCGCATAACATTGCCAAGCGTTTTAGGCAGTCCGAGTTATGAAAGAAATGATAGAGAGCGGGTCGAAACCACCTGGGACCAGATTGGCAATGAGGTTTTAAACTCCACATTTGTCATATCCAAATATAGCGGAGGTGTCGAGAGGCGCACAAACAAGTATGAAAAGAAACTGTTTGACTGTGAAGACAAGATGTATGAAACATAGGTCTTAATTGCACACTGTGTAACAGCTCAAGAGAGATTCTAAACATGTTAACACAGGAAAGTTAAAACACTCTCACAGGTATTATCTTCATTTTGAAATGTTCCTTTATCTTCATTTGAACTGTTCTATACGCTTTATCTTTATCTTCATTTTGTTTTCTAGGCCAAGATAAAAAAGTTATAAAAATGATCTATGATGATAAAGAGGTCGAGGTGCTCCAGATGTTAGAGAAAAAGAAAGACCCAACACGTGCATATCTCCAGTGTTGTGCCTAGCCTTATAGAGGCCTAAGGCTAACAATAAAATATATAGTTTTTATTTTGTTTAAATATATATTTTTAGTTATAAGTTTACTTATTTTAACATTATTACTGAGTTTTTTTGTAAAAATGTTATTTTAAACATGATAAAACTTTATTATAATTGTGTTTTCCAAAAAAAAGTATATAATTATGTAATGTTATTCATTATTTGTAGTAAAATGTTATTTATTTACATATTTAGTTTAAAATAATAAATAAATGTAGCCTTTTGAATAAGAAAAAAATGCTACATTTATTTGGTCTTAGAGCATCTCCAAGAGATACTTCAAATTTGAGGTTTTAAGGTGTTACTCTCCAATGGTAAACCTTAAATGAAACTTCGAAAAATCTGTATTTTACATTATAATCCTCGTTATTGATAATAATTAATTAAGATCATCATACTTTTCATAAATAGCTAAAACTACATTAAAAACATATTACAAACAATACTAATTAATAAAAACATTACATTATAATCTAAAAATACATATCAATAACATTAACAAACACAAACTAAATTATAATTTATAATAAAATACCAAATTACTCAATAAAACTATGTCTATAGTTAAATTATATAATATTTTTTTTCTAAATTATGTTAAAGATTTTATTATATTTTTATACAAAATTTAAATTTATAAAGATATATATGATATACTAAAATTGTATGGACTAAAGTGATAAACAACGAAATTAAAATATAATTATGTATATAGTATATAATTGTAAAGATTGAAATGCAATTAAAAAAGTGAAACCTCAAATTTGAAGTGTCACTGTTCAATACTCTATATTTGAGGTTATAGAGTATCTCCAAGAGATACTCTTAGGCCATTACCTTTTTCAACCTAAGCAAGGCACGGCTCTGCATATCTCGAGCACCAATGTTAGAGAAAGAGTATCAGCAGCCTCATTTCTTTTTCTATTAACATGATCTAAATAACATAAAGAGAGCTTACTAATCCAATAAAGAATATCAACCAATAAAGATCCTAATTCAACATTGTCCTCCTTCCTATTAATGACATTTGAAAGCATCAAACTACCACCCTCGAACAGCACTTGTCTCCAACTTTTACTCCATACATATTGTAGAACATAAATAAATCTCGATGCTTCAACTAGTAGAGCAGTATTTACTTGTGGAACTTTTGCCCATCCCGAGTTGATATGATCGCCTTTACTATTCCTAATCCGGTTTGTAGAGTGGCATGTGGGTTTTCGGATCGATTCAGAGTTTTTAAAAACTCAATTTTATTTTTTGTTTAGTTCGTTAAAAACTAGGAAAAAATATCTTTCCAAAATTTTGTATATTTTTTGTAACTTTAAATTCTATATAAATAAAGATAGAGGTTAAAAAAAGACTACAAATTATAAAATATGATAGGTTGTTATTATTATGAGGAGAATAAGATATAGACGGAATATCAAGAAATTTCAAGATGCCCGAATATGGATTCAGATCTGACATTTCAAATTAGTTATGGTCATAAAAACCGGACTCGAAGAACCGAACCAACCCGTACCGAATAAAAAGGTACCGAACAGAACCGGAATCGGCGTAAATATCCGGACAGAGTCTTCACTCCTATTTAGGTCTGTTTAATCTGGTAAAATCGAACCGAGCCGAAGCGAAATAAAACATGTGGTTGGAATATGGATATACTATATTAACCGTACGGATGTAATAATTTCAAAACCGTAGGATACGGATATGGATTGGATATAAACAGATTAAACCGAAAGAAACCGTTTAGTTTTAAAATATCATATAATAGTATATAGTATACACTAAGTAATGGAACCCTTGGATGGATTATGCTCTTTGTTGGCGCGTTGGATAGATCGGATAGATTGGATAGATTGGATAGATGGTGGATCGAATGAGACCGTCAAGAGATGCGGAAGTCTCTTGGTATTCTCCACTCCACGGAACCGAGGAAGTAACCCTTGACCACGGATCTTAGGAGGTTTGCTGCGTTTGGAAGTAACCCTTGCCTAACTCAACGAAATGTTCAAGATGAACAAAGAGATTTCTCTCAAAAGAAGATGATAAAAACTTGGATTATTTAGTAAAATGATCTTTCAAGAGTTTTAATAGAAAAAACACAAGAGTAGACAAAGAGGTCTAAACTCTTGGTCAAAGAAATAAATAAACAAGACTGAATTAAAACTAATTAGAATAACTCTTGAACTCCAAAGTGACTCCTCATATGTGACTCTTGAAGTCATTTTCGTCACCCACCTTTGACCACAAAATAAAGTGATTATTTTGGGCTGTCTTGGGCTTGAATTAAGTTCAAAAGAGGCTGGTCTTGGTAGCTAACATCCCCAAACGAATTATGCATCTTTTCCTGTCCAGAGTTGCTTGAATAAGCCCGCTAAATGCATCTCCAAATTGCTTGGCTTGTAGTAGCTTCAGAATGGGCTTAGAACATGTGAACCAATTTGCCTCATTAAAACCTTTCCTGGAAAACTCATTGGAACAAAACCAAGGATGAGGAAAAAGAGTACAAATGGTCACAGCCCATTTGTAATAATCGGCATTAAGCTCCTTAAGAAATGAGTTGAACGTTTTGGACTGCTCTGGCGGACGAACCAGCTCTCCACGGTCAAGAATAAGACTGCCACGACCATCTCTTGATCCAGTCCGAACCAGGTATGATCTGACTCGACTAAAGTGTTCATATTGGTTGTTTGGTCGAGTGAAATGCTTTCCTTTTGGTGAATGGACGTCTGGATCAGCTCGCTCCATCAAGATCTTCAAAACGGGTCTTCCCGGATAAGGGTCAGGTCGTCCAGTCCTGTCCATGATTCTATCATTCCCTCCCTCTTGAAAAGGATTTGTCCTCAAATCCAAGGTACCTATATCAAGAAGAAACAAGTTAGATATGAAGAAAAAATTCCAGCAAACAATCAAATGATCATAAGTGAAGTAATGAGTTGGAAGGGAACTTCCTTGGGTGGTTGAAATCGTTTTCCTTAGGTATTTCCAGTTCTCTTTGCTTGCTTTCATTTGGAACTGATCCTTGAGTCTTTCTTGCTTAGCAAAAACGTGAGTCTTCATTGCTCTTGTAGCAGAATCCTTAACCTGCTTATCCTGTACTTTCACAAAAACTAGAGAAACAAAATCATATATGCCAAAGACATATTCAAACAGCTCCTCTTTTCTTGGATAGTTCGAAACAGGATTCAAGTTCTTATGATAAACATCAAAGACTCTGTTAACGACTAAGAAAGAATTAGGACACCAAATGTCACATAAATCCTTAATTAATCCTATAACAAACAAGTTTATATCAGAACATGAAACAATCGCTGTAAGTTTAGGAAAGCTCTCATTAAACACATGATCTTTCAAAATTGATTTGCACAAAATGTTTTCAAAATGTTGTTTAAACTTAGAAAAAGTTTTATCAAATTCAAACTCTGCTTTAGCTTTAAATGGCTCAAATGTTCTCAAAGAATCAGATTCAAATGTTTTCAAAGATTGAGAATCAAATGTTTTCTTTCTCAAAGGAACTCTCAAAGAAGAGTGAAGATCATGAAATTCATTTATCATAAAACAATTTGGCACAAAAATCTTTTCATGTTTAGACTTTTCACAAGATTGAATTATGCTATCAAAACAGGTTTTGAAACACAAATCTCTTTCTTATTTTCCAAACCAAATCGTTTTTCCTCTTGAGAATAAACGAGAACAAACAAACAAGGTCCTGTCCTAACCAAATTAATTTTCTTATAGTGCTTTGGATAGTCATAAGAGAATGACTTAGGAACTGGTTCTGGCACAAAGTTGGTCTGCTGCTCCACGTCACTAATCAATGTCACATTTCTTTTTGCTTCTTCTGGTGAGTTCTCTTCGTGGATCTGTGAAACAGAAATATTGTTACTCGGTTTCACCTGTTCTAATCAGGTAAGTTCTTCACAAGTCTTTTTATTTTCAAGCACAAAATCAGATAGAGAAGAGGAAAGAGAACACCTTGATGTCATGGATCTTTTGAGAAAGGCGTTATGCTTCTCCATATCATCGAGAAGTTTTTCTCTACTCAACCGCTCTTGATCCCATCTAGCTTGCCTAGACCTTCTTTGATCATCATGGTTATAGTAGTCACGATCTGCATCATCTCTGGCTGGTTTAGGCCGTTCTCTACTTCTTCCTTTTGGCCTCTTTAGTGGTCTCCTTGGTTGTGTCTCTCTCTGCACATAACCACTCTTGTTAGAAACCGACTTGTTTTCATTTACTAAAGGCTTGCGTCTCTCTCTCATCAAGGATTAATAAAGAACTTCTTTTTGTGGATTCTGCTTCTGGTTATTCCTCCTTAGTAGTCCAAACATCTTGTTCCTGCAATTACTTAACAAACGATTAAGAAAACTCTCTTTCTCTCAAGTGTTTATTGCCTCACCCACACACGTGTTTTGCTCACTGATTTTATGGTGATCACACGGAGTTATTTTCTCGATGTTCTTATCAAACAATTCAAGCCAAATCCAGCAAGTACTCCCATGCAACAAAGGAGAAAGAAAATACAGAAATTTCAAAGAGAAATCCGTTTAGCCACCTCTTGACTGGATTTCTCCTCAGCCAGCAGGATTTCTCTTCCACCACCCTCACAAACTGGATTTCTCCTCAGTTTGTTTTAAACCTTTTTGGTTTTCTCTCTCTTTTTTTATACTTTTTTTTTTGAATGAGGGTAGAGGATGGCCCGGGTTTACAATGGAAAGAGGGAGAAGTGAACATATTATATAGAATTTTTTTTTTAAATGAGAAGAAAAGAAGATGAAGAGCTTTACAAACAAAGAGTGGCTCTGATACCACGTAATGGAACCCTTGGATGGATTATGCTCTTTGTTGGCGCGTTGGATAGATCGGATATATTGGATAGATGGTGGATCGAATGAGACCGTCAAGAGATGCGGAAGTCTCTTGGTATTCTCCACTCCACGAAACCGAGGAAGTAACCCTTGACCACTGATATTAGGAGGTTTGCTGCGTTTGGAAGTAACCCTTGCCAAACTCAACGAAATGTTGAAGATGAACAAAGAGATTTCTCTCAAAAGAAGATGATAAAAACTTGGATTATTTAGTAAAATGATCTTTCAAGAGTTTAAATAGAAAAACACAAGAGTAGACAAAGAGGTCTAAACTCTTAGTCAAAGAAATAAATAAACAAGACTGAATTAAAACTAAGTAGAATAACTCTTGAACTCCAAAGTGACTCCTCATATGTGACTCTTGAAGTCATTTTCGTCACCCACCTTTGACCACAAAATAAAGTGATTATTTTGGGCTGTCTTGTGCTTGAATTAAGTTCAAAAGAGGCTGGTCTTGGTAGCTAACATCCCCAAACGAATTATGCATCTTTTCCTGTCCAGAGTTGCTTGAATAAGCCCGCTAAATGCATCTCCAAATTGCTTGGCTTGTAGTAGCTTCAAAATGGGCTTAGAACATGTGAACCAATTTGCCTCATTAAAACCTTTTCTGGAAAACTCATTGGGACAAAACCAAGGATGAGGAAAAAGAGTACAAATGGTCACAGCCCATTTTTAATAATTGGCATTAAGCTCCTTAAGAAATGAGTTGAACGTTTTGGACTGCTCTGGCAGACGAACCAGCTCTCCACGGTCAATAATAAGACTGCCACGACCATCTCTTGATCCAGTCCGAACCAGGTATGATCTGACTCGACTAAAGTGTTCATATTGGTTGTTTGGTCGAGTGAAATGCTTTCCTTTTGGTGAATGGACGTCTGGATCAGCTCGCTCCATCAAGATCATCAAAACGGGTCTTCCCGGATAAGGGCCAGGTCGTCCAGTCCTGTCCATGATTCTATCACTAAGTATATGTAAATTATATAATCTCGAAAACCTAATGTCTAAAATAATCTCAATATATATAATGTAATGTCAAATTGTTACTTGTTAAAAATAATTTTCTATGTTTTATATTTTTTATTGATTATCATTGCAAATTTTTTTTTATTACCAAATAAAGTTTTTGGTTTTTGGTTATAAACCGAATAAATCAAAAACCGAATGTTTCAAAACCAAACTAAACCAAAATAGATATGGTTTTAAAATACTAACTATTTTTTACTAACCAAAAAACCAAAAATCCGAGAAAACCTAACCAAAACCGAACCGATATCCAGATTGTATCCGTTTGGGAAGAAGGAATAAAAACTATATGATCTTGAGCGCAATGAATTCTTTGTCTCTCGTGATGTTGTGTTTGATGAGTCAAGTTTTCCTTATGAATCGTCTATTACAGTGGCTGATGCTTCACGGCATACTCCTCTAGCATTGCCACATATAGAGTCTGAAGCACCCTTGTACAGCAACATTGGAAACAGGGGGAGCATTTTGCAAGTAGCGGAGACCACAATTACTCATGCAGTCGCTCCTGCGGTTGATGGAACGTCAGCTGCAGTATCAGAGGAAAGCCCGCCTGGTGTTGTTATTGTAGAGAATGCTCCTGAAACAGAACACAATCTAGTGGAACCAATACTTCGTTGAGGGCAACGTCAGCGGTTTGAGTCCGTAAAGTTGAAGGACTATGTTACCTACAATGCATAATGCCTCCCAGATAAACACCACTCGCGTCCCGTTCCTCTCCATGCTCCTGCTCAATCAAAAGTTTCTCTTGCTGTCTAAGGTAACTCTCTATACCCAATTGAATACTACATTACTAACGATGCTTTCTCTGCCAATCATCGTGCCTTCCTAGCTGCTGTTACAGCAGGTGTTGAGCCACGGTCATACAATGAGGTTGTCAAAGAAAAAGTGTGGAGAGACTCAATGTCATGTGAGGTGGACTCGCTCGAAGTGGCTAGAACATGGGATTTATCTGATTTTCCGCAAGGGAAAACAGCATTGGCGTGTAAATGAATTTACAAGTTGAAGTACAACGCTGACAGTATGGTTGAAAGACACAAATCTCGGTTGGTTGTTTGTGGCAATAGACAAGTAGAAGGAGAAGATAATGATGAAACGTTCACTCTGGTAGCTGCTGCAAAGGGGTGGGAAGTGCATCAAATGGACGTGCACAATCCGTTCTTACATGGAGACTTGGAAGAAGAAGTATACATGAAGCTTCCAATTGGTTTCAAGACAAGTGATCCGACTGAAGTTTGTAGGCTCCGAAAATCTTTGTATGGGTTGAATCAAGCGCCTTGATGTTGGTTCGCAAAACTTTCTAAGGCTCTTCTTCAGTTCGGATTCACTCAGTCCTTTGCAGATTACTCTTTGTTCACATACATCAAGAGGGAGATTCAACTGCGAGTTCTTGTGTATGTGGATGACTTAATCATTTGGCGCAGCGATCTGCGTATGCTAGAAAAGTTTAAGGCATACCTAAGTGAGTGTTTCAGGATGAAAGATTTTGGCAAAACCAAATATTTTCTAGGAATTGAAGTTGCGAGAGGTCCGTTAGGCATTTTTCTCACCCAATGGAAATATGCCCTTGATATTGTTGTCGAGATGGGGTTACTTGGATGTCAGCCTTTTTCTATTCCAGTTGAGGAAACTCACAAGTTGTTATCTGATGAGAGTCCTCTGTTTAAGGATCATATGCGCTTTCATCGACTAGTTGGGTGATTGGTGTAATTGACTATAACAAGACCAGAGTTATCCTATGCTATCCATGTTTTATCACATGTTATGCATGAACCTAGGGAAGCTCATTGGGATTTCGCATTTCGAGTGGTTCGTTACATTAAAGGAACATGCGGACAAGGTATTATGTTTCGTGCGGATGGACATTTTCGTGTGCAAATATATTGTGATTCCGCATAGGCGTCTTGTCCACGTACGCGTAGGTCTCTGTCGTGATAACATGCATATTTTACCCATTTTTACTATCATAAGTGAGTGTTTTAATAAGCATTTCACTAAGGTTTTAATGCATAAACACTAGATTTCGAGTATTTGTTTGTTCAAGACTCTTTTCAGGTAAACTTAGCAAAAGACGCTTATTTTGGAGCAAATGGATATTTCCGGAAACAATGCTCGAGGACAAAAGTTCAACGTCAAACGAAGGCCATCCCACCACAAGATCAAGCTCATATTTGGAGACAAGGTATCCTTATCAGCTGTCTTTCACCTCGAAGTGGTCTGAGAACAATCCCCACGGTTGGATCTCAAGTTATGGAAGAAGCAAGAAGGTCCGTCAAGCACCCGGAGGGACGAGCTGGCCGCGCCACAGCCAAACCAGACGACCAGTGGCCGTGCCACGGCCGGTCGCTCACGCGGCCAGGCCACTCGCGGTTCCCGAGCCCATTTTAAGCCCAACTTAAACCCGCAGCCGTCTTATGCAAGTCAAGACCTAATCCACGACTTAGGGCACTTGAAAACCTATATATACTCATTGTTTAGGTTTTTTTTTAAGGGAGAGGAAACACATATTCATAGATTTCTTTTGGTGGCCACGAATCTCTGATTCGTAGTTTTCACCTTGTTCTTTGAGAGAGATTGATTTGTTATTGAACCCTCTTTCTTTCTTATCGATTTATACAAGTTATGCATTCATCAATCACGTTTTCTACTTCTTTTTTCATGTCTAATTAGTTTGTTTTCGTTGGGTGTTCTTTAAGGTGATCTATGGGGAATTTCATTAACTGTTTTTAAACCGATTGTTTATGCCGAAGATTAGGGTTTTCTGTCTCACCATATTCGTTCTTATTGCATGAATCTAGAATAAGTTAACTCCTTTTATAAACAACGAATCTTTCTCATGCATTCCCCTTATTGATCTTCTACAAGTCGTTCCACCTTCACACTTCATCTTCATTGATTGGCTCAATCCTCAAAGTGTTCACATATGACAATCGTTTATATGCCTCCTTTGATGGAGAAGTTGTATATATAACGGAGTGTATCTACCACTGATTCTAGATTTTGTTGAACAATTTTTGGGTTCGACCGACGACACCAACGTCACCATCTCACCATCTCTGACTCAATTTCATTGTGGTACAGTGGTTTACGATATCTTCCTGCTTTTGCATGATTTTGTCATGTATTGTTTTTTAGATAAGAGATACAAATTGTGAACTAGACTCGTAGATAACGCCATTGGTTTCATTCATTTTCTTCTTCGTCTATGATCTATAATATTATGGATTTTCCTTTAATAAGGTAACTCTTCCCATTTTTATCCCAGAGATAACATCTTAGACAACCCTTGAATATGTTTAGTGTCGTGCCAGCCTAGGTTCATAAAAGGTTAAGGAGAATAAAAAATAGGACCTTTTATTTATTTTAAAAAATATAAATTCAAAACGTGAAAAAGTATTCGTTTCTGTTCAAAAAAATGGTGACATAAAAAATAATAAACTTGAAAAGAACGGAGGAAAGATAACGGTGGAAGACTTTGTGCCGACGGCACATAGACGAAGATGGAGAGCATATCGTAATTTCTATTTCTGTTTTCCTAATTCCAAACAACTTAACCCCAAAAGTAAATTGATAAATTATATAAGTTCAAGAACCTAACCGAACTCGGCAGCGGAGTTCGGTTAGCCGGTCTTTCTTCCTTCGGCTTCTTCGAAGATAGGTCTCTTTTGTTATCTCCGTGTTGTTCTGCTTCTGGTGCCGGCTGCGGAAGAAGTCGGTACATGGTCTGGTTTAGGACTGCCTTGCACGGCCCTCTTGGTGTGCTTATGTGCGGTAGGTTCTGTGGGGTTTCGGTTCGAGTGTGGGTGCTTGAGGCAAATGCTTTGCTCTGTCTCTCTCTGGCGTTGGTTTTCTGTTTCGTCGGGGTTCTTGCGGCGTGGCCTTTTATCCGGTGATCTTGTATCATCGGTTCTTCTCTAAGCGCTCGTCTTCCGGGTTGGTCGGTTCCGCTCTCGGGTCTTTCCTCTGGTTTGATGCTATCGTCGTGTTGGTTTTGTGCCGTGGTTGGTCTCCCTTGCTTTGCTCGTAGGAGCTCTTGGTGGTATGTGGTCTACTCCTCTCGGTTGTGTGAGCTACTCTTCGACAAGTTGCCTCTCGCCACTCCTTTGGGTTCTCCGCTTGCCATTCTTCTCCTTGTGTCGTCGTGTTCAGTCGGGTGTAGTCTTCTGCCGCTATCTCTTGGCGCTGGCGTGTTTGCTTCCCTGTTATCAGTATCCTTTTCGTATCCTAACCTCCATTTGTTGTTGTCAATGTTTCCTTTACCCTATACTTGTTGTTCTTTCTCTATTTTATCATGCTGTAACATCTCCATTGCTTTCAATACAAAATGTTCAAAAAAAAAAAAAAAAAAACCTAAACCTTTAATCGATTTCTTTTTTATTTGGGATTTTCCTTTACGTTTTTGGAATCTAGAGGTCCGATTGCTGTGAAGACTTTAAGACATTTAACATTTCTTACCGTTTTTATTTATCCAATCAATCATTTTTTTACTGTATTTTTTTTAAGTATCCAAAGTGTTAATAACTGTTTTTCTTCTTTGTTTAATATTCCCTCTGTTTTTATTTAAGTGTCATTCTATACTTGTTTTTTGTTTAAATATAATTGTCGTTTTCGGATTTCAATGCAGTTTTATGACAAATTTTCCAGTTATAACCCTACTTTTTAAATTTATTAATTGATCATATCAAATAAAATAGTGTATTAATTAAAGAGTAAAACAGAAAAATTAATTGTTTTTTCTTAATATGTATAAAACAACCTAAAACGATAATTAAAAAAAAACAGAGGGAATATTTTCTTAAAATCTCATTTACGAGACTTTCAACACTTCTCTCTCACCACATTAACAAATCTGGTTTTTTAATTTTTTTTTTATTATTATTCTTTTTTTCTTTCCCCAAAACAATTGCAAAGTGTTTATAAAACTAGATTAAATCTATCACAAAACATTTTTGACTAATTAATAATTAACTTCTATTTTCTAATATTTTAAAATTCGTTTTCCTATATTCATTTAATGTTTATGCTATAACATTATTTATATTATTATTTTTTATGTCAAAAAATATTATATTAATTAGATTCATTAATTAAATTAAATATTTAAATAACAATCACAGTTTCTACTGATTTTATTAACAATCAACACTTACAGTCCGGGCCTATTTTTTTTTTTTCTCTAAATTCTATCACCAAAAGATAGAATTTTTTTTTTAAGGTTGACTGGGTCGAACTCTGGTTCATAGACGTAAACATTCTCTTTAATGTCACTCCGATATACCCATCTTTCGGTAAAAATAAAGCCTTTAGAAAAATAAAAAAATAAAGCCCCAAAAGTTTTTAAATAATTCGCGGACTTGAGGAAAATGCCTTTTTGCTTCTACATTAAGCAAGGCTCTAAGTATGTTTTATATCATGTGTCTTTGACTTTGTGATGCTTCTCCGTTTAATCTCCATAGACGTGCAATTTGATTTTTTATTAGTATGGGATGTTTGCAAAATTGACTCAAAATTTGAAGTCAATTGCAAATATAACTCATCAAATTTCCCATTTCAACATTAACCATTTTCTCTCCAAACCATCTTTTTTACTTTCAATTATTTATGAAATTGTCATTAATTCAAATTAATTTCTTTAATTTTCGGAAATCCAATTTACCAAATAATCCTCATCTTCCTCACTTATTCACGAAAATGCCATCATCATCAATTCACCCAACCACCATTTTCAACCAATTTGAAACTTTAATTGCACCAAAAACCCATTTTTGAGCTTGGATAGCTCATTGTCTCTTGTCTTATGCTTCTATTCTTCCATTTTCTCTCTATTTTCTTCCCAAAAACTCTATAATTTAGCTATTAAAAAATTAAAGCTCTTAGATCTTGCTATATCCGCTGAATTGGTCGTTCATTGCGATTGGGCTTCTTGGTGGTGGCAAGAATCGAAGATATCAGCTAGAAAAGAAGCCAAAGACGAGTGGTAAGTCAATTTTTCAGTAGAATTTCGTGTTTTCCAGATTTGTTCTGCGAAAGTAGACTTCATCTGGCCTTCAAGAAGTCTACTAGTCAACGAAAAGGTTAGTTTTGCAATTGACCGCGTGAACAAAATAGACTTCTCCAGGTCAGATGAAGTCTACTCCATTTCCTTTGAGAACAAAAAAAGTGGAGTAGACTTCTCGAGTAGACTTCATTCAAGGCAGGTCATTTTTGCAATTGACCAAACTTTGACTTTTTGGAGTAGACTTCTCCAAGATAGTAGACTTCTCGAAGAAGTCTACTCCTAAAAGTAGACTTCATACAGGTCACTTTTGCAATTGACCAAACTTTGACTTTTTGTAGTATACAGCTGGAGAAGTCTACTCGGCTTTTTTTGGGTGACGAAAAGTTGAATTAAAAAGTAGACTTCTTTTGGCCTCAGAAGAAGTCTACTTTTTAATTAATTCAATGTTTGGTCAACCCCAAAACTAACGCATAGTAGACTTCACCAGAGTTCAAGAAGTCTACTCCCAAAGTCAAACTTGGTCAATTGCAAAAATGACTTGTATAAAGTCTACTATCTCGGAGAAGTCTACTCCAAAAAGTCAAAGTTTGGTCAATTACAAAAATGATCTGTATGAAGTCTACTCCGAAAGTAGACTTCTCCCGGGAAGTCTACTTTTGAGAAGAAGTCTACTCATCTTTTGGCAATTGCAAAACTGACCTGGTAGAAGTCTACTTTCCCGAGTAGACTTCTTACGAGAAGTCTACTTTCGTGACGAATTCTATAAGTCTACTTTTTCATATTTTATAAAAAACGCTTTTTATCAAATATATAATGAATTTTTAAGATTTTCTTGGTCATGAGCTTGTGTTAGTAAGTGTTATTCCCTCTATATCAGTTATACGTGTTTATAGTTTATAGGGATGGTGAAATCAGGTTTTATGTTTTACAAGTTACTTAGCTTATTAGTCGTAGACTTCTCGAAGAAGTCTACTTAGTAGACTTCTCCGTACTTCAGATGAAGTCTACTTCTTTAATTTCCTTATAAAATTCTTTAATCTGTAAATTATGAAAAATAAAAATTATTTTTTGACTCTTGAGTTTGTGTTATTTATTAGTCTTTCTTATGTATGAATTTTACATGTTTGTTTAATATAGTTGAGCTTTAATTAATTTTCTTATGTTATTAGGCATTTAGCATATTAGTAGTAGACTTCTCGAAGAAATACAAGAAGACTACTTTTCAATGTTTATTTCTTTCTAATGTGTTTTGGATTTTGTTTTCTTACGGAGAATGACTCACATACCAGCGGTTTATGGAGAATGGGTGATGAAAGAATCATTGTGGCATTTCGAGGTGGATAATANTTATTTCTTTCTAATGTGTTTTGGATTTTGTTTTCTTACGGAGAATGACTCACATACCAGCGGTTTATGGAGAATGGGTGATGAAAGAATCATTGTGGCATTTCGAGGTGGATAATAGCAAAGGAGGGCAAATGTTTTTTTTGAGAGATGGTTGCACACATGGTGAGCTTCTTGAAATGACACAAGAGGATTATATGCTGGAAACAGAAAAAAAGTTTGTGGAGTTGTCCTATCCATTACCACCTCTGATGCTTCAACAAATGCCTCTTGATTCTCTGCCTATATATGTCATAAATGATAGACACGTTCACACCTTGATTGAGTTGAGTAGGATCCATGGTGTACGCCTTTGCGTTTCGAGTAGGATAATAGACCATGAGAATGCTGATGTAGGTGGAGATTCGGATCCCTGCTCTGATGATGAAGAAGAGTGGGATGAAGACGATGAAGAAGAATGGGGTGAAAACGCTAAAGATGAGGATGAAGCTGATAATCCGAATGTGGAAGTGAAAGATGAGTTGGATGATTCAGATGTGGATTACAGTGAGTACGGGAAAGTTAAAGATGAGGATGAAACTGATATGTCTTTTGTTGTTGATGGTTTGAAAGAGCGTTGTGGTGGTTTTGATCGATCCAATGCTACTTGGTCCTCTAATATATTTGTTGGTCATAATTTTTCTAGCAAGGACAAGCTTGTATCAGATTTGAGATTGGTGGCAGTGATGAAAATATTTGCCTTTAAAGTATATAAGTCTACGAAGATTCTGTTTGTAGCAAAATGTTCTGTCAAAAGATGCACATGGAAGCTTAGAGCGGGTGTGAAGAACGAAGCACGCACATTCTGGGTGACAAAGTATATGAAGGATCATACTTGTTCTGTGGTAGACCGATCAGCTCACCGTAGACGTTGTACACCCAAGTACGTTGGAGCTCTGTTTATAGAGCGGGTTGGCATAATCGATGGAATTGTGCCAAAGCATATCAAAGATTTTATGAAGGTGATGTTCGGTCTCAACCTCGGTTACACCACATCTTATCGAGCTTTGATATATGCCCAACAATTGGTGAGGGGAACAACAGAAGATGGATATGCAAAGCTGCCTTCTTATTTGCGTCAAATTGTGAGAGCCAATCCGGGAAGTGTCACCGACCTTGTATGCGATGAGATGAATCAGTTTAAGTACTTATTTATATCTTTTGGAGCTTCCATAGCTGGTTTTCAGTACTTGAGGAGAGTGATTGTTGTTGATGGGACTCATCTAAATGGAAAGTATGGAGGTGTTTTGCTAGTGGCAGCCGGACAAGATGGTAACTTTCATATATTTCTTTTGGCTTTTGCAGTTGTGGATTCTGAGTGTAATGCTTCATGCAATTGGTTTTTCACCAAATTGAGTAGATGTTTCTCAGATGAGTATTCGCTTGTCATAGTTTCTGATCGGCACGACTCCATCGCTGCCGCATGTAGGAATGTGATACCATGGGCAACACGGGGCATACGTCTTACAATTATAACCGATACATGGATGCAATCCGAGATGTAAACCCCAGACTTGCTCAATATTTGCAGGATGCGGACCCGAGGTTATGGTCACGAGTTCATTTCCCTGGAGACAGGTACAACATAAAGACTAGCAACATCGCAGAATCGATCAATGCGGCTGTTAAGCAAGCCAAAGGATTTCCCATCACATTTTTGCTGGAGTTTATTAGAGAGAAACTCTGGAGATGGTATAATAAAAGGCGTGAAGATGCTCTAAGTCTCACAATGAGCCATACCCGGGGGGTAGAATATCTATTGGTAATACGAGATCATTATGCTGAAAATCTTAAAGTAGAACGTATAGATGGCTGGTGTTTCTTTGTTAAGGGTGGAGCACGGGATTGTATTGTTGATTTGGAACAGCGGAAGTCTTCGTGTGGTGTGTATGATGTTGAGAAAATCCCTTGCTCACATGTCATTGCAGCCGCAGTAGAGGCCAACGTGCAACTGTCATCAATTGTGTGTCCATCTTAATCGAAGGAGTCGTTATATGATGCGTACTCCCATCCCATTAACCCTCCGATTTCTGATGAAAACGAAGTCAAGAAAGAAGAACCATGTGGTGTTCCGGTCATGAAGATTGCTCCTGGAAGAAAGAAATAGTCGAGGTGGCAAACTTGGCTAGAAATATCAAGGAAAAGAGGCACAAGACCGAGGAAGATGCACAAGAAATACAGTTGCTCAAAGTGCAAGCAACATGGTCATACTCGCCCCCATTGTGTAAGTTAATCTCTACTCGGGAAGTCTACTTTGTATTATAAGTCTCATGTCGAGAAGTCTACTTTGGAAGTCTACCCGAGAAGTCTACTCGGGAAGTCTACTTTGTATTATAAGTCTCATGTCGAGAAGTCTACTTTGTATTATAATGTCCCTCTGATTCACCTTTAAGTTATGTAATACATAAGAAGTCTACTAGATTGAGAAGTTATGTAAGAAAAAACACAATCCTTGTTATATATTAACTGATGGGTTACAACAAAAACTTTCCAACCACATCAAAATTTACTAAACCTTCACCACCATAATTTGTTTGTTACAAGTGGGGTACAAAACATTCACCACCATAATTAGTCTGTTCAGGAAGTCAGGTACCTTCATATAAGTCTAAATCCCCCCAGTCGCGGTCTTCAGACGGTCCTTTGCAGCCGATCTCGTGGAATAAGTCAATCGCAACTTTCTGTCTATGAACTTTCATGTTGGCTAGACACAATGTCGAAGGAAATGGCAGTCCAAGAGCATGATATTCAATAAATTTCAGGCAAAAAACTCCACAATCACCACCGATCTTTTGTTGTGGCACCCATTCTCCGTCTACCCGTGTGTGCGTGAAAGCTGTATAAGGGAACTTATCTTTCTCTTCTCGGGGAGCCATATCTCGAAGCAGATAAGGCATCATGACTGCGAAAGGCTCAACTGCTTTCGCTAACTCTTCATCATCAGCATGACCAAGAAAACTGTCCCAAATGATAATGTGCCGATTAGGTAATGAGATACACAGAGCAATCCAATGATCTTGTTTTATATTCAAGGGCAGGTATATGTCATCGATATCGATCCACCATGACTTGTTCGTTCTGCAGTACACCGGTGCCTCACCGTTGTAATAATCAAAGGCACCAGGCGGCAGCATTCTACCTGAGCCATCGGGATTTGGTTTGGTGGCACGAAAATCAGCGTACTTGTTATTCCACATCATGCCGAAAATAGTATCAAGGAAGCAGATACGATCACTCCTAAACCATTCCGGATGTTTCGTAAAGCGATGTCTGAGCAGGTTGATGGCGGCATCCATGTGCTACATTGAGAAATAGATAAGTCAGCAAAGTATGAAGTCTACTCGGGAAGTCTACTCGGAAGTCTACTCGGGAAGTCTACTCCTTAAATAAGTCTACACTCAAGAAGTCTACTCGGGAAGTCTACTCGGAAGTCTACTCGGGAAGTCTACTCGGGAAGTCTACTCTTTATATAAGTCTACACTCAAGAAGTCTACTCGGGAAGTCTACTCGGGAAGTCTTCCCGAGTAGAAGTCTACAAATATAAATTACCTGTTTCAGCATAGCCTCTTTGATGTATTTTCGTCCTCGACAACCGCCGTAAGCCAGCACCGGTGGAGTTGGGTTGTTGGGAAGCGGATTCCCAAAATCGGATCCGAAATCTGGCATGGCATAATACGCCCAAACCTGGAGCACTTCAGCAAACCCATAAATCCAACATGTCTTCGTCAAATCAGCTTTTTTGACAGACTCTATGAGGAACTTGAAAGCCACTCTTCCCCACGGATAATTTGCAAATGACCTGACATCCATGACTAGCCTTCCATAGTCCACCCGTGTGGGTGAATCCCTTTTCTTTGCCTCAATGAATCCAGCGTAGATGGATAAAAATCCTAACCTAATCCTATCATCCCTTGTCCAGTCCCCAGCATGCTTACACGCTTCTGTAAGATCGTTAACGCTCGGACCAACATCTACACTGACGCCAAGCTTTTCCCAAAAAACTTTCATCTCAGGGGTAACTTCTTGCTCCTCCAGTGCCGGAACATACTCGCAGTTGAGACCAGTGAGGTCTTTAAACTCATTCAGTGAAAACCTCAAGGGGTTTGAATCTACCAGACTCCATATCTCGTACTTTTTATTGCAAACCAGCTGAAAACCGAGTATATACTGAACCACCCTCGATGCCCAGCCAAATTTCAATTTGTAGAACTTCAGAAAAATACCCAGCTGTGAGTCCAAAAGCTCTTCCCATTCATCTTCTTCTAATACTTCTTCCAATGCCGGAATCAGCTTACTATCGTTGCTGTAGTAGCTTATACTTTTGCCAAAATGTGGCTCCTCACCCTTTGTGTATAATCTCCTTGGAAACATGGCCTTCTCCATCCTGCAAAACCCACAAGTCTAGTTCAAAAGTATACTCGAGAGAAGTCTACTCGAGATAAGTCTACTCGAGAGAAGTCTATTCGAGAAGTCTACTTTCGAGTTTTACTACATAAAGAAGTCTACTTCATACAGAATTCTACTTCATAAAGAAGTCTACTTTACAAGCCTACTTGAGAAGTCTGAAATAAACCACTAGTTACACTTAATCTGACCAAAGGAGCCGTATAATTACCTTCGAGAACACTACAATCACTAAAATCCGGAGGAGACACCCAATGGCGTCGCAGAGATCTGTATATATGCCCGACAAAGACAAAGGAGGATAGAATTACCACCGGCGGCGACAGTGAAGAAACATCCAGCAGGGGCAAAAAAGCGGCAATGATGAGAAGAGATAAACGAATTCGATTAAGGTATATATACAGAAGAAAAAGTGAGATAAGTGAGAGAAGTGAGAGAGCGGAACAAAGATTACCACTGTATGGCGACAGCGACGGCGACGGCGACGACGAGAGTGGCGGCGGCGACAGAAATGGCCAAAATCTCCCTTTCCAAAATCTCCCTTTCAGAGAAACTAGGGTTTTGTCCGATAAAAAGTAATGAACAAATGGTAAAATGAAATATATAGCACGGTTAATCATGGGTTAGTAAAATTACAAGGTTAAACCGATGTGTTTTTCGGTTTAGTGAGAAGTCTACTGTATAGTATAATTCTATTCGAGAGAAGTCTACTCGAGAAGTCTACTTACCCTAAACCCTAAATAAAATATTTTCGATTAAAACTTATATCAAAACATTAATTTACTTAACATATTCACAAATTACCGTTAAAATAATAAAGATATCAACGCTAAATCATTAACCAAACCATAAATTATGAATTCATATAAATGTTTTTCTTACCCTAAAAATTACACCCTTATACCCTATACTTTAAACCTCAACCCTAACCCTTTTAAAGTATATACTCATGAAACTTTTAAATTGATTTAATTTATGAAATTTTATTTTATATAGATACCAATTGTCTATGTTTAATTTTGTTCATTATAATTTTTATTATTAAAATTTGAGATTTACAGTATAAGTCACACGAGTAAAGTCTACTTTGGAAGTCTACTCGCGAAGTCTACTAGAGAAGTCTATTGTATAGTATAATTCTATACGAGAGAAGTCTACTCGAGAAGTCTACTCTAGAAGTCTACTTACCCTAAATCCTAAATAAAATATTTTCGATTAAAACTTATATCAAAACATTAATTTACTTAACATATTCACAAATTACAGTTAAAATAATAAAGATATCAACGCTAAATCATTAACCAAACCATAAATTATGAATTCATATAAATGTTTTTCTTACCCTAACAATTACATCCTTATACCCTATACTTTAAACCTTAACCCTAACCCTTTTAAACTGAATACTCATGAAACATATAAATTGATTCATATTCATGAAATTTTATTTTATATAGATGCCAATTGTCTATATTTTAATTGTGTTTATAATTTTTTTACCAAATTATTTTTTATAATTTTTATTATTAAAATTTGAGATTTAGCGATTTAGTAGACTTCTCTAGATGTATTGGTTTCTAACCTAATTTGGCTATGTTGATTTAAATTGATACATTTTTTGACATTTTATTTTTAATAGATGGAAAATGAATATGTTTTGGTTAATTATCAAAGTTTTTATAAAATTAATTTTTTTATAATTTTTTATAATTATTTTTAAGGAAATTATTTGAGAGAAGTCTACTCTGCAGTATAAGTCATAGGCGGGAAGTCTACTTCGAAAGTAGACTTCTTGGAGAGGTCAAGAAGTCTACATGGGAAGTATACTCTCTCGTAGTAGATTTCTTCAGGGTAAAACCGTCATTATCAAGAACGTTTTTTGTTTGGTCATAAGGGTGAGGGTTGTAATTTCACTACCCCTGTGGGTTACTTTTGCCAAACATGCAATAGGGAGTCTAGTTTTGGAGAAAAAATCAAGTTTTAGGTCATTTATAGTTCAATATGTCTAAATTCACTAATTATGAGACATTTTAGTGTTAAAATCTTGATGTATCGTGATGATAAATAATTATAAACTTCAAATTTTTGAAAAGGAATGTATTGGTAGATATAGTAAGTTCTTTTAACTCTAAAGCTTCTAGCATGCAAGTAGCATATTTTTTCTTTCTATCATGCCTTGCATATATATATATATATTAAATTAAAGAAAATGATTTTCTTTGCAAAAATTGTGTGGATGTCGTGAAGAGATCTTACATATATCAAATAAGTGCATCTTCCATAGTTAAAACATATTTGAAACCTTTTTTTTTTCTTGTCATATGTTTCTTCTAATTTTATATTTTAATAGTTAAGATTTATACTATTTTTCTCTGAATAATACAACCTAAGCTAGTCTTACATCAAAAGTAAAAAACCTACGGAAATTGAGGAAGACAACCACGTACACGAAAGAAAGACTAATACAACAAAGATACAATTCAAGAAAAGACGGAGCTGAACCGACGGTAAATAGGATAGACGGTCCCTGATGCACTGGTCGATAGAGGCAATGACGGAGGAAGGATGCGGAGACGTGACTTTAAATTTTGTAGTAATTATTCTGTAAAGTTTTTCTTGTAGATCTTTAACGAGATCTTTAATGAGTCATGTAGATTTTGGTCTATATTATTTGAGTCGTTCAGATATGTGATCAAGAAAGTTTAGGTGTGGATGGATTAAAAGCCTTTTCATATATATGCAAAGGCTTGGGCCTCGGTTCTCTTAGAAGATCCGACGGCGTGGCTCCGGTTTGCCTTCACGGTGTTTCGATCTGTACACAGCGTGTTCTCGGCGTTGCTCTCTCCTTGTCTTACTGTAAGGCTTGGGCCTCGGTTCTCGTTTGCTGCGTCGCAGCTTTTCAGATATGTAGGTGGCGGCGAGGGGGAGACGTCTCTTTCTCTGCATCTCTACGGTGTTTCTGGGTTCTCGAGGACGGAATTCAGTCACTGACCAGATTGATTGGAGGTTCTTCTCTGCTCTGGCGTGCCCTGTGTTCGTCGCATTTCTCTTTGAGGATCCGCCGATGATGTTTAGGGGAAGGCGAGCTCGGCTTTGGGTTTTCGTTCGTGGTGGGTTCTCGCTTGCTCCGGTCCTCTTCCCTGCCAAGTTCTCCGTGTGGCTCCTCTTCTCCCTTTCGGTTTGTGCCTTCGCTTGTTTGTTCGGTTAAGAGTTTTCGATCAATTTTTGTTGCATTTTGGCAGCTTCGATCTCCCCTGTGAAATTTGGTTTCTTTGCTATCGGAGGAGTTAGTAGGGCTGATGAGTCTGTGATTAGCATAGCTCTGTGCTAGCTGACATCGGGGAAAGATCTTGGTAGAGTGAGTGTGCTTTTATGCATCATTAGTCAGTTAATTCCGTTTTTAGTTGGTTATTAGGCTTAGTTGGCTGAGCGTGGAAGCTTAGACGTCGAGGACTGTCTTCGTTCGGGTCTCTGTTAGCTTCCTAGCTTAAAGACTTTAAATTCGGGCTTCCAGTGAAACAGCTTCCGTTCTTCTTAGTAGCCTTCTCTAGCAGCTTTGAAGATGTCTGTCTTTGTTCAGCTGTTTATTGGTTTTGGTTTCCTCTCGGACTTTCAAGTTCACTATCGCTTCTTTGTTAACACCATTTGCTTCACGGCAAGGAACCAACAAAGGACTGATTGCTTTTGCTTCCATGTTTTTTATTCTTTTTTGCCATGGGACCAATCTTCTTAGGTACAATCAATTTGTTCACACATTTTGTAACACCTAAACCTTTCATTTTTATAATGAATATTTACAATTTAGCAAAAATAAAATAATATATATATATATGCAAAGTAAAAAACATAATCAGAGATTTGTTTTTCTTACTATTATATCTATGTCATATGCTTATAAAATATATGCTTTGTGAGTAACATGCATGAGTTTATGCCGTGTGAATGTGTTGTTTAACTTGCTATTGAAGGGAACAAATTTAAATTATAAAAAAAGTGGGAATATAGAGCCTCTGATTCTTCTAAAAATTAGTATAGAGCAATTGTCAATCGCAAATTGTTTTTTCTAAAGATAAAGAAAGACGGGGAAATCTTTTTTTATGGAGGTCTTAGTCTTCCTTTCCTGAGCTATGTAGGCAAGTGATAAAAGACGGGGAATTTTTTTTTTTTATCAAGCTGATGGATTGAAGCAATTAGAAACAAATTACAATTCTAAAAAAACAAAAGGCCTGGTAAAAATAAAAGAATGTTCCTTAGTTCAACCTTGACAAAATTATGATACAAAAATGAGTGTTTTATTTCAGAAAAACAATGGTGGATATTTTAAAGATAAAACTCATTTAGCATAATATCAAGGGGCCCTAATATCAAATAGTAAATCAAATTAAATCTATTAATATATAATAAAACATATACTTGTATAATAATAGCAATAATAGATGTAATTTATTATAAAGATAAATATAAATAAGAACTAAACTTTTATATCCGCATAAATTTGGGGATACTGATAATATAGAAAGAGATGAGAAATAAATTATTTTCTACTCTTTGTAATATGATTGTATTGATGTGTTACAACGAACTAAAGTTTTTTTTTATGTAGAGATAAAAAAAAGCAAATGATTGTGCATGCTTAGTAACGGTGTACTATACAATTACTAGAGATCAACCCGTGCGTTGCGCGGTTTTATTTAATTTAAATTTGTATATTATAATTTCATATATTTATATTACTATTATGTTTATCTTTATTTTATATTTGGTTTTGTTTTTTTTTTATTTTTATTTTAGATGTTGTTTTAATTTTTTTATTATCCTAAAATATGTACACATATTATTATGAAGTTCTTTTCTTAACATAAATTGTGATGTGTTAATTGTTAAAAAACTTCCTCCTATACTTATATTATGTTGTAAGTGTATATGTCTCCCCACTCAATATATCTATTCAAATTTTTTTTATGTCTATTATTTTTAGCGTGATCAACAAATTGAATTCACCATCAAACCTAGTCTGGAAATTTTGGGACACGTTTCTTATTTCGTCTCGTACCCATCCCGAATTTTCCATCTATTCTCAATCACGTTCAAAATAACTAAATGTTTGGGATCATTTATTTTATTCAAACGGTACGGAAAGAGTACATGAGAGGAACGAATATGAGATCACGTACCCAAATTACCCATTTAAAAAAATTAAAATTTGAAAACTCTATATATTTTTTCGAATTTTTTCGAAATTATCCGAATTTTCCTGAAATTTTCCAACGTATTACGATTTTTCTATAATTTCCCCAAAATTATCCGAAATATTTAAGTTGATCTTTACCCAAATTATTGAAATTTTGGAAACATATTTTAGGTTAAAAATTTCCCGAATCCGTCATGTAACCCAAAAATTCCGTCCCGTTCTTATCGGATTCCCTTTGAGAATTATTTTCCAATTTCAAAATTATTCGTTCCAGTCCCGTACTCATAAATTCTCGTCCTAAAACCTGGAATGCCCAGTGCTAATTCCATCCACTATTTTTTTTATTTCTTATTCAAAATAACACTTTATCATTTTTTATTCAAAAAATCATTTCTAATTTGTTTTTTGTTTGTAGAATAAGTGTGTTTTTATTTTTAAATTTGGTTCTTGTTTGTTTTCTTAATTTTAAATAATGGTTTTAGTTTTTTTTTAATCTCAAAATATGTAAACCTATTGTGAAATTATTTTCCTAATATAAATTTTCATATGTTAATTGTTAAAAAACTTTTTCTTATATTTATACGCTATTGTAAGTGTATATTTTTCTCCCCACTTAATATATATATTCAATTAGTTTCTCTTTTTTTCAGTCGCTTATTTTCAGCGATATGAAGAAAGTTATTTCACCATTGATCTAATCCACTCTCTTTGTTTTTTTATTTGAAATAGCATTATGATTTTTTTTTTGTAAAGAATTTATTGTTTTTGTGTTTTTTTAGAATAAGTATGTTTTTTATTTTTAAATTAATGTGTGAAAGCCCAAAAATATATTTACCCAAAATATATAAAAGCCCATTTAAAAAATAAAAAAATTGATGATGTGGATGGCTTAGATGGAGAGAGATTTGGCTAATTATATATATGATTTACCACATTTATTCATATGCATCTTCTGTGATTTTTTATGTTGTTTATTTTTACTTTTATAACAGTATACACATTAAACATAAAAAAAAAGAAACCTATTCGTATGTCAATTATCTTAAATTCTATAATATGATTTTTTGTAAAATATTTATCACATCACTTATTTTTTATGTTATAATAAATATTTATTGAAAAAACCTGCGTGTATACACGGGCAATCTTCTAGTATATTTTATAACAATTACGCCACGATTAGTAACATAAATTTGTTACTTTCAATTTGGTCACAATATTATGACGAAATGATAACGCTTTTATGACCAAATAATTTCGTCACAGTTTCGTATGTAAACCGTTACAATATTATGATAAAACAATTAGTCACAATTTTTTGTAACAATATTAACTTTTTTTAGTGATGTCTTGAGTTAGAATTTCCCTAAGTCTACACTCCAATATTGTGGTTTCCCATGATACACGCTTGCACCGGCGCATCATCAGTTTTCTCACCAGTTACGGTTTTCTTATAAACACCACCAATAGATTTTGAAATCTCATATAGTGGGACAATGACGGAGGAAAAGTTTTAAACCTCAAATAACACTACCATAAGTGCATATCAAATCGGTTTAGCATTTAACGATCGAATCTACGGAGAAAATGCAAGCAACTTACTAAGTAAAGTGAAAATTATTTTTTGGGTTTTTTAAAAAAAATTGTGTAAACAACTTAAATAAACACATAACTCTCTCTAGTTAGAGCAAGGTCTTAGACTTGATCGTATATTTTTTCAGATTTGCGGCATCCTCAGCATCTTAGAGAGAGGGAGAGGGAGAGAGAGTTGCACGAGTTAGGCAGAATAAAGAAACTTTCAAATCACATTTTGATATAAAATTTAAATTAACCTCGTAATAAAACATAGTAACAAATTTAATAATCAACTAAATAGAAAGCTTTGACTAACTACAGTAAAACCTCTATAAATTAATAACGTTGGGACCGTGAGGTTTTATAAAAAAATATTAATTTATAGTGATTATTAATTTATAAATATATTATTTGGTTGAAAAACTAATTTTGGGACTGACAAAAAATATTAATTTAGCGAGGTATTAATGAATCGAGTATTAATTTATAGAGGTTCTACTGTATGTTCTCTTTTTTTTCTTCTCTTTTGTACTTTTTGTTTGAAAGATAAAACAAAGATTTCAAAATTTTGTTTGGTCCATAGTCAAAAAATTTGTCTTATCTTTTTTTGGTAACAATAAAGCATTTTAAAGAAAAGGAAAAAAATTACAAAAACAAAATATAAGATGGGATTTGATATTAATTTCTTACATTTTTTAGTGTAAAATCTAATTAAAAAATTAAAATATTTTTATACAAATGATGAAGTAAAATTCATTTTGACCACCACCACTTCATAATTATTTTTGCACAATGCAAAATTCGCTTTGACCATCACTACTTCATCATTTTTTTCAAAGGTAAAATTCATTTTGACCACCACTACTTCACCATAATGAATAATTGTATTTGAATATATATCTTACTAGATTAGTCGCAAACCCGCAACAATATTTGTGACTATATATTTTGTAACAATTACGCCACGATTAGTGATATAAATTTTTTACTTTCAATTTGGTCACAATATTACGACGAAATGATAACGCTTTTATGACCAAACAATTTCGTTATAGTTTCGTATGTAAACCGTTACAATATTCAAAACAATTAGTCACAATTTTTTGTTACAATATTCATTTACAAAATATAAGATGGAATTTGATATTAATTTTTTACATTTTTTAGTGTAAAATCTAATTAAAAAAATTAAAATATTTTTCTATAAATGACGAAGTAAAATTCATTTTTACCACCATCATTTCACAATTATTTTTTCATAATGCAAAATTCGCTTTAACCACCACCAATTCATCATTATTTCCAAAACCAAAATTCACTTTTTCTTCTTCTTTTTTTCTTTTTTTTTAAATTTTTTTTTTTTAATTTTTGAATTAAAATTTATTTTGACCACTACCACTTCACAATTATATTTGCATAATGCAAAATTCGCTTTGACCACCACCACTTCATCATTATTTTCAAAGGTAAAATCATTTTGACCACCACTACACCATAATGTATAATTGTATAAATATCTTACTAGATTAGTCGCAAATCCGCAATAATATTTGTGACTATATATTTTATAACAATTACGCCATGATTAGTGATATAAATTTGTTACCTTCAATTTGGTCACAATATTACGACTAAATGATAACGTATTTATGACCAAATAATTTCGTTACAGTTTCGTATGTAAACCGTTACAATATTGACAAAACAATTAGTCACATTTTTTGTAACAATATTCACTTACAAAATATAAGATGGAATTTGATTTTAATTTTTTACATTTGTTAGCTTAAAATCTAATTAAAAAAAATCTAAACTATTTTTCTATAAATGACGAATTAAAATTCTTTTTGACCACCACCACTTCATCATTATTTTTGCATAAAATTAGCTTTGACCACCACCACTTCATCATTGTTTTCAAAGCTAAAATTCACTTTGATCACCACCACTTTACCATATATATATATATATATATATATATATATATATATATATATATATATAATATTTTTCTATAAATGACGAAGTAAAATTTATTTTGACCACCATCCTTTCACCATTATTTTTGCATAACGCAAATTTTTTCTTTGACCACCACCACTTCATCATTATTTTCAAAGGTAAAATTCATTTTGACCACCACCACTTCACCATAATGTATAATTGTATATATATCTTACTAGATTAGTCGCAAATCCGCAATAATATTTGTGACTATATATTTTTTAACAATTACGCCACGATTGGTGATATAGATTTGTTACGAAATGAATAGCTTTTTATGACCAAATAATTTTGTTACAGTTTCGTATGTAAACCGTTACAACAGTCACAATTTTTTTAACAATATTCACTTACAAAATATAAGATGGAATTTGATTTTAATTTTTTACATTTTTTAGAGTAAAATCTAATTAAATAAAAATTTAAAATATTTTGCTATAAATGACTAAGTAAAGTCATTTTGATCACCACCACTTCACCATTATTTTTGCATAATGCAAAATTCGCTTTGACCACCACCACGTCATCATTATTTCCAAAGTTAAAATTCATTTTGACCACCACTACTTCACCATATATATAAAATATTTTTCTATAAATGACGAAGTAAAATTCTTTTTGACCACCACCACTTCACCATTATTTTTGCATAATGCAAAATTCGCTTTGACCACCACCACTTCATTATTATTTCCAAAACTAAAATTGACCACCACCTCCTTATCAATATATATATTGGCATTGTATTATATAAATCTGCACATTTTATCTTTTAGATACATTTCATTTCTAACAAAATAAGCTATATTGATTAATCAAAACGATGAGCCGCCTCACGTCGTTTTTGTTTGTCATGGCATTGTGTATTGGTTTTGGCAATGCGAAGCTGTTGGATAGAAATCTCGTACAGTTCAAAAATTCTCTTGGTCCGCAAAACGTGGTTGTCATTTCTTGTAAACTCAACAACGTACAACAATTCAATTCTTATTTGAACCCTGGACAAGCCTTAGATTTTAGATTTCGTGGTCAATTCTTTGGTAACAACAAAGTGGATTGTGTCATAACAAAAACAATTGGAAATGACAAGATGGCAAAGATTAGAGCATATAAAGGTGGCAGTGCTGCATTTGTAAATGGTAAGACAAATTATTGGGATATTAGAGAAGATGGATTTTACTTCACACATGGTAAAGAAGTACCCAAATTAGAGTATAAATGGGGTACTGCATAGAAAAAATTATAAAAATCTTTTGTTACTCGTATGAAGTGGAATTTATTTAATCTTTATGTTTTATCTACAATTTCATATCTTATGTTTTTTAGATGGATACTTTTTAAATATAATATTCGTATTTATTGTCAATGTGACCATCGTTAGATTTAAAAATAAAATTTAATAAAGACTTATGATAATAACTATCATAAAATATGAATATCAATTTATAAATATATCTTAATACAAAATACAAGAAATATAACAAGATTATTCTAATATTTTAATCCAATAATTCACCAAAGATGTTCGATAAAAATGTCAAAATTTGATAATCTTCATATATGATACTTACGAGTTCGTTATTATCGATTACAACAACCAACTTTTCCACAAACTCTCCAAAGTTCCTATAAGAAGATCCACCATACTTAACAGTGGCATCCACCTCCTGCCTCCACCTTTGAGCGTTTTCTCTTTCTTCACCGTCTTCTTCCCCCACGATATTTTTAAGACAGCACTAAGACTCAGCTGTGCAGAGGCTGAGGAGATAATTGATCCACCGTACTTAACCGTGGCATCCACCTGCTTCTTCCACCTTTGAGCATTTTCTCTTTCTTCACCGTCTTCTTCCACACGGTAGCTTTGAGCAGTCGCTCATCGACCCCTTCCTTTGAAACAAATATCTCCTTAGCCTCTTCACAGCTGAGTCTTAGTTCTGTCTTAAAAATATCGACAAGGTACACTGTATTTATCACATGGTCTCCCCACTTAAGAAGACAAACGAGAACGCCAAAAACTAAAGCTGTAAATTCATGATTTAGGCAAAATATATGTTTGAGTGGTGAGATATTATAAACAAGCAAGCAAGTGTGCAAATAAAAATAAGACACAAAGTTTGTTAACGGGGTTTAATTTTCAAACTAATATCTATGAATGCCTCGACGGCTCCAATAACCACACCCACCATCCATTCTTTGATTGTAAAACTCATTAATGTGCTTCGACGCTATTAATCTTCTTTGTGTTTCGCTGGGTGATTTGATTTTCGTTTTTGTTTGTTCGATAAAAGAGAGTCGAGTAGAGAAGGGAAAAAAAACGTTGGGTGATTGGATTTTCATTTCTGTTTGATCGATGAAAGGGAATCAAGAGGCAAAAAAAAAGGGAAAACGGAAGCGAGTGACACGTGGAATTTAGAGATGAATGCGTTTATGTCATTATGTAAAAATTAGAGATGACTTGTTAGACTACGCCCAATGGACATGTTGAATAATTTATTCAACCGTCGAACTCATACAATGAAAGTGTTGAAAAAAAAGAAAAAAAATGACGTGGATTAAATAGAGTTGAATTCTTTCAACTAGTACTAATTAAGAGTTAGGGTATCATTTTGTTTATATTATGGGGATTTGATTTAGGGTTTAGTGTATCGGTTTTTTTGTTTTTTAACGTCTTAGATATTATTTCAACTAGGTGATAACATGCGCTATGCGCAGAATGAGTAATCTATAAATAATTTTATTAAATATGATTTTGAAATTGTTTAAAGTAAAATTAATTTAATCTATTTTATATTTATGTGAATATTATGATTTAATATTTAGATTTTGATATAATATTTTTAACTTGCTATGAAGTTTAAATATTTATATTATTTGGTTAATTTACATGGTTCTATTAACAAACCATATTAAACCAAAAAAAAATATTTATAAATATGAATGTCTATTAAATCAAACTTCTTACTTTTACAGTTTTTTTATAATCATTTATGTTCTTTTTATAATAATTTTTGAACCATCTACACATCCTCATATGAGACTTTTAAAACATACTCATATTTATTAATCATTTGAGTAATTTATATTCATTTTTAAAAATTCGAATTATAATTAACACATGTACAAAAAAATATATATATATTATTTATTATATGAATGTTGTGATGATTGATTTTCTTACAAAACTAAAACTAAGTTTAAACAAAAATAAGAGAAGAAATCTAGTGTTTTAAAAAGTAATTAGTATGATATACTTTTGGTAAAAAAATAAAAAGAAAGAGAATATATTCATAAATTAAATGCTCAATTATGTATAAATAAATGATATAAACTATTGTCTAACCAAATTAATGTGAGTGACATAACATGTAATTAATCTAGTAACATAAGTCCATTTTTATATATTTACTTAGAATGATTCTTGTGATGACACATCAACAAAATTGCACCATTGTAAATAATATACAAAATTAAGGTTACCGTGTAAAAATGTTTCTCAATTAATATATAGGGGATTACAAATTATGAAGACAATTACAAGCATAAATTTTTAACGAACAATTTAACTATTCCACAAAGATCCACAATAGATACGCGGGTCCATCACGGAAAGCTCTACTTGCACCGCTCTGGAAAGTTTTCTTATCTGTTTGCCTCCAGTAATTTGCATAAATAAACTCATAACTCATGGTGTAACATTTTAGTCAACCACCGGATTAAAAGGTCTTCACAGCGTACCGGTTTTAATTCTCATTTACTGAACCAGAATCATTTGAAGAATCTTGGAGTCAGATAAAGAAATTTTTGATTGAGGACCTGAGGTATATAGTAAAATTTCTATAAATTAAATACCCAGAATAAAATTATCTTATACGTACCATTGATTATGTCGTTGATAGAAGTAGCACACGGTTAGGAGTTGACATTATGTTATGTTGGAGTAATAAAAAATAGTTTGACTTGAGATGCAAGCAAAGGGAGGTTACATTGTGATAAGAGAAATTGCCAAACCTCCAAATATAAATTTACAGCTAACAAGGATTCACACATTGAACAAGTTTTAGAATTAAGCCATAGCTATTACATACTCCAACGAACCGATCCAGTTTTTTTGAGTCTTCAACAAAAGTTTTAGAATTCTCCAAGAAGAAGATAGTATGCAGCAAGAACAAAGCACAAGAGAAAACAAGCGAAGAGGAAGAAGAGATAAGAGTATGGATAAAAGAGAATCATAATAAAGAATAAGATTAGTGAAATCGTTCCACAACTCATTTCTAGTTCCAACTTTGCTTCTTCGCAAGTAAGTTCTCTTTATTGGGACGAAAACTAAAAAGGTTTTGACTTTGTACAAAACTATTTGTCATCAATTACTTCTTCAATTTACGATTTTAATAATTTACCAAATCAAACAAAGCAAGTTTCGTGAATTGATCAAAGCAAAATATAAGAAAAGGCAGATCCTAAAACTCTCTCTATTAATATCTCTCTTACACATCATTACCATCACAAGTCTTAACACAGAAGCAGATTTTGATCTGAGATTTTCTCAGGCGGCTAAAATTAACTTACACAGTAATGTACATGACAAGAAAGTTGCAGAGTTTTATAAAATCCAAAACAACAAGAAGGGAGAAGGGAGTGAGTTATTGTTAAACCTGAAGACTTTTCTATTTAGAGCGTAATTTGTCTGCGACATAGAGCATATGACTGATGTTCGTAGGAGGATAGTTCTGAAGAAGCTTGAGGTTCGACGTAAAATCTCCAGCAAGCAAACGCCTTCGAACTAGAATCAACATTGCACAACATATCCTCAGTAGCGTCTCCTGCAATTTTAAATCCGTATTCACTTGTTAGCTTTTTTTTATCTTACAAGAAGAGAACAAGAACTCAAATTCCGCTAGCTTAAATTTTACAATAAAATGCAAACCGAAACTAATCTCTAGGAGTATAACACGTACAAAGGTCTGATAATTCTCCGAGGTATTGAAACCATTAACGACGACTCACAAGAATGCAACATTTGAAATTCATCTCGGAAGCTGAATAGTAATAAACTGAATAATACTACCTGAGGACCTTCGGGGTCGCTTAAGAGTGTGTCCCAGATGTGAAGGCTTTCCACGAAGTTAAACTCTTGAGTCAATAGGAGTGTGATCCATCTGAACGCATAGAATTGCGGGTTTATCTGAAAATTGACACATAGGTCTCAAATGTCACAACGCTGAAACATTTAAACAGAGAGATACAGAAGCTTGAAAACTTCAAGGTTTTGAAAGCAATGGTACACATTCTGGTAGTTTTTAATCTAGTAGTTAGGGTAGAGTAAGAACTGAAAGTTTCAGCACAACACTCATGCAACACATAGCTCTGAACCAGCAACAATACATTCCGGAAAAATCTTCTGTTCAAAGATATAATTAATGAATATAGCAAGACGTCTCATCAGATAAAGTTGTGTGTGATATCTTACTTTAGTTGTGACTTCTAGATGACGCCAAAGTTCTTCATCGTGATGCTTTAAGAGCATGGACAGCCTTGTTATAGTGTAACGTATACCCACAACACTGTTATCAAGTTGTTGACAGAAATTATCTCGAAACCCACTCATCAATTCGACAAAACAGAAAAATGCATCTGATTCAGCATACGCCTGCATAACTTAAAATGCCAGTGTTAAGCAAATAAGGAGAACTAGTGGTGTCAGGTGTGTTACCCAAAAAAAAAAACAAAAGAGGTAGAAAAATGCGAGTACAAATCAAATAAGGAAAACAAATGGTACATTAGCAAAGACAAGTACTTACTGCATTTCCTTTATCCGGGTCGTTTTTAAAGATGTAGAATATAGGTGCCAGTATCTCATTCATCCCTTGTACATATCTGATGCCAGGATTCAACTTTGCGAAAATAGTCAACACGTTCTTCAAAGCATCCTGAAGATGCAAGACATGTATAAAATCAGCCGTGTGCAAATGTTTTAAGCATCCTAAACACTTTAAACTATAGCAAAACCAAAACCCAACCTGATTAGATTTTGCAACCGCTGAGTCCCCGGAGAAAAAGTGCATGTCTGGATGAGTACGCATCACATCACGCTCGATTTGTTCCAAGACTTCTGTGTCCTGAACAGTACCAACTTGATATTAGGTTGGTGATTTTGCAACTTTTATATGCACAACGGAATTACTATACTAAACCAGGACGAGAAAAAGGATCTTTTCATAATGATCATGTGCGTCATTAATGAGTCATGCTTTTACAGCAGAGCGGGGCACACAAAGCCTTGAAAGAACTAAAGCTTCAATCAGAACTCTGTCTTTGTGTATGCCTATGGAATAAACACCATTATAATAATAGCCTGCCTACACATTTTTGCTCAACGTGACAAGGCACCCTATACAAATATTTAAGTGTAGCAAAACTTAACTATCCAAACACATTATAACTGAAGGTATAAATATTCACAGGAAAGTTGTTTATCAGACATTAGGTGAGAGGTTGTACTTCTCCAATTCCTATACCTCTTCTAATTCTGCTTTTAAAACCAACTGGGAAATGGCAAATCATGAATAATGAATGTAATTTTTTTTTTTAAATTGCATAAGTCAGCAATTACATCCCATATCTGAGAATCATATATGATATACATCAACTAAATCATCTATTACCCATATATTCTAAGACTTTCGATAATAAGGTAATAACAATTAAATTTTTCAATAGTCTCACAAAAGAAAGATAATATTTGAGGATATTTCAAGCTGGAAATCTAATTACCTTGAAAAAGTTATTCCATAAGCTTGTTGTTCCAAGACTTAAGGGATGATCCTCATGAGTGATCTCTGACCTTGAAAGGACTCTAGGGCTTTCCATTTTCGGGTCATTACTTTCACCACCCTTTGATTTATCCATTTTCCTCGTTACTTCTGACTAACTAGCCACAAAAATATATAGAAACCAGGGTAATCTTCAATTGAAAACAATGAGAAACATGAAAAGGAAGAGCATATCACCTAGATAACGTAAGCACGTTTACAATGGCCAGCTTCTTCATCATTAACTACTATATCTTCTAATTGTAACTTTAGGAAGTATTACATGCCCAATGGCCCTAGATCAGTCTGCCTAGTCAAATGCATGAAATCTACTTAGCTGCCATCATATTATACTAACACATACAAGCTTCTGGATCAAATAAAAACCATGCTTCCCCAATCCCCATCGAAAATCAGTGAATTCTACTAGGTCAACATATCACCTAATGACATCTTTTATTGACAGTGCATTTTCATCATCATCCCCTTAGCTAGTGGCAACTCACTTGTTTCACCCTGGTTAACAGAAATGCGACTGTGTCTTCTTCTCTTCTTTTTTTGACATCAAATGCGACTGTGTCTATTCAATCAATCTAGCTAGCTATCAGTTTATAAGAATGGCATCCACTCTAATCAGAAGTTTGATGGAATATCTCCCCAAGGAATGAGCAAAAGAGAACAACGACTAAGCCCACAATGTTTCTCTTCATAAACCTAATCAATCCAACTTTTTCAGCATCAAATCACCAAAATGGACTTACAGGATTCATCAGAAGCTCCTCTTTGAACTGCTTGTACTGCGACCTTTTCTTAGCTAACTCAGAAGACCACATGGAGCGATCCGGTGACAGATAACCCAATAAAAGCTGTCAACATTCAAAAAGATACAATATGAAGCTAAAACTGACAGAACAAGGCAATTGAAATCCATTCCTTCTACATCTTTCTAAAATTGAATCATCAAAAACAAAAGTAAAGACTGACAAATCCGTCCCATTTCCACACACTCTAAGGAGTTCATGTAAACCACAAGCAAACTCAACGAAAACTCAACAACTCAGAATAGACTGCACTAGTAAAAAGTACAGTAACACTAATGATCAATAAAGAACAACATCAAACATATTCGTTTCGTTTTCTAATCAAACAAGAAAAGCTTCACTGGAAATATGCGAATGCGTTACCTTCCAGACAAGGGAGCGGATCCCAGCATCATCAGGTAGACCTTGGGAAGCAATTTTCCTCAATTCCTTCAAGTCTATCACCTTCTTCGATAACTGGAAAATAATCCAGATGAAAGTAAATCACAAAAGAGCAATCAACCAAAATGCACACAGAGCACGAGTTTGTTTTTGCAAGCACTAACCTCAGCGACGACCTGCGTCTTTCGAGAAACATCTTCAGCTGCCGGAGTTTCGGTTCCAGGTCCATCCTTACCGCTCCCATTCTGCAAATCGTTGATCTCAGATTTAGAAGGAGGACGAACCGGAAGAGGCGGAGCTGGTGAGGTGGAAATCGCGGAGGGAGAAGGAGAAAGAGGCGGACGCTCCACGATCGGAGGAGAAGGAGCGACGGTGGTAGCGGCGGGAGGGTGACGGAGGGGGCGATCGTCGACGACGGGAGAAGGAGAAGAGGTTGTGGACCAGAGGGAACTGTTGAGCCACTCAGGGATACCTTTCTTGGCCATGATTTTTCGATATTGAGGTTTGATTTTGGGAAATGTTTTAGAGTCTCTCTTTCTGTCTTCTTTGCTCGGAGAGGTTAAAACCGAAATTCGCAATCCCGTCCCGGTCGGTACAGCTGGGTCACGCTCAAGGCGTCGTTTTCTTTTTGTAAAAGCCAAAAACCAACCTAAAGCCCCCAAAAATTGCCTGAAGTTGAACCGTGACGTTTCCGAATTCCTCCATTCTGAAGCACCTAAACCGCAATTATTAACCTGAAAAATTAACCGAAACCAAGCAAAAATCCGAGTTTGGGAAATTGAATTAAGGGTTTGTTCTTTTTTCTTTTTTAAATTGAATTATATTTTCATTACAAATTATGAGAACAACTATAAGAACAATTCTACAATGGACAATTTTTCCGCACAAGGATCCACGACCACGATTAACGGAAGATTTTTTTATAAGCTTGCGGCTTGCCTCTAATAACCTGTAAAAATTGTATTTTTTAGGGAATCGATCCCCGGATCTCCCAGTGTAAAATGATTATTTAACCTTTTAATGAACCACTTGACTAAAGGAGCTTTCACTATGCGTAGAGTTGAGAAAAATGAACCAATTTTTTAAAACGTAGTTAGTTTTAATTATACACGACACGTGGAACTTGAATCAGCGTACAGTAACATATTGACTCACGGGTTTTAGGTTAATGTGAGATTCAGAAACTTAATTCTAGTTCATGCAGAAATTTGTGTTTTTTGTTGAGTTGAAGTGGTTTTTAGCACGACTAGTTAATTCATGTATAGAACTTCTCGTTTGTTATAGTTCTGATTAAAATTGGCATTTTTCTCTAATTTCGATGGTGAGAGATGATTTTGACGAGATCAAATCAATAATAACTGAGCATAAATTTTTAGGTAAGTATTTTCATATTTGTTAGCGTTTTTATGGTTTGCCCTTCCCGGATAACATGAAGAAAAATCAGAATTCGTATCAAAAATTTGGTGAATGTGTTATTAACAATAAAGTATATTTACTTCTTTATACATACTAATTTGAGAAAAATAGAAATAACTCATGTTTGATGAGTTTACTTTTTTTATTTTCGATGACAATGAAGCATCATACATGTTTTATGAGAAAATCGTATTTTAAACCTCAGTAGTATAGCACTAACATTTCAAACCATCAAAGTTATTTTGTTAACATATTAAACCTCCAAATTAACTTTCGAATTTGCACCGCCAAAAAAGTGAACCTAACCATTCAGTTTAAAGTGCTAACTTGTGCTACTTTCATGGTTTTAAATGTGATTTTCCCCATATTTTATCCAACCTCTCACAAAATGGAAAAGCTCCTGCTTGTGGTCCTAAAAGCTCAATCCAACCAGAGTCAAGTTACTTTAACTATAGTTCTTCTTTGTTCAACCCATGTTTGGACTTGTAAACTTGCACATCAAATTCTCATCTTCACAGAGACAAAGCTGATGATTGTGAAAACGAGTATGTGTAAAATAGGTTTCTCCACTGTAGTTATAGGATCAATGGCTTAGCTTTGCAATAAGATAGTAGTTTGATTTTTTTTTTTTTGTATTGGAAGGAAAAACTGAAAATTGTATCTTTGTGTTAGTAGACATTATATCAAACGAAATCTCCAACAATACATCATTCGATTTGTATTCGCTAAAATTTATTGATTTCCAAATCTAACAAGTTGATTTTAGTTAGTATTTGTAAATCCATAGATTTAACCTCATATTTGAGTCTTATATTTTTAACATGGAAATCCTTCCAAATACAATAAAATCCAAATCTATGATTTTAAATCATGAACCAATAACGCAAGATTTGAATATGAATTTTAAAATCATAGAACCAATAACACATGATTTGAATATGAATTTTAAAATCACAGAACCAATAACACTGAATTCGGTTGATTTTTCTAAATCTATTAAAATTATAGAGCCAATAACACCACTTATTCGAAATATACATAGCTAGGAAGGCAATAGAGCCAACTATCTATATATTGTTGCTGATAGCACTGCTGCTTGCGAGGAACGCCTCTTTCAAAGCCATAGGAACGAACTCATAGCTCAACTACAAGAGCTCATAATTGAATAAAAAATCGGTTTACTTAAAACCAATGATGGGTTAAACGTAACTTAACGAACCAGGATAACAACTTATAATGGGCCTAGATAAATGTGAACTTGGCCCATTTGTTTCTCAAGAAGAAGATTACTTGTTTCAACATCTCTTGCTGCAGTGAAAAGAAAAAATAAAAAAAAGCTAACTGAGAAGACGAAATGGCGGCGGCGAAAGCAGCGGTGGTTTTGCCACGGCCGGTGACTTTTGTGACCGGAAACGCCAAGAAGCTCGAAGAGGTCAGAGCTATCATCGGAAATTCCATTCCTTTCAAGTCTCTTAAACTCGACCGTGCGTACTAGTTACTACCACTTTCGATTTCTCTCTCTCTCGATTCCTATTTCCATTAGCCTCATTGTTATTTTTATCGTGTGTGTGTGTATCTCTTGAATTACAGTGCCTGAGTTGCAAGGTGAGCCTGAGGATATATCCAAAGAGAAGGCTCGTTTAGCTGCTCTTCAGGTTCACAAGCTTTTACCTTTTTCCTACTTTTGGTTGGAGTACTCAGTTACACATTACTTGAATTGATTACAAAAATCGTCATACTTATGTTTTGTGATCATAGTGTGCTTCTTGTGTTACTGTTGCAAGTTAGTGACTAAGGATTGTAAAAAACTGATATGAAATGTGTTTTGATTGTGAATGAGAAGGTGAATGGGCCAGTGCTAGTGGAGGATACATGCCTATGTTTCAATGCTTTGAAGGGTCTTCCTGGTATGATTTCGTTTAGATTCTGAGTTTTTTTTTTCGTTTACTATGTACAGAAAATAATCACACACTGTCTCTGAATTTATGTTGATTTTTCTTTTGTTTTTGTTGGAATTTTCAGGGCCATACATGTAAGTTTTGTTTCTTCACTTCCTCTCTTGATGCTGTGATTGTAAATCTTCATTTGAAGGATAGAGTTTCTCATATTTCACTTTCTTGTGATGAGGGTTAAACTATGAGTTCATAAGGTTAAGGGATTACAGACATAGATATGTCACGGTGATAGATTTTATCTGGTAACTTTATTTAGATCAACTCTTGTTATTAGTTCTTCTAGGTGGCTGCTAAGTGTGTGAGTGAGTAGCCAAATGGAGTTATCTTGTTGACTAATCTTATCCTGAGAATTAAAAATTGGGACTAGGAATATGTATTTGCTGAGATCTAACTAGTGGTAAATATCAGATTGAAGCAGTGTGGGACTAACTGTATTGGAGTTATCTTTCTGTCTCTAGAGTCTAGAGTTCTTCTTTGTAGCACCATTTGATCTTCTTTCCTGTTATTTGCAGCAAGTGGTTTCTTGAGAAGCTTGGTCATGAAGGTTGTAATAGTCAATTGTTTCTGTCACCCTCAGCCTTTGTTTAATGATCTATTACACTGGTAACCCCCAGTTTTTGGTCTGAATCATGTCCAGGTCTGAACAACTTACTGATGGCTTATGAAGATAAATCAGCATATGCATTGTGCGCATTCTCTTTCTCGCATGGTCCAGGTGCTGAACCTCTTACATTTTTGGGGAAAACTCCGGTATGTTCACCGCTCTTTTATCAATCATTTTTGTGTTTCTCTTTTTGTTTAAAAATTGTCAAAGCTTGATTGCTTTTTCCTTTGTGGTTGATGTTTTAGGGTAAGATAGTTCCAGCAAGAGGACCAACTGATTTCGGGTGGGATCCAGTGTTTCAACCTGATGGATATGACCAAACGTATGCATCTGTTATCCCCCCAGAAAACATCATTATTTAACCTTGATTTTTTTTGGATATATGGTGATGGTAAAAGGCAAAAGTGAATAAGCTTGGTGATACTCTTATTTTTGGTTCTAGTTATGCAGAAATGGCAAAGGAAGAAAAGAACAAGATATCTCATAGGTACAAGTCTTTAGCAATGGTGAAATCTCACTTCAAGGAGGCTGGCTATGTGTTCCAGACAAATGATGATGATACCATTTAGAGAGAAGCCAATCTTTTGAAATTTTGAAGCACTGATTCTTGTTCAATATTGTGTTTTTTCTTTTTTCCCTCAAATACAAGTAGAAACCATGGATTGAAAGGCATCGTTTAGTATCTTTCATGTTGTTCATTAAATACTCTTGACGGTGAGATTTGTGTGAATCTAGTAAAACCCATTCGCCCAAAGGCTTAAATAAGCAATGTTAGTTGCCAAAGTAAAGGGGATGATATAATGTTTCACATGATTTGCCGTTTGTGATCACTCTGTATTTATGAGAAATAGGTTTACGAATTGGATCCAAAGAGAGTAAAGAAAATCCCAACACATAATGTACAGAGCAAGGAACAGAACCACTAAAAACCTCACCTCTAAAAGAAGAAAAGAAAGATCTGATCAACTGTTTTTTTTGGGAGAAGGTTAAAATTTCAAATTATTACTTGCTAAATCACATTTTAAAGGGACGACATATTGGTTAGAAAAGTCTCTCAAATGAGAACCAAGCATAACTATCTCTGCTTCTCTCTCTTGATTTTTTATTTTTATAATATTTTTTAATGCTGAGATACGGGGTGAGAACCCGTTGGAAATGCTCTAAGGAAACTATCAAGATGACTGATGGTGGCTGAGAATAGTCGAGTAAATAAAAAATTAAAAAGGCAAATAAAGGCTGAACACGAACCACAAAAATAGAGATAAATCATTTATTCAAGGATAAAGATTCATCATTTATTCAAGGATAAAGATTCATCATAGGAACTGTTTATGCTCTTTTAACTAATAAATCCCTTTTTCACTTATTAGCCTTCTCCTTGGCATGAAGATCGTCAAAATATGCCTTCGTGTTCGCCTCAAAAGCATCTCTAGAGGTATTAGCAGAACCACCAGAAGCGGGTGCAACCATATTCCTTGAACCATGAGCAGTACCATTGCTAGAACCGGTGCTCTGTGCCACAGAGCCAGCTTTTGCGCTAACGTCGTTTTTGTCCATTTTCTTTTGTTCAAATGCAATGGAGAGGTTGGAGAATTTATAGATGAAACCAAATCATCACGCCGCTAAAACTTATATTGATGAGTGCAACTTTGCGAGTGGAAGATTTTGTATCGGGGAAAAGGTTATTCCCTAAGTCACCTCCGCTTATACATGTTCCTACTCGACAGTATCCAGTAACTATACATTTCTCCAAGAAGACTGAGATTGTTGATTATATCGGTCAAGCTTACAAGAAAGTGATGTCGATTCACAAAAAGCTACCACAAGGAGGAGTACTTGTTTTTGTGACCGGGCAGAGAGAAGTTGAGTATTTATGCGAGAAGTTGCTTAAGTCTTCAAAGGATCTTATTGTTAAGGCTGCTAAAAGAGACTGCAACGATGATGGTTCATTTGGTGGTGTTGACATGAAGGAGATTGCTGAAGCGTTTGATGATGGCTCCTACGATCAAAGTTACATGTTTAGCTCTCATGGAGAAGAATATCCTTATGAAACTGGCGACTATCATGATGATTTTGATGATGAAGACATGTATGAGTCTGACGAAGAAAGCGACTGGGAAACAGTTGATGATGGCCTTGCGAATTCATTTGTAGAAGAAGGGAAGCTTGATGCTCTTAGAGCAGCGTTTAAATCTTTGGCAGACAAAAAGGGATCCGAATCTGCTGTTGAGCCAACAACGCCTATTGCAGCTGAGAAGCAAGAAGCTGAGAATCAAGAAAAGAAAACCTTTTCTCCAGGAAAATTACGTGTTCTTCCGCTTTATGCGATGCTATCTCCAGCTGCACAGCTCCGAGTGTTTGAGGATGTTGAGGAAGGTGAAAGACTTGTGGTCGTGGCGACTAATGTAGCGGAAACTTCTCTGACTATCCCGGGTATAAAGTATGTGGTTGATACAGGTCGTGCTAAAGTGAAGAACTACGATATCAAGACTGGTATGGAGACTTATGATGTAGATTGGATTAGTCAAGCTTCGGCTAGTCAACGAGCTGGACGAGCTGGACGAACTGGACCTGGTCACTGCTATCGTCTCTATTCATCTGCGGTTTTCAGCAATATATTTGAGGAATCTTCACCTCCTGAAATCAAGAAAGTCCCTGTTGATGGAGTCGTTCTTCTCATGAAATCTATGAACATTCCAAAGGTTGAGAATTTCCCGTTTCCAACTCCGCCTGAGCCCTCAGCTATCAGAGAAGCAGAACGATGCTTAAAGGCTTTAGAGGCTCTCGACGGCAACGCAAGGTTAACGCCATTAGGGAAGGCTATGTCTCGCTATCCCATGAGCCCACGTCACTCAAGAATGCTTCTCACTGTCATCCAAATGCTCAAAAAGGCACAGAACTACTCCAGGGCGAATCTCATCCTCGGATACGCTGTTGCAGCAGTAGCCGCGTTGAGTTTACCAAACCCTTTGATAATGCAGTTTGAAGGAGAGAATAAAAACGAGTCTGAAGAAGCTTGCAAAACCATCAAGAAGGAAGAAGATAAACAACGGAGAAGAGATCGGAAAGATAAAATCAAAGCCGCCCGGGACAAGTTTTCCAACCCGAGCAGCGATGCCTTGACCGTAGCTTACGCCTTGCATTCCTACGAGGTCTCGGAGAATGGCGTGGGCTTCTGCGAGTCGTACGGCTTGCATTTGAAGACCATGACCGAGATGTCTAAGCTCAAAGACCAGCTTCTGCGACTTGTTTTCAGCTCTTGTAAGCCTTCTGAAACTGAAAACGTTTTCTCATGGACTCATGGGACTATACAAGACGTAGAGAAGTCATGGAGAAACACCAAATCGTCTTCCTCAAAAAGCCCGCTTTTACAGAACGAAGAAGAGCTCTTGGGAGAAGCCATATGTTCGGGATGGGCAGATCGTGTGGCCAGAAAGAGCAAAGCGACGGAGTACCAAGCGTGCGCGGTTCAAGAACCCGTTTTCTTGCACCGGTGGTCGTCTCTCATAAACTCGGCCCCAGAGTTGTTAGTCTACAGCGAGCTCCTACTCACCAACAGACCGTACATGCACGGAGCCACAAGGGTGAAGCCCGAGTGGCTGGTTAAACACGCAAAGTCACTCTGCGTGTTATCCGCGCCGCTCAAGGACCCGAAACCGTATTACTCGAGTAAGCTGGATAGAGTTTCCTGCTGGGTGGTTCCTAGTTTCGGTCCTCTTCTTTGGGAGCTTCCTGCTCACAGTGTGGCTGTAAGAGACGACAGAGACCGAGCAGCGGCTTTCGGATGCGCTTTGCTCCAAGGAGAGGTGTTGCCTTGTTTGAAGAGCGTTAGGCCGTTGATGGCTGGGAAACCTGAAATGTTGTTGGAAAGAGAAGCTTGGGGTTTGGAAAGAGTTGGGAGTTTGGTGAGAGCGTTGGAAGAGAAGAAGATTGATAGTTTGGAGAGTTTGAGAAAGGTTTGGGAAGAGAATCCGAATGTGCTTTACTCTGAAATTCAAGATTGGTTTCAGAAGAAGTCTCGTCATCATGTTAAAGATCTCTGGCAGAGAATGCTGCAGGAGGCTCAGGTCACGCCTTTTGAAGGATCTGGGAAGTTGAAGAGGTCAAGGAGATAAGTGTGTTTTTGAATTTTTGCAGTAGGAAATGTTTAATTTAATTTTGAAACTAAAACGTATTGGGCATAATTTATTTTTATCATATAAAGATGAGCAGCTTTTCATTTTGTTTTTGCTTTAGTCCTTGATTTGTGTCATGTATTGTCCAATTTCTATACTTATAATTATAAAACCTTAAACCTTTATATCTTCTCAAGTAAGATAAAACCTTAAACCTTAAACCTTGATCCCATCAAAAGATTGGATCAAACTTACGAACCTCAAAAAATTTACCAAATGCTTTCAAAGATCCAAAAAGGATGGGTGAATTAATCTTTATCGTATTCTGGGTATCTCACCCGAATATTATCTGTCCACGTTCTTGGCGAAATGTAACTCTTGAAACGTTCAGAAAAGAAGATTGATATGATTTCAAACAAATGCTCAGAAAGTTGTTACAAAAGCTTATTGATTTTACTATAGCAAGGATCGAGACACCATCCTCATAAGAAGTGAAAGGATTAAGCAGAATAGTGAAAGATTCTCGTAAGTCAGTCATGTTTATACGAACTGAGAATGTGGCCGATGATGAGTCCACAGAACACACCAGGTACATAGCCTATTGCAGCTGCAATCCAGCTAAATACTTGATCTTTTTCTTCCTTTTCTTCATCTTGATGTTGCGTCGTTGCTTCCTCTTCTTTTCTGCCACATGTTTCTTGGATAGGAGCACCGCAGAGCCCGAGATTCTCTGCGAATGAAGAACTGTTCTGGCTTTGAATCTGAGTACCTTGTGGTATTGGACCTTCAAGCTTGTTGTGAGAGAAGTTCATCCGCGCTAGAAACGTGAGTTTCCCGAGTACTGGTGGGATTTCGCCGGATAATCCGTTTTGAGATAAATCAAGTGATTCGAGTTTGGTCAAGTTCTCTAGAGATGGTGGAATACGGCCTGTGAAAGCGTTGTTTGACATGTTGAGCACAATCAATTCCTTGAGTAAACCGATGGATACAGGGATGTCTCCTTCGAATCTGTTTCCAGAGACATCGATGGTCTTGTAGATTGTGAAACCACTCCCAACCAGCTCCATATTCAATCCTTTGTTCCTTAGATCCACCGACTTATGAAACTCAAATGTAAACCTATGATCTGGTATCCTAGCAGCTTTAATGTCTACGACCGATGACAATGCACTCCAACCTGCAAAGTAATCTGATGGCAAGACTCCACTGAAGTGGTTTTCTGAAATGTCAAAGATTCGCAGCTTGGGGAAACTCAGAGAATCCCCACGAGAAGATATTGGCCCATGAAACTCGTTAGAACGAAGGACGAGAATCTCTAGATTTGGCAACGATCCCAACCAGAATGGAAACGTGTCATTGATTTTGTTGTCTTCCACGTTCAAAAACTCGAGTTGAGTGCAGTTGATCAGAGACTTAGGGAGTTCTCCTGATAACCAGTTGCGACCAACATCAAGTGATACCAAATTTTTACCGATAGATTCTTCTGGAATAATACCAGAGAGGCTGTTATTCTGAAGATGCAAGACGGAAAGAGTGCTACCGACATTCTCAAAGCACCGAGGAATAGAACCGCTGAAGTTGTTGTTGGATAAAACAAGTGTATAAAGAAGAACCAATTTGCATAATGTCTTAGGAATCTCTCCTGAAAACCGATTCTCGGAGCCAAAAAAGAACTCCGTAGAGTTTGGTAACAAAGGAAGTGGACCCTGGAATTTGTTTGAACTTATATCAAGCAGATCTAGTTTTGCACGTCTCTGAATAACATCCGTTGATCCTTCAAAACCACTAAAGGAATTCCGAGAAATGTTTACATACCACAAATCTGGCAGACTCCATAACCACTCCGGTACTTGACCTTCAATCTGATTGGCAGATATGTCTAAGACATGCAAGGTGGTTTTATTTTGTAGAAACTTGGGAATCTCAAGAATATTGCACGATGATAAAACCAAATATTCTATTGGTGACAGAAGATGGAGAGTTGAGCTGATCTTCAAATTATTCCCAGAAAGATCCAGTTGTTTAAGTGACATGAGATGTGCGAAAAAATTCAGGTCAACCATGCTTCTTGTGTTCAGATTTGAGAGGTAAAGTACCTCAAGTGATTTAAGATGCACGAAGATGCTGAAATCAACCATACTCCTCCCTGTGTTCCAAAAAGAGAGGTCAAGTCTGTGTAAGCCGATTAGTTTTGATATAGATTCTGGGATTTGGCCACTGAAATTGTTTTCTCCAAGGGATAAGTGTTGAATTTTAGATGGTGAGGAGATATTCCCAATCCCAAGAGACCCGCTGAAGTGGTTTTCTCCTAGGCCAAGTTCGATCAAAGAAGGGATCATGAAGAGAGACGGTGGAATAGATCCATGAAATGAATTTCCAGATATATCAAAAGCCTCCAGTTTGGAGAGGCTACTCATGTTAGATGGGAGCATACCTTCGAACCGATTATAACCAAGGCCGATCTCGGTGAGCTCGCTCAAATTGAGTAGCAAAGGAGGAAAGTTCCCACTGAGCTTGTTCGAATTAAGGTACAAATGTGTTAGTCGGTTTAGGTTGCCCATCGAATCTGGTATCTCACCGGTGAAATCATTACCAGAAAGATCAAGACGAGTGAGATAAGAAAGATTTCCGAGTGAAGAAGGAATCTTTCCAAAGAAATTGCAGTATCCAAGACTCAACTCCCTTAGATATTTGAGATTGCCGATGGAATCTGGTAGAATGCCCGAAAGATTACCGAAGCTGAGATTCAGACTCTGAAGATGTTGTAGTCTGAATAGACTGCTATTAGATCTCAAAGGGCCATTGAGATAACTGTTCCAGAGGTCTAACTCAACCACCTTGCCCGTCTTATGATCACAAGAGACGCCATCCCAAGAGCAGCAATCAGTGTTGTTCGTCCACCTCTCAGTCTTCGAGTAAGGCTTCATCCTATCCAGCATTTCCACATAGAACTCGTTCTTGAACTCCCAGAGAGCATCCTTCTGGTCTGGACGACACAAGTGCTTAGCAGGAGAAGCAAAAACAAGCATTGAGTTAGAAAGGGAGAAGATTAAACACAGGCTCCATATTATCATCATCTTCCTCTCACTCCAAGAATGCATCATTTTTATTTTAATCTTTTCTTTTGAATTTTGTTTTTCTCTTTGAAACGAGTGATGTTGGTGACTTAACAAGCCGTGTAGTGTGGATTAATCTCTGAAACGCTCTTTGATTATTCAGAGCCAAGTTGTCTGAATTGTGTTGAAATTTCCTGGCCATTATAAATGCCCAGTGGCTGTGGAGCCTGAAGATTCCTTTTGATTTTTCAAAGCCACAATCAAGTTGTCTGTTTACTTAGTGGGAGGACTCAAGAGAGTGACAGTGAAAGTGACGATGAAACCGTCTTTTATTACTCAACTTATAATAATTTTCAATAGTTTATTTCTTTCGTCCCTCCAAAGTTCACTTTCAAATATTTTCTTTGGGGTTGTCAAGATGCAGAATCTCTATTAACAATAGAAAATATAACAACTTCTGTGAAGATTATTGACTTATGTTATTATATACCTTGAAGATTGTAAATGTATTGTTTTGTTTTGGTTGAAGTTTGGTACTTGAGAGAGAGGAATGTGTATATTGACGAAAAACCGCTACCTTAAAGCTGAAACAAGTTTGAGCAATTTAGTTTAAACTATGGCCAATATTGTATATTGACAATATTGTAGGCTTTGTAGCTTATTGCCTCAATTTGGCATAACTTGATTACACTTCCATGGAGTTTGTACATAAGCAACAATCCAAAATATATAGTTCATAAGACCAACTACAAAGCCAGAAAGTTAGATAGATAGATAACCAAACTCCTAAATTAGATAACAAAAGAGACATTGCATCTCCCATTAAAACCAATAACACACATATATATATATATATATCTAATGGCTTCTTCTTAGTTGGCTTCAGCCATCACAGAGGCAACCTCATTGAGAAATTATGTCTTCTGCAACACAGCTTCAAACTCTTTGGCCTGCAACAGCTTCCACTTCTCTGTGATTCTCTTCTTGGTCTCCATAGGCAACACAATCCATCTCTGTTTCACAGGATATTCATCCACACCAAAACTAGCAATAGATCGAACAAGAAACGAGTTCTCAAACCAACTAGTTTCTCTCCCACCAAGTGGCTCTGAGTCTCCTCCATTAACCAACACCTCCTTATCTTCTTCTACCTTTTCACCATCAATCAACACTTCCTTATCTTCTTCTACACTTTTACCATTAGCTTCCAAAGAATCCAACTTCTCCCATTAGACTTAAGGGCAGATTCAACTTCTTCCACCTCTTTACCATGAGGTTTCAAAGAGCCACTCTTCTTCACATTAGACTTAACCGCAGATTGAAGAGACATTCCATTAGAACCCCAAATACACTTGGCCAATCTCAAACACTCGTTATCATGAGCTCTTGAGAAAGACTCTACACCGTTCTTCACTTTCCTCATATACTTCTTCTTCAAAGACCTAATCTTGTCCATGAACTGGTTTTTACTAGCCTTAAAGCTAATCGATTTCATGATGAGTTGGTAAAACCCATCGATATCTTCGTACGGACTCTTCCCGGTTTCAGCTTTGAAATCGATCATACCTTGTAACAGATAGATCTCATCTTCCTCGCTCCACAGCCTCTGAAACGACGGTTTCTTCGTCTCCTCCGCAATCATTTTCTTCGCCCGTTTTGCATTCACCTCCGATGAGGTTTTGTCACCCGGCGGCTTCTTCCCCGATTTCACCTCCTTCTATTTGGGCTTCGCAGCAGAGGAAGGGGTTTTTGGTTTCTTTCCGGACGGAATGTTGATGGGATTCAAGAGCTCGTCTTCTTCCTCAGACGATGAGTCATCGGAGATCTGTTCTTCAACTTCAACGTCTTCTTCTTCCTCCTCTCCGGAATATGTCTCCATTTCCTCTTCATCGCTTGAAGATGCTGCAGGCCGATCTTCTTCTTCGCCATCGGAGATAGAAAGAGAGCCTAATTGGAATCGATCGATCACGAAGATGAAAAATGAATGGAGTTTTTGTTACATTCTCATTTAAGATGAGATTTCCGGTTAGACTTGAGATAACCGGTTATTTATTATATTTCATTTTGGGGGCAATTAGCATACTCATTTTATTGGGACACAATAATAACAATATAGCCATGCTTGTGGGATATTTAATCCAATAGACAAAAACACTGTTTTTTACGTTTATAGCCCTCTAATTATAAACAAGAAATTATTGTACTATTTGAGTATTGTTCTGTTCTATTCATAAAATGGTTAGTAAATTTCTATATTATTTGATGATATATTTTTAGTTTATTAATCTTGTTTATTGGTTTAGTTTTTTACTATCAGTTTTTTTTTTGAGAAAGAACTATCAGTTTTTTTTTTCAGTTACTATAATGAAATGATTTTTGCAATCACTAATTAAACTTTAAAATCATACCAACAACACACATATTTTTGCATATAATATAAAAAGACATTCAATATAGAAAGACATATATAATGAAATGATTTATAATCATATGATTCATGTAAACTTGAACTATAATATATGACTGTGTATAATAGTATAGACTTGCGAGCGCAAAACAAATTCTAACTACATTATTGATTATCCTAATTATAAAATCATTATGCAACAAAGTGCATGATTTTAAACATACAAATATCTCAAACTCATTTAAAATCCAATTACATAAAATATCATTTTCGTCATAAAAACAAATCTACATAAATATGTGCCATTTTATATAAAAAAATACAGAATAGAACGAAACGTTCTTACTTAAAAATAATATATTAATTTTTTAAAAACATTTATGTTTGTTTAAACCAACACATTGAAAAAATAGAACATAATGATATGTAGTTAATACTACATAAAATTCAAGCGGTAAATTACAAATTTTCATAAACAATAGTTTTCATATTAAGAAAATACAGCATTTAGCATTCTACAAAGCAATAGTCTTTATCTCTATAATTTGACACTCCCAACAAAATAATTTTAAAAGTCAAAAAATAAACTAGATTAAGTTCCGTTCTATAGAGACAAAGATAAAATAGAATATCATACTATATTATTAGAGTAATTGCAAATTTTATACCCAAATAAGCATGAAATTAAGAAACAATTTCTGACACATTTTCAGTGGTACTGCTATCATCACAAAGACATTGTTGCCCCTACTAACGATTACGTACAAGTTGTCCAGTTTCTGATTCGTAAATAACAAAAAGACTGATTTTTTTCCTTCTTCATCTTCATGTCCTTATATCTATCTATTCGCAAACAAACAGAAAAAAGAGAAGAAAGAAGAACAAAAGAAGGAGAGGAATGAAGATGAAGGGGGAAAAGGAAGAAGAAGAAGATTTTTTTTAATATCGGCAACAGTAATGTTGACAGCGGTAATAGTGATAACGGCTGTGGTGACGACGTTGATAATGGTGGTGGCCGTAACGTATGGCGACAGCGATAATGATAGCGACGCGGCGATGCCAACACTGTTGGACGGCGGTAACAATAACATTAGCGGTATTGCTCGTGATGGTTAGTTAAGTGGTTATCGAAATAATTTCGCATAACTTGTAAAGTTAACAATGTTAATCAATAACTCATACTTTTCATGAAATGATAACAAGATTAGCACGATGGTTATTACGATAACAAGGTGAACACGATAATTTTATGAAATGATATCAAAGTTACCATGATAATTTCATTTTTTATTATATGATAACTGAGTTAACTCGATATTTTACAATATGCTAAAAAAAGGATCATATTAGTTAGCATGGTAATCAAATAGTTATCATGATACCATATTAGTTAGCGTGGTATGTTTGACGTAAATGTGTATGTTTATTTAAGGCGTGAAATTAGATTTGTCATTTCGGTTTTATCTCTCACATCCCCCATATCTTTTGCATTTATTGTTCTGTCTCCTTGCCAAATATATTTCGATGACGTCAGCTACACCTCTACACATAATATAAGGTCAAAATCGTCCACATTAAAAATATTAATATGCGTTGACCTAATTTACATCCAATTCGCTCCACTTTCTTTATTTTTGTATTATCTAGGGCCATAAGTTAAAATGACCCATACTATTAACTATAATTTTGAACTCAAACACAAAATAACTTCATAAGGCAGAAAGTAAACTAAAATTCGAGTAAACTGAGTACGTTAGAATGGTGTGGTTAAAACATAAAATTTCCAATTACATAAACGAATTAAAATATAGAATTCAAAATGAAATATAATGATTATTCTACGAATCTAAACTATTACAAAGCTTCACAAATTATAACTTTTACGTTATATTAAGATAATTTATCCTCTTTATGCCAACAATTTTGTCTCAAGTACGCAAAGTCCTTCTAGCGAGCAAACATCTTCGTTGATTACATATACTGCATAGAGTAATTACAAAACATAAGAAATAGTTTACATAGTTAAATCAACATTAACAAAATAATACATTACATAACTTCGCACAACCAATATAGTATAACATAGTTAATATTTATACCAAACAAATTCATAAAACAAAAATAGTACAATACACACAAACAAGATTTCAATCTCTCACATTTGTCCCAAATCGCAAGCTTCAATTTCTATTCACCAAACATACGCTAATTAACAGATCCAAACAAAAGCAACACAAAACAAAAACCCACCTCAAAATCAGTATTTAGAACAACCATTGCTAGAAAACCAGAATAGTATAATAAACATTTTCAAATCTCATTGATTGCCCAGTTTCAATTTTCACGAATAACTACCCATCATGCTGCATAATCCTGACAATTTTGAAACTCACTTGTAACTTTTGATGAAATCAAATCGCAACATGATCAAACACGAAGCCATCAAGATCCACCCTCTTCACTGACGCTAGCTCTATCCCTAAAACAAAGATGGTTGAGCTAAATTACTTACATTTTTTTTTTTTTTGATAACCCAGGTATCCGGGCCCTTAGGACCCGACTAGCACCGAAGCCTGAAGTCCATCCCTGTCGGGCTCAAGGAGTCCAGCGTCCAGTGTGTTTCCTGGAGGCCCGGAGAATCGCCATGTAAATTTCCTCGGTGGCCAACCCTCGAACCCGCAACCTGAGACCCACATAGGCACTCAACCGCTAGACCACAAGAGATTGGTTTGTAACTTCTGACGCAAACAGCACTCATCATGCTGCACAATCCTGACAAATTTGAGACTGGCTTGTAACTTCTGACGCAATCAAATCGCAACATGATCAAACACGAAGCCATCAAGATCCACTTCACTGACGCTAGCTCTATCCCCAAGACAAAGATTGTTAAGCTAAATTACTTACATATTCAGAACAATACAAACAGAAAATTAGGATTCTCGTATCTATTCCTTAAACTAAGGAAAAGCGGCGGAGCTTACATAAAACTGAATCGAGAGGCAGCTTAATGACGAAAAATATCCACCAAAGCGATCCACAACTCTCGATGACTCAGTTCCTGCGAAGCTCTCTTTCCACCCATCGAAAAGACAAAAAAAAAAGATCTTTGATCTCTTTTCTGATTCAGATATTGAAGCCTCTTTTCTATGGATTCAAATGTGGGTCTAGAATAGGATTCAAGTTAGATCGGAGAAGAAGGGTAGAAAACTGAGGATGAGATACATAAGGGACATTATCTATGTTCTTGTCTGGTGGATTCATCTTTATGCCACCGTCAAATTGTAAGAGAGTGGTCGCCGAGGAGGAAGAAAATAAATGGCAGAGAACGAGGAGGAAGAAAAGGATAGTTACTCTATTAATGATGTGTGATTGTAAGAAACCAACCTCTTGGACTGCTACGAAAGACACCATCAAATTTCAAAGTAGCACGATCTTTAATGCTGGGATTAAAGGTTTTTAAAAGGGATTCATTATAGTTTGGTAGATAGATTTAATTTTTAAGGTGACGCTTACATTGAGTATAAGTAATTTATGTCTTTTCTGTTCTTAATGCATATTGATAGTTTGATCATCTAGTGATTGATGTTAAAAAGTCATTTTTTGCACACCACGAAATGATTGGCTGGAGATAGAATTCATATGCTATATCCTTAGAGCGCTATCGCTGACTTTAGGCATCATTTAGTGAGATATCGAAACTGGCTCATTCATCTCTGTATCGTTTTTTTTATGTTGCATCTGACAAGTGTGACATAGGTTGTTAGATATAAGTTGGTTTTCAACCACATAAGTGGAACTATCAAATTTGACGAAGTTTTGACTCTAAGATGAAAATACTTGTGTTTGCCTCTAGTTTGCTTAGCTTGAATAATCTAAACCATGACCCATAAGGATTCCCCGACATGCCAACGATTTTAATTCATAAATTTTACATTTTTATAAATCAATATTTGCTTGCTTTCATTTACTTTCGTTTACATGTAAACCCAAAATCATATTTTTGACTTACCTTTCGTTTCATTTTGAGAATCATTGTGCACTCAAGTCTCCTTATTAACTTGATACCTAACATATTTACATTGTCTTTATTTTTAGAAAAATTTGTACACCCCATCAGTTAAAACGGAAAAATAAAAACAAAGTCCAGAGAACCACCTGACCAACGATTATCTATTATCTTTACTTAACATTATTAGTATATAGAGCTATATATATACGATTATTTATGAACACTTATTTGTTTAACCAACAATTATGTGTTATATTACGAGATATGCAATTGAACATTTAAGTTTTTTCTAAAAGTTTATTAAGGATAATTCGGTCATCAAGCTTATACATGCAATTAATTTTAGTTTTTAATATTTAATTTTTTTAATTCTCATATACTAATTATCAAACATATTTATTTATATTATATATTACCTATTTAGATTACTTTAACTCCAATTACCTAACATATATAAATAATGCTAAACTTGCCAAAAGTAATAATTTCAAAAATTCTAATATTAATTTTACAATTAAAATCCTAATAAAAATATGATGTGAAAATTCAGATTCTAATCAATTAATGCACAGAAATTCAAAATAATTTTAAAATATTGATCATATGTCTTTTATTTGATGTATTATATCTATTCTAATATTATAATGTTTTTTACAGGGCTGCTTTGAAACGCTGACACGTGGCATGCTAACATGTGTCATTTAGTTTAAGTTAAAATGATTATGTGTTCTTTTTTCATTGGCTTCCACTAAGAGAAAAAAATGATATTTCAAACAAGAATGATAACATAGTTTATGATTAAAACAAAATCTATTCTAATATATTAATTTTTTTTTATAGGACTGCTTTATCATTTAACCGTAAGAGAAGCCATCCAAAAAAACGATATAAAAATAAATATTCATATTCTCTCACAGTTTTTAAATGATGGAAAGAAAGTAGTTTCTTGATTTCTATATCGAAAAAGTTACCATGCTCTTCTTGAGCATTCATTGCTCGAATGCAATCTCGATGACAGTCTCGACACATCTTCAGTTACTTATCCCTGCACAATTTTCAAACTAGCGGACAAAAATAATGTTCCATCACACATTCTCAATATAAAGCGAATCAAAGCGAAGCATTTTTCAGAGGTATTGTTACCGAAAGAAATGAAAAAGCAAGAGAGTATGTAGACTGTTGCTTCCCAATTAGGTCAAGAGATCCATCAAAAACCAAGCAGAAGAAGACATTTCAAAAAGAAGATATATAGAGAAAAATCAGAGAGAGAGAGCATCAAAGAACAAAACCAAGACCTAACTAGCAAGCGAAAACATGGTTTCAAGCTCAAAATCGTCGAGCGAGAAGATAGAGGATAACGTGATAGCTTATTTAACATATAATAATCAACCCGAAGAAGGATTCAGCAACATTCATCATGAAAAAGTTTAAACCCTAAAACGTAACTAAATGTAACTAAAACGTGAATTTTTTGAGATTAGTGGTTCACTCTTTCCTTCCCTAATCCATCGTAACTCAAACCGCCACCATTGCGCAATCTGGATTTTATTCTCTGAGACCTTCTTTCTGATCATGCCCGCGTGCTTTCTCGGAATGGTGGCAGTTTTACCGCCCTAATATGATCAAACCTTATTTTCTATAGATATTATTACTCCTCTAACCTTTTAATACAATTTTTTTTTATAAAAATGCATGGTATTTACAACTTTAAAACTAACATTCACCTACAAACTTTTACTAACAAATATAATGAAATGGATTGTAAAATTAAAACATTCAAAATATCACATAAACTCGTGCAACGCGCGAGCCTTCCCCTAGTATTAATATAATATAAATTAATTTTTAAATTTCATGAAGATCTTATGAAACACGACAATTTTACTATAAATATAAATTAATTTTTAAATTTCATGAAGATCTTATGAAACACGAAAATTTTACTATAAGCTTGATTTTATTTATTGTTTGGAATAAATACGGACCTTCCTACGTGGACGAATTATGTGTCACCACGTGTCGTTAATGGCTTTTTTGCAGGCGATCCTAATGGATCAAACTGGGCTTTGGGCATACGGTACAAGCTAAGTGACCCAGGTTTAGTATCAGACCAAGATATTCCTCTTATGGGCCACCTGATTCTATGCTAATGGCAACCGGGAGTGTTGGGAGTTGGGCAGCCTGGGGAGATAGTAGTCAGCAGGAATGAGAGTTCGCCTTCCTCGCCTCGTTTAACACCAATTATATGGAAATAAGCGAGAACAGGGAAGGATGAACGACACAAGGAATTGAAAGCGGAGAGCCCATATCCAGGCAGACATACAGTCTCAACAACATGATTCCTGGTATCAAATGAATCGGGCCAAATACGCAACCCATTCAGGTGGAAATAAATAGTTTAACACTTAGCGCTTTTCCACCAAATCGGAATCAGAATATCTTCAAACTCATTCATATACCTCTTACACTCTTTGAACATGCATTTAATGCCTTATGTTCGCATGTAATAGGTGAAAATGATAACTCATGGTGCCTAAGGAGGAACGAAGGCATGGGGTATTACCACACCGCGCCTAATCTGTTGCTTTCAAACCGTACACTGATGAAAGCAGAGATACAAAAAAGTATTGTTGAGCAGCTGACGCAAACATCCAAATAAAGTAGGTGAAGGAGCAGTCGAGTACTAGGTACTCGACCCATGCAACAAACCCGACAACCTACCCGATAACCCGATGACCAAAGATCCAACCCAAAATCCAGCTTGATATCCAACCCGATAATACACCGGTCAAATATCAAACCCGATATACTAATTCGGGCCAGGTAAAATTATTGAATATTAATTTATAGAGTTTTTACTATACATAAGTAATCAATACTTAACAAGAACATCAATACAAAGTAATATTCTATTTTATTTTGTTACGTATAACACATATTTGATTTGATGATTTAATGTAATATTAACATAATTCGGTTCTTATATTCGTCTAGTGTTGAAATATATAATGTTACTTATAAATCAAATATACATATTCAACTATAATGAGATGGACCAAATCAAATCTCACTAATATAGACTAAAACAAATAACACACTTCTACAAATGTAATAAGGATATTTATTAACAATTTGAGACGAGTTTGTAATTGTTATTTGTTTTAGTCTATATTAGTGAAAAAAAAATTAAATAATGTCTTATATATAATTCTTCTATCTATTATACATAAAATAATAATAATACAAATTATATAATATCATCATCTATACCAAAATAAAACTATCGACACATCTTAAACTTTAATTTTCACAAATATATTTTTAATACAATATAGAAAACAAAAAATGAAAACAAATAAAAAAATTTCATCCGCCCTCAGAGCGTATTAAAATTTAGTAAACTATATATTACATTTATACTAAAAAAACATTCAACACATCTCAAACTTTCACATCTACAAATACATTTTGTCCACAAAAGAACTAAACATCAGAATATAATTAAAAATTAAAAAAATTCCGTCCTCATGGCTGGCTAAAATCTAGTCTTAATAAAAACGCTAATACAAATCTCCGTTTAATTCCCGAATAATCGATTAGGCGTTAGGCTCAGCTCTAACGCCAGAATAGCACCTAACGATATTTTTAACATTGGTATTTACACAATAGCCATAAAAGTATAGAGAACATATTGTAAAAGTAAAATGTAATGTGAGTGGCCAAAAACTTAATTCTTTTTTTTTTTGTATTTGATGATACATGTATGTAAAAGCAGGATGAAGAAGCTGACCTGAAGCAAGAACAACAAATAAAGACCTGAAAATGTTTATAATCCATGCTCGGTGTTCAATCTGCATCCTTCACGAAACGTAAATTTACCACTTCTAATGCTAAGGTAACGCATAAACCTGCATCAGCGAAATAGATAAAGGTTCGTTAAACTAATGTACGAGAAAGAGATATGGAATATGATACTTACCAATGTTAAACCTTATGGTATAAGTTTGTTTTGTACCTGTAAACATGTAGATAACAAAGATTGACAAGATGTAGATGAAGAAAGCCATAAAAGTATAGAGAACTAATGTATTGTCGAGCAGCTGACGCAAAAATCCAAAGAAAATAGGTGAAGGAGCAGTCAAGTACTTGGTACTCGACCCATTCAACGGACCTACAGCCTACCCGATAACCTGACGATCAAAGATCCAACCCGAAATCCAGCTTGATATCCAACCCAATAACACAACAGACAAATATTTGACCTGGTGTACTGATTTGGGCCAGATAAAACTCTATAAATACTACCTTTCCCTCAACAGGAAAAGGGTTCGCACATCTTTACTACTTCTAACTAAGTATTGTCTTGTGCTCTCTCACTCTCTCTCATTCTCTAAACACTAGCTCTTCACTTCTTTATGAAACTCTAAGTCTCATTTCTGGCCATTCTCCGGTCACGTCTCTGGCAACACCTTAACCGAGACTTCTCACAACTAGATTCTTTGTTTTCCTTCTTTTTCCACCAAAAAACACACCATTCAAAGTATCCATCCTTTCCTTCGGACCCAATCGACACCTTTCCCTTCCTTGTTTTAAGAATCTCTTTCCGTTTTCTGACGTACCACTATGTGATATTTCTTTCACTGTTTTCTGACTTTAAGTGTCGGAGAGCCATCAGAAAACACCTCATCATCATGTTTTCCGGGCTCTGACGTCGTTTACTGTTTTGTAGCAAACTTCTCCCCGAGAAGTCAAAAAAACCCTAGACAGTTAATAATATTTTCTAAAATTAGGGATGAGGTCTAAACAAAATTTCAATTTTATGAAAAAACAAATAACAATATACTCATATTTTAGCAGATTATCTTAGTTATATATTTGTATAAATTGTTTTATAATAATTATTAGTTTATATTAATGGGACCGGATATTTAGATAGGGATTTTGTTAAAATTATTATTTTATGATCTTATCGAATTATGTAATATTTTGAACCGTCCCAACTCGGGACCGAAAGTATTTAATAATTTATCGTATTTATTAATTTATCAAATATTAATTTATAGAGTTTTTACTATACATAAGTAATCAATACAATATTTAACAAAAAAATCAATACAAAGTAATATTCTATTTTATTTTGTTACGTATAACACATATTTGATTTGATGATTTAATGTAATATTAACAAATACGGTTCTTATATTCGTCTAGTGTTGAAATATATAATGTTACTTATACATCAAATATACATATTCAACTCTAATGATATGGACCGAATCAAATATCAATAATATACTATATGAAAGAGGAAGGACACTCTCCTTCATCAAGAGATGACACATGTCATTCACTATTTATTTTTTAAAAAGTCACTTTATTTGTATTAAAACTTGCATCCATGAGGATTCGAACCCACAATCCTCTCAATATAAGACAACTGTTTTATCCATTAGGCTATGAGTACTACTTGACAATCCTCTCTAAAAAAATATGATATTGTCTCTATGTTTTACACATTAGATTGAAATATTTTTTTAACAACAATTGGAAGCACTTATATGGAAAATATATTGTATGATCATCAAATTTGATAGTTTTATATGTAAATTTGGATTTCTGAATTGAGTCAAAATTTTAGATTTCTGATTAGTTAGAAATAACAAATTTTTATTTATTATGTTCATGTTAGTTTTGATCCATTCATAATTAATTAAATGGCAAAAATATTTTATGCATAAATTGTTTTAACTTTTCCAAAAAAAAAACCTCTTCAATTTATGAAGTCATGCTCGTGAAGTCAGTCGTGTCCGTTACTGTAAATTGGATAGGTGAAAAACCCGCATAGATGAAATAGATACAAGGGGTAACATTTTCCATTAATTGATTTCCAATCACAAGAATGTGATCTTACTCAAGAGTCAAATCAAAATTTTGCATCTTCTAACAAGCTTGATAAATATCATTTAATATGCACCTCAACGAGGATGTACAAATCTCCGTCTAATTTTTTTAGGTGTGTGGTCTAATATATGTTTATAATATTCTCCATAGCGAAATCGAATTGCAATCGTATGTGAAAATTGATCCAAAAAAATTCTATAAATTGAAATTAATCAAAACTAATATAAGGATAGAGATAAAACTCATTTATTAAACTTTAAAAATTCTAAATTAAAAAAATAAATATAATCTATAAATACGATTGTTTAACTTTATAGAGTTTGTGGGAATGGAACAAGCTGTGGAGGAAGACAGAAGGACTCATACCGTCTTCATTTTTTCTCACATTTCGTCCATGTGAGTTTTAGTTTATTTTAAAAATAGTTTAGACTTTTAATACCTATTAAATTTGGACTAAACTTTCTTGTAGATCAAACAACACTTAATGCCTCGCCATTTTTGCTTTGTCATGGGCCAACAAAATTCTTTGCAAACAAAAATTGTATATTCTTTTAATATAAATATATAATGGTTGAATGTATCAAATTATAATTAATTTTGATTGTTGTGAGCATATAAGGTTTGAGATATATAAATAAGACATCTGTGAAAGAATATATAGAAAAAAAACCCGCGTATATAGAAAAAAAAACCCGCGCATATAGAAAAAAACATGCGCGTATGAGCGGATATTCTCCTAGTATAGACTAAAACAAATAACACACTTCTACAAATATAATAAAAAATATGTATTAAAAATTCGACACGAAACTTTGTAAAAATGGATTGGAAATTTTGGGAACTAAAATTAAATAATGTCTTATGTATAATTCTTCTATCTATTATACATAAAAAAATAATACAAATTATATAATATCATCATCTATATCAAAATAAAACTATCAACACATCTTAAACTTTAATTTTCACAGATATATTTTTAATACAAAATAGAAAATTAAAAAATGAAAACAAATAAAAAAATTTCACCCGCCCTTAGAGCGGATTAAAATTTAGTAAACTATATAATACATTTATATTAAAATAAAACATTCAACACATCTCAAACTTTCACATCGACAAATACATTTTGTCCAAAAAAGAACTAAACGTCAAAATATAATTAAAAATTAAAAAAATTTCTCCCTCATGGCGGGCTAAAATCTAGTTATTAATAAAATCGCTAATACAAATCCTCGTTTAATTCCCGAATAATTGGTGTTCTGCATCCTTCACGAAACTAAACTTGCCACTTCTAATGCTAAGGTATCATCAGCGAAATAGAAAAAGGTTCGTTAAACTAATGTACGAGAAAGCCTTATGGTATAAGATCGACTTGTTTGATGATGGCTCCAACGATCAATAGAAAAAGGTTTGCGCTGACTTGTTTCTCTCCGATTGTCAAAATTTTTGTTTCATCTCTCTCTCTATTTCTTTCTCCGATTCCCGTCTCTCTCTCTCTCTCTCTCTCTCTCTCTCTCAATTTCAGGTTAACTGAAAATCCCTACGTAGACAAAACAGATTTTCTCTTCGAATCGATTTCTCGGATCCAATCAATATGATGGGAGCCGATTGCAATTTAGATATAATGCCTCCGAGGAAGAAGAATAAAGGATCCAATAAGGTAAACAAAAAATTCCTAATCAAACATTGTTCACTGAGATTTTTGGGGGTTTCAATGCTGACGGAATCTGTAAATTCATTTACAGTCTGATAAGCTGAAAATAAAGAAGAAGACAAGGCGAAAGAGATCCTCTTTGCAAATACCGCAGAGTTACTAAAGCTTCTCTTCAATCGTTGAATTTGATTTTATATGAATTTGACATTGAATTTTCACAGCAAGTATAAAATATATGAGGATGTGTCGTCGCTTTTGTAAGTGCAGAGAAACCCCCATACACAATAAAATACACCAAGGTTATGAAGATGCAGCTGAAGTGGACAGACGTAATGGACCACAGGAAGATACCCAGAGGGACTTCTGACAGAAAGCTGACGTGGTCTAAGGACATGAAGATGACGTGGCAAGGAGTAACTTGGAAGGATCCTTTGTGTATGTGCGTATATACAAAAGAAGAACAAAAGGAAAGAAAGGATATGTGGCAAGATACAAGGATTCCTAACTAGGTTTAGGAGAGTTGTATATAAGGGTTGATGTATGCTAAGGGTTAGGTTAACACTTCATACGTCTGAAAGCAGAAACGACGCCTAGAGCTTTTAGTGACAAAGAAAGAAAGCTTAGAGGTTAGTGTTCACAGTTTTTCTAGGTTCACGTGGGTGAGACCTTGTGTGTGTTTTTAGAGTGTAACTTGGAATCATTGGGGTCAATCTAGGGATCTAGAGTTGAGTAACACCAAGAATAGGGTGATTGTTGTAAGATTAACTATTGTGATTCAAGTTTAATAAAAGCATTCGTCTTGTTGCTGTCCAAGACACAGAAATCTGTTGTTGATAGTAATTCAGTGTCACGAGTGTGAAGGGTTTGGACATATCAAGGCTGAATGTCCAACAGTTAAGAAGAGAGAATCTCTCAGGTGTACTGAATGCAAGGGAGCTGGTCATACAAAGTTTGACTGTGTGGGGTCAGAAAGGAAGAAAGAAAAATCATTTGTGAGTATGGACTCTGAATCTGAAGACGATAGTGATGATGATCAAGTGAACCTACAGAACTTTGTTGCATACCTGGGTGTCATAGACGAGGGAGCAGAGTCGAAGTCTGAAAAAGAAGTAGATGATGCATAAATTCTGTACATTGAAAATAAGCTTCTCTGTGACACCTTGGTTAAGGTTCAAGAAGAAAAAAATTCACTGCTTCAAGAAAAAGCTGATCTGGTCAAGAATTGTGATGAGTTAAGATCTGTGTTAGCAAAGGAAAAAGAAGAGAAACAGAATGTTCTGGATGCGGTTGTGATTCTCAAAGAAGATCTTGACAGGGAGTTTGAAAAATCCATGGAATTGGAAGGAAAGCTGGATGAACAACTAAGGAACATCAGAATGCTGAGTAAAGGCATGGAAGGCCTTGATAAAGTTTTGACAATGGGCAGAACCTTCAAAGGAAGCATTGGGCTAGGCTACAAATTTGGAAAAACAGCTGGAGACAAAACCAAGTTCATCAAAGAAACTCGTCCGCTACAAACAGTTGTTACCGAGGGTCATGTGGTCGGTATGCATCAGCTGAAAAACAGTCCAGAAGGAATACAGGGAAGAAATCCGGTTAAAGGAAGTAACCCAAGATTCTGTGGTTCAGCTAGTACATCACGTGGTTCAGTGAGATCTGTGACTCAGGCATCCAAAGAAGAAGCTCAATGGAAAGGTACAAGACAATAACCCTATGAAAGTCGAAACAGGTACGATATGTCAGGATGTTTCTATTGTGGGAAGTCTGGGCATATCAAGGCATTCTGTTATAGGTGCTTGGAAATGAGAGAAAAGATGCAGAGAAAGATTCACTACCACAGAGATAGTCGATATCGCAATCATGCATGGGTCAGAAAAGAGGATCTCTGTGGGTATGTAGCCTACACTGCTGACCAGAACAGCACATATGAGAAGGCGTGGTATTTTGACAGTGGCTGCTCAAGGCATATGACTGGTGATCAGACTAATGTGGATACCTTGGAGAAGGTCACAATAGGAAAAGTGACATTTGGAGGAGGTGCACGGGGAAAAATAAGAGGAAAAGGTGTGACTTCAGGTCCCAACAAGCCTGAGTTGGTGAATTTATACTTTGTAGAAGGACTGAAGGCAAATCTGATCAGCATCAGCCAGCTGTGTGATGAAGGTCTCTCGGTGACTTTCACCAAAACAGATTGTAGAGCATTTGACGAACAAGGAGTTGTTCGGATGCAAGGTATTCGTTCAGGAAATAACTGCTATATGTGGAAACCAACTGAAGTCTGCATGTCAGCCATCAAGTCAAATGAACTTCAGGTTTGGCATCATAAACTTGGCCATATGAATATTAGAACCATGGTCAAGCTGGGGGAACAAGAGATTTTCCGAGGAATGCTTAAACTAAAAATAGATGTTGAGTTTGTATGTGGTCCGTGTGCCAAGGGTAAGCAAGTCAAAGTTCAACATAAGGGAATTCAGTAAATTCAGTCAAAACATGCTTTGGATCTGATTCACATGGATCTGATGGGACCAGTACAGGTTGAAAGCATTGCTGGGAAGAAATACATCTATGTACTTGTTGATGACTATATCAGATTTACATGGGTCAGATTTTTGAGGGATAAATCAGAAACAGTGAACAGTTTCAAGATCCTGGCACTTCAGCTTATGAATGAAAAGAAAACCAGAATCAAGACTATCAGGAGTGATCATGGAGGAGAGTTCCAAAATGAAGTATTCATCTAATTCTGTGCCGAACAATGGATAGTGCACCAATTCTCGGCACCTCGGACACCACAACAGAATGGTGTTGTTGAACGAAAGAATCGCACACTTCAGGAAATGGGGAGAGCCATGTTAATTGGAAATCAAGTGGTTAAGCATTTTTGGGCAGACGCAATCAACACCGCATGTTACACTATCAACCGAGTGTACATCAGGAAAGGTACGTCTAAGACTCCATATGAGATGTGGAAAGGAAAGACTCTAACAGTCAGTTATTTTCATGTCTTCGGGTGTGTGTGCTATATCCTGAATGAGAAGGATCATCTTGGGAAGTTCGACTCCAGAAGCGATGATGGGATATTTCTTGGTTACTCGGGTACAAGTACAGCTTACAGAGTCTACAACAAACGAGAAAGACAAGTTCAGGAAACGGTCAATGTTGTGTTCGATGATGCCTCTGCTCAAGGTCTGCACTTTAATTTGCTTAATGCTGAGTTTGTGAGACATGCTGAAACTGCTTATAATGTTGCTAGTATTGATACGTCTGTTGTAGAAGCATCACAACACAAAGGCGAAGGATCCGATTCAGTGTCCGATTCTGAACATCAAGCTCAGCCTACTGAACAGGAGAATATGACTCATAAACAAGTGTTCAGAATTTACAAACATCACAATCAGAAAGATGTGATTGGTGAAATGACAGGCAGACGGGTCACTCGTGAGATGAAGTATGATTACAAACAGATGGCAAAAGGAAATCTTGGTGTCATTAGTTTTGCATGCTTTGTGGCAAATTTTGAACCTCGTGATCACAGAGAGGCCATTGTTGATGAGTTCTGGATTCGGTCAATGCAGGAAGAACTTGAACAATTTTAAAGAAGTCAAGTTTGGATACTTGTTCCTCGACCCACCACAGGAAATGTTGTTGGCACAAAGTGGATCTTCAAGAACAAGATTGACGAACATGGAGTTGTGGTACGTAACAAAGCCAGGTTAGTGGCTCAAGGGTACTCTCAAGTTGAAGGAGTTGACTTTGAAGAAACTTTTGCTCTTGTTGCCAGACTTGTGTCCATCAGACTTCTGATTGGAATTGCATGTTTAATGAAATTCAAATTGCATCAAATGGATGTCAAGAGTGCATTTCTGAATGGGTTGCTTCAAGAGGAAGTTTTTGTCGAACAACCTAAAGGATTTGAGAATCCTGAACATCCGCACTTTGTTTATAAACTACGTAAAGCCTTGTATGGCTTGAAGCAAGCTCCTAGTGCTTGGTATGAAAGGCTGACCACCTTTTTGTTATCGCAAGGATATCTACGAGGTAGTGTCGACAAGACACTGTTTATTCTTAACAATCAGAAGGGGCTGATGGTAGTTCAAATTTATGTTGATGATATTGTGTTTGGCAGCCCGAATCAGGATCTTGTTGACATATTTGTTGCCTTGATGACAGCTGAGTTTGAAATGAGTATGGTTGGCGAACTGTCTTACTTTCTGGGGCTTCAAGTCAGACAGTTAGAGGGCGGTATCACCATCTCACAGGGTACCTATGCCAAAAATCTGGTGACACGGTTTGGCAGGCAGAACTGCAAACCTGCCAAAACACCGATGGGAACCAACACAAAGCTGTCAAGAGATGAACTCGGAGAGGATGTTGATCCACGGATGTATAGAGGGATGATTGGAAGTCTGCTATATCTTACTGCCACTCGACCAGACTTATGTCTAAGTGTGGGGATATGCGCCAGATATCAGGCAAAGCCCAAGCTGTCTCATCTACATGCTGTCAAGCGCATCATCAAGTATGTGATGGGGACAGCAGATCTTGGATTATGTTATTCCAAGGATACGAATGGAAACTTGGGAGGTTACTGTGATGCGGATTGGGCTGGGTGTCTGGACGATCGGAGAAGCACGAGTGGAGGCTGTTTTTTTCTGGGAAATAATCTTATCTCATGGCATAGCAAGAAACAAAACAGTGTATCCCTGTCAACTGCAGAAGGTGAGTTTATTGCATTGGGAAGCTGCTGCACTCAACTCCTGTGGATGAAACAGATGACAACAGACTATGGTATGACCTCTGAATCTTTGTTAATCCGTTGTGATAATGAGAGTGCAATAAACATTGCTAAAAATCCTGTGCAGCATTCAAGAACTAAACACATAGACATTAGACATCATTTTATTCGTGAACTTGTTGAGGAGAGACTAGTTGAAATTTATCATGTGAGCACAGAACATCAACTGGCTGATCTGTTTACCAAACCGTTGGATTTTAATCAATTCATTAATTTGAGAAAATCCATAGGAGTTTGTGAACTTTAATCTGTTGTGTGAGTTTTGAGATGATCTGAGACAGGAACAGGCACATGACAAGTTTTTTTTTTTTAAAAAAGAGGGAAGGAAGTTTTGGTTGTTTCGTGTGTGTGTCTCAGGCCTCTAAGAGCTCTAATGGGAGAGGGCTGCCTGATGAGCTATCCTGGATTGAATCGGAACAAGTTAGCTGTCAGAAAATTGGAGGGTGCACAAGTTTTTGGGAGAGATCAAGTTTCTGATGTCAAGCCGTCTGGGGTCCTTCCTAATAATAAAAAAAAAAGGAGGGGACTGATCCCGGATAGAGTCTATATGATAAAAGATAAATCAAGTGTTTTGGCTGTCATATAGCTGAACCTGATGATCTTGAATTCTGACAGATCAGATGATGGTTCAAAAACATCAGGAGAAAGTGTCTTCTCGAATATGTGTACTCGCTCAGTTGGCTGAGAACTCAGGGTTGAAAACCGATTCATATTTGGGAGAAAGGCTTGTCGGTGTGATAGCTAACCAGTGAGACAGAGCCTGAAGATACGAGAAACAGTGTGTGCTGATTGGTGTGTTCCTGTAGCCTGTTCTGGATCATCTTGTGGATGTCTATAAAAAAAACACACAACAGGTCAGAAATGTGTTTGTATCGCCTCGGTTTCAGCTCATATGTGTCTTTTTTTGTTTGGGTCCCTCACAGGGCACAAAAATCTGATGAATTAATTGTCTGTTGAGTTGAACATTTGATGTGTGGGCTGTTAAGTATGCATCTCAATCATAATGGAGTGACAAGATTATGTCTAAATACATCACAGGTCTGGAATGTTTTGTTCATTTTCTAAGTATACATCACAGGATTTGGGTCAGGCCCATTAAATTCTCAGAAGGGGCCCTCTCGTGAAAGGATGAGTAGGGAAATTGGAGGGAGTTTATCTAGGGTTACAAGGTAAGAAGCTAAACAGTTAATTAAAAAAAAACTTTCGAGAAAACCTTTCGAGTTCGTCTTTGCAACTGCAAGAGATCTTCCGTGTGGTGAATCTTCAACGCCAAGATGAATATGTTGCTGTCTGATCTCTCGCGTCTTGTCGGCTCAAGCTCTGCGTCGCCTCAAACTGATCCGGGCAACTCAGGGACGGTTGCAACTCCTCAGGCTTCCCCAGTCCAATTACCGGTGCATGCAGAAGAACCGACCTTAACGATGGTCGTTTTCCAAGGGGAGGTCGACCCAGCAGGCGAATCGTCTGCCCCGACTGTTCCGATTCTGAGATCTGAAGAGCCATCCGTTGAGGCTTCGCATCCGGAGGAATGAGATTTGTTCAAATTAGTCAAATTAACACTTTTCAAAGTTATCACCATTTATCGTAGCATTTTTAGTTAATTGCAAGAGAAATTGAATTGGAAAAGGGCAAGAGACTGTCTTGGAAAGGTACAAGAGAAATTAAAAGTTTTCGTAAGTTGTATGTACGTATTTTTTTTTGCCTCTTATAGACTGTCGACTTTTAAATGTCCATAACCAATATGATAATATCAAATATTTTTCAGCGAACGCATATAAGTATTTTTTTTTCCAGTAAACACTAAAGTATTGTCAGATTTTCGAGAAGAAATATATTATGGCTTCGCCATCAGAAACGTGAATTATGAGCTGACAGAGTAGACAGTCAACTTAAATCCAATACGATACTTTGATTTATGGGCAATGCCTTACGTAAAGTTGTCATAGTACGTAAAAGAGATAACATATTTGCCCTGTATCCATACCAAAAAACAAAAAAAAATTCATACCAACAAAATATTTGCCCTGTATAATCTGTATAAGGTTTTAGTTTTTCTTATAACTCATCCTGCATTTAATGTTCCTAAAACAAAAACAAAAAAAACTGAAAATTCGATTTCTTTTTCCAAATTATCTCATTTCAAATGTAGAATTTATTTGGATATATAAAATAGGTTGAATCGTACCAAAAAAAAATACTGTAGTATTAGATTTGCTTTTTGAATAACCATTTGTTACACATTTTATTTAGTTTCCGGATTCACAAATCAGCGTCCATATATAGTCGATTGGTCAGTTATCTCAATTTAATTTGATCTTCGGTACGTTGATCATTTTTCACTTGCTGAAATTCATTTGAAGGGGACAAAGATGCAAATTCTACTGCCAAGTGACCAAGAAGGATTAATGGTAGCGTAATAAAAAATTTAGAACAAGGAAAAGAAAAACGAGAGAAAATTCGAATTTATTTAAATAATATGATCATCATAGGAGGAGAATCACATCATACATAGGAGCATAAACAAAGAAGGTGCTCATGCTTTTAAACTATTAAAACACTTTTCACTTAGTTGCCTTGTCCTTGGCATGAAGGTTGTCAAAATAAGCCTTGGTGTTTTCTTCGAAAGCATCTCGAGGTATATGAACTGCACCTCCTGTCCCCGGCGCCACCATATTCCCCGTACCAGATCCATTGCCACTGGTTTGTGCTACGTTGCCTGATTTTCCGCCATTGTCTTTCTTGTCCATTTTCTTGATCTCGTGAATATGTGAGTTTATTTTATAGTTTGAGATGAAAAGATTTGATTTTGTTTTAGATTGAGAAAAAAATGCTGAAGGAGGTGGGGTGAATTTATAGATGGAGGAGTTTCATCAAATTAGTCAAATCAACACTTCCCAAGATTATTTCTTAATTAACTGAAAGGGAAAAGTGAAATTGGTAAAGGGAAAGTCTCTCGTCTTGGAAAGCTACTTGATGTGATCAATGGCACTTGGAAATAACAATTATGTGATTTTATTTTAAATGGTTTGGTAGTTGTATTTACGTAATCCAACATCCATTTCTTTTCTTTTGTGTGCCTTTCCTTTGTCATTTTGAAAAACTTATAGACCATCGACATTCAAATTTTCAAAACCAATCTCGTAACTGAGGTTTGGCAATACATCACATGTTAGTGTAACAGCTTTTCATGTACTGACTCTTTGTGGATTCGTTTCCTATATATTTCACGATTGGTTTGCTTCAGGTTGCGTTAAAAAATCAAAATCAATCTCATCGTCCATTAATGAAAACACGGCAGAGCCACAAGAAGCAAACAAAACATAAAAACACAACGGGAATTGCAATAAAAATCAAAAGCTTTTCTCAATCAATCGTCTTGTAACAAATGTTTTGCTTATACTACTATCACTAACTCGGAAAAAAGACTCTAGAACTCAGGGAGTGAGATCCATTAAAACCAAAGGACCTTTAACAACTCCAAAACCAAAAGAAAACCATAAGAGATTTGTAGACTAAAAAAGAAGGAAACCTTTTGAACAACGCTTCTGCGCTTGCTCCTCTTTTGTAATCCCACCTTTTTGAAGAAGAAGCAAGCCGAGGTTGATCAGTTCCTACCACCGTGGAAGAAAACAAAGTGGGATATGACGAACAATGACCCCGAAGAGAAGAAGAAGAAGAAGAGATAGTACTATATATGCACTTTCCAAAGATATGGGAAAGGGTTAGTTACTATGGTGTGGTTTTAGAGAGAGCTAGCAAGGTCTGCCTTTGCGGCAACCTAATGCTCCTGCAGTAGAGGTAATAGTGTTGACCATTGATGATGGTTTAGCTGCTAAGCTTGAGGCTCGTCCATAGCTAGCTGAAGCTCCTGCTCCTGATGCCCTGAAGAATGCTCCATTCAGTAGAAGATCTCCTTCTGATCTCCAATTCCACTTCTTCCACTCACTTGCATCCGTCTCTACTCTTTTCGTCACCTGTTTGATCCACATTTTAATCCCGTATAAGAGAACTATTACATAACAAAACAACAGCTTACTCTGTTTGATTTAGTACCTCCTTGGCGAAACGGTCCATGGGAGCAGCATATCTGTTTCCCTGACTGTTGATGGTTGGCTCTGCACTCCCACCAATGGCGTACATCTCCCAGTGTGTGTAGTCGTTGTTAACCACATGGAAATACCCATGTCTGCACCTGCCATCACAAAACCAGTCTCTACTATATCAGAACAAATGGCAACTTTTAAGTCTATATAACAAGTTGAAAACAAATAGTTTTATTCCTTTACCTTGGCATCCTCTGAACTAGTCCTTTTCCAAAATGGTTGTAAGCAATGGTCACTTGCATCAGCTTGTCTTTTGTGTACGAGTCACTGTGCCCTAGCAACATCACCTCATTGTGGTGTGTAAAGTGGTTATTGGAAACGGTAATAGCAGTTGAACCCATGACAGCATCAACAAGGCCATCAGCACAGTGAGAGAGAGAGTTATGATCAATCCAGATATGAGACGATCCGAAGATAGAGACTGCATCACCATCAGCCATTGTCCTCCAACCAAAATGAGATGGCGAGCTTCTAACCATTGCGTTACCAGTAGGCTTGCATTCATGAATGTGAAGACCATGAATGATTACATTCGTGATATACTGGATAGTGATGCAAGCACCGTTAGCTATATGGACGTTAGCACCACGGCCATCAATGGTCTTGAAACTGTTCATGATCAGCTCTTGTTTCAGCTCTATCACCATGTCTCTTTTGAACACAATCCACAGAGGCTCCTCTTGGATTACTGCATGGCGAAGAGTTCCTGGTTTGGGGTTAACAACGTCCTCATCAGTCGGGTCAGTGACGACGTAGAAGCGTCCATCGCGACCACCAATTGCGTTCCTTCCAAAACCGATCCCACAATCCGCGAGGCGTTTACGGTTCTTATGCCAGTTACGGTCACAACGCCAACAGTCTTCGATTGGATTACCGGTTCCACAAGAGAAAAATCCAAGCTTTCTCCTTGCTGTGATGTTATGTTCACTCCTGAAAATCAAAACTTGATAGATCAATCACACACACATCGAAGTGAAAATGGTGAAAACAATTCCTGTTTTTTTTTTTACCGGAATCTACAAGCTGATTAAACATTTCAGCCGCCGTTATGTTTGTTGTTCTTACCTAACGTAATAAATTCCGGATCCTTTTTTGTTGTTGGTTTATGATGTCAAAAAGTGGTTGCCGAGTAAAAAGCGAATTTTTTTCTGTCCATTACTGTTCAGCTGGTGTGAAAACTAAAACAGACCAGACCGTAATATCCAATAATGATAAAGACTTGAAAACTAAATGCCACAAAAAGACGGTAGAAGCAATTGCCAAATCCACAAAATCCAGTAACAGAGAAATAAAAGTAAATCGAATTAATTGAGGAAGCCGTTAAACCATTCAAAAACAAAAAAAAAGAGTTACAAAACAAAACAATGTCCGTGCGGAGTCTGACAATCGCGAGAGCGTGGTGAAACGACAATGTGTCAGTTTTTTATGCGAGGTATGGTTTCATGTCTGTACCTATCTACAAGGTTTAGGTGGTGTTGTAGCTTCACGACGAAAATCAAAGAGAGAGAAAAAAAAAAGTGTCAGACAAAATTAAAGCAATTTTTTTTTTCCCTCTTACCCTTATTTGATTAAAATTTTCAAATAAATCAAGATTTTTGTTCCATACTCATTAATTTTGCTTCTGTGTTCTCTAATTAATTTCTTAAAGTTCACGTGTGTGGGGGACTTGTCGTCTAAAATGCAAATTGCAGAGAATGAGGAATGCTTTATTCCCGAGAAAATTAGAATTAATGCAATCACACAAACGAGTAAGAGAGAGAGAGAGAAACTCACATCTGAACAAGCGTAGCGACTTCATCAGCAACCTTATCTGGATCAGTAACGGCGTGTTCTTCATTCAACTCGACACCTTCAAGCCTGCAAAAAGCCACAAATGACGCGACCAACCATAAACTAATTTATTATTAACCAACCAAAATAGTTAACGCATTTAAGAAAAAAATATTAAAAATCACTTCTGACACGTGGCAACATCGGGAAGCAAGTAAAAAACGATATATGTACACGCGAGAGTAGAGCACACACTGGCGCAGGAACAAGAATGGAAAGAAAACTACGTTTTAATGAAATTGACTAATTTACCCTTATGAGAAACCGTACGTTATTGTTAACTTTATCATCATCGCCGGTAATTATTTACTGACGTGGAATATATGATAAATATTTCAAGTCTAGACTGGAGAGACAGTCATGTGTGAGCGGCGATGAATGAATAAAAGTGAAAAAAGGAACGGCTTAACGGATCCGAGGATCCACATTTCAACGGCTGAGATTGTTTGGTTAATTTTCCACTTTTTTTTCTTCTTTTTTTTAATTTTAAAAACAAACATAAGAGGTTAAACCTAGCGGTTAAAAGCGCGTTTCATGTTTTGAGAGCGGCGGAAAAAAAAATATTGGGATAGAGTTTTGTTTCTCTCTTTACCTCTTCGCCGCCATTGTTGAGCTGTTTTTTGAGCTCTGCAACTTCTCTGTTATCAGCTTCCTAGCAAAATAATATACCGAAAACAGAGCAGTTATTACGGAATCTGGAGTCTAAACTCAAAACTCTCACAAAAAAGACTCGCACATCACTTAAACTCTGAAAAAATCAGCTGCAAAATCGTTAAATAAGGCCCAAATCCATGGAAAAAACGAAATTCGTTGAAGTGGATTTTACAATCAGAGATGGAAAAATGTCAAAATCCTTCGCGGAAATGGAGAATGCAGCTTAAACGGAGGCTTAAAAACGACGCAGCAGAAAGAAAAAAAAAAATCAGAGAAAGATGCGAGGAAGGAAAAATCGTTCAAGCGGATTTTTCAATCAGAGATGTAAAATGCCGAAATCCTTCGCAGAACATAGACAATGCAGCTTAAACGGAGACTTAAGAACGACGCGAGATGCGAGATGCGAGGATGAAGAGAGAATCATGGCGAAGAAAGAGGAAGAAGGAGAGAGAAACCTGGAGTGATAGATTTCATTGTTCCGGAAAATCGCTGCGGTGACGGTGAGAGCTAAGACGACGAGTACGGCCAAACAAACAGAGGTCAATTTCTGAGATGACGACGCCATTGGAGCTTCTTAACGAAATTTTCTCTCACTTTTTCTCGGAAAATAAGCGGAGAGAGGAGAGAGAAGGTAGAAGAAGCAGAGACGAGTGACACAGATTAATGCACAGCCTCCAAGGAAACCGTCTTCGTTATATATACGCAAAAAGCAACGTTGACGTTGCCGTTAAATAAACGCCGCTACTTAACGGGAAGTCAAGTTGTTACTTTCTTATCTTTTAGGTCAGGTTAAAAAGTTAAAAACTATTTAAGTTCACGTTTTCATAATTTCGCAATTTCACTAATCGCCTTCACTGTCTCTGCTTTTCATGTTTGCCGTTTAGTCCCTAATTCTAACGCCGTAACTATAACTCTAAACCCTCATAACTGCCGTAACCGCCTTATGTCTCATGTGTATATTGTTATCTTCATACTAAACTAATTATAATTAAAAGTCGTTATAAAGAAGAAACCATTGATATTTATATTCCTCCATCAAATGTTATTTACTCTCACTAACTTCCGCTGTGCTTCCTAATCGAATGATGATTATTATCTTGTACCAGTCCAAAATGTAGTAAATAAATAAACAGAAAATATTTAGAGTAAATATTTTTTTGTTTTGGATAAAATGTGAAAGTTCAAATAAATATTTTACTTGTACAGAGAAATTAATGATGTTGGTGTGATGATCAAATTTAACAAATTTATTATATCAAAGGTGTCTTAAAGATGTAACTGTAATGTAACAGTTGGAACAAATGTCTTAGACCTTTTATAAAAGAAACAAACAAAAAAACCTTTTCGAAAAAAAAAAAAAAAAACAAAGAAAAATGTCATAAACCTAAAATCAAAACACACAAAAATTTTAAATGTCAGGACACTGCAACTGGCGCCGGAGCTATTTTTGTACCCAAATTAAAGTTGAAACTTAAAAGCTCTTTAATTTCTTCGTTCCACACACTTTAATAGTAAAAATATTTTTACTCCTACTAGTATATTTTTAATTTACTTACTTTTTTCCCGTGTAAAAAGTAAAAACTAAAAAATTGCTTGCTTTACTTCTTTACAGTTCGAGGAAGACAAATCTCCTTCAAAACAACATAAAATATTTTTTTTGACTACAAATGTGTAAAAATATTATATTTATAATTTATATCTTAAATGGCTAAACTGAATTAACCTAGCAAAAATTATATTTTTCTGGACTTTTAATTAAACTTTTTCTGGTTAAAGGTTTTGAAACTCAAAGTTTTTTTTAATAATTAAGCGATTAGTTGTAACATATTTGAATTTTCTACATTTTTAAATTTAAATTTTTGGTCTATGCTACTAAATACATAAAGTGATATGTGTATGTGTTTACCGAAAAAGGAGACGCAGATGTGTGATTAGATTAATGGGAATTATGGGATGAACGAAATTAACTAACGGATTTAACGAATTAACGAGCTTGGAAATGACACGTCAGCAAAAGGCAGTGTGTTCCGTACGGAAGCTAAATGGGTCACCACTGGTTTTATGCCGGAATTACAGGAAAATATTTTTTCTCACTTAAATAATTAAGTTTCTGATGTCAAAATAATGAGTAATTAATTTTCTCTCGAGGAAATAAAACAAATTAGTTTTCTCAGGCACCAATTAAGGTGATTTGTTGACTGATGCCACATCATGCATGGTATGTTTTCGCCAAATATTAACCTGCATCGTGGATAATCCATGCATCATACTAGTAAAATAAGAATACATTTTTAATACTTAAAATGAACTATAATCAAATAAATTTTATGCTTTCTTACTATACCATAAACTAGAGAATATGTATACGTAAAATGGTAAATATACATTGTTGTGTCTCCTAATTGTAATCATATTTTACTCATGATTTCAACCAAACATAAATACATTTTTTTTGGGATATCATTATTAGACATTATACTATACTATATATACTCAACTCAATCAATTCAAACTTTTACGTTGAGTAAACATTAAGGATAAGACAAGTAATTGAATTGTACATTCAATTACTTTTTTTTGGGCCATTCAATTACTTTTCCCTGATTTTTGTTTGTTTGTAATTCCAGGTAAGTGTTAATTAGTCAGTTTTGGCCTTTTCTTAATTATTAGGTTTGGAAAAAGAGATTATACGAAGAAAAAGCTTACGTGATTGAGAGTTCGCTTACAAATCAAAGTTGAACTTGAAGGAAAACAAAACTCTACTCTCACATTAAACACTTTATACGGATCGGAATTTGATATCCACAATGATAGTACAATTAAAACTCTTTACATATTATAGATATTATATTATAAAAATTAAATTTGATCTGATTTAAAAATTAGCAAATGATATGATCATACATTTTCTAAAACTTTATAGATTTGTATACAGTGTGAGTTTTTCCATCCGATTTTTAGGTTCGAGTTTTGCTGTTGGGAAATGGACTAATTATAAGCCTATATGGGATTACGAGCCTAAGAGTATCATTATTGCACAGAGTGTTTTTTAACATTTAATATCAATAAAAAAAACGATTTTCATAAAAAAATAATAATAATAATTCGACGAATCGGGTTTCGACACGTATCGAGCTCTCCCTTCAGAGTCGATATTTTTGTCTCTGTTCAGAGAGACGATTCTCTCAAAAACTCTGCCACATCATTTTTTTTTTCTTTATTTTATTGGTTAAGAGCTTTTATAAAGCTGTCCAATACAGATGCCCTAACATCTGAAAGCTCTTTACAAAAGTTATGACAAATTTATGAAATTCATGACAAACCAAAATACTTTTAATTCTTCGATCAATCAGAATTTTTAAATATTAGTAAAACTATTTGTAAAAGGGTGAGTTAAATCAATTTTAACCTCAAAAAGTCTTTTTAAATTTACTTATTTACGGAAAATGCCATTGGTCTGAAAACTATGTTGTCGACGAGAAGACCCGGCAACACTGTTCACCGTTCGCTGGCAACACTGTTCACCATTTGTTTACCATTCGCCGTCAACACTGTTCACACCCCGAAAACACTGTGCATCGAAGGTTACATAATGCACACATACACCGTTATAATGTAGTTAACGTGTTAAACAAGTTAGCATATTGTAAAAAATACATGTTAAATTAGTTATCCATCGTACATGTTAAACAAGTTATCCCTGTAAATTATATGTTAACCCAGTTATTCATAGAAAATTATCTTGTTTACTTAGTTATCATATCATAAAAAAATACATATTATGAAAAACACATGTTTAATCAGTTAACCAACATACATGTTTAATCAATTATCCATATAAAAAATACATGTTAAACAGGTTATCCATAGAAAATTATCATGTTAACTCAATTATTAAATCACATGCATTATAAGTTATCGTAACTATCGTTCTTAAACACGTCGCCGTTATCGTCACCGCCATCGCCGTTGTCTACGTCGCCGTTCTCGTGGTCACCATATGCGCCGTCGTCGTCACCACCTGCGCCGTCGTCGTCACCACCGTTGATGTCGTCGTCGCCGTCACCAACCTAAATCGGGGAGAGTAAAGCTGAGTTTGTCAAGAAACTACACCTCAAAGCTGCCGTTTCTGTTCTAAAGAACAAAACCCTTGTATTCTCTGGGTTGTGTGTGATTCACTGCTTTTTGAGTTTAGACTTATCACTGCTTCATTCCATAAAGCTGTGTGGCATCTCTCGATCCATTCTCTATTACATTTCCATTCATAGATCCCTCTAAAAGAGTTCTAAAACCAGCAGAAAGGATCCCATCTCAATCCCCATCAATTCCATTCCTTGATCAAATAGAAAGAGTTCTGAAACCAGCTGCTTGATTCTACCGATTCACCTCCTCTATAAGATCATACCCCCTTGATCTTATATCTTCTGGTATCAGAGCTTAGGCTCCAAATCAGGTGAATCTATCCCTTTACATCTGTTTTTGTTTCTTTATTTTTGTGTTCATCATTTCCAGAAAAAAAAAAATATATATATAGTTGTTTCTGTTTTGCTTGATTTGCTTCTGTTATCATTTTGTTGTTTTTCATAAAAGGAAAAAAACCATAAAAAAGATTGTGTTTATGTGCCGTTGTTCATTGTTGCTTCAATAAAAATCAAAAATATCATATCTCTCTTTCATTTCTGCTTAGTTCTGCGTTTTGTTCATTGCATTCATAATAAAAAAAAAAAAAGAGATAAAGCCTTGCCATTTGAATCGTTAAGTCAACCCTTTTGTGATGCAATATCATAATCTCATCCCCATAAATTCACAAAGTCAAAGATCCTCATTGAAGTCCAATGCAAAATTGGTTGCAAAAAGACCATTATTTGATTTTAGCTAATTTTGCTATTTTGTTTAAATGTGAATAATTTTATTTAAATATAATTTATTGTAAAGATTCTTTGTCAGAGCTAGAAAAGCTCATCTATTCTCATTTGTAAAGACACATTGAAATTTTTGGAAATATAAAAGAGAGTTTTTCTCTAAAGCTTAGGCTTTGTTTTGTTTATCTAAGTTAGATGGATTTCTACACTTAGTAAACGTTTGAATCTATGTCTCTTGTGTGCGATTCCTTGAGACTAGGTTTGTGAACTCATCACAAGGGCTTTCACACCCTTGAGTGGCGTTCTTCGATCCACCCCCATCCATCCATCCATTGATCTTTTCTTAGAGAGTTGCACAACCAGCAGATTGGATATCATCTCAATCCACTTCGAATCCATCATCTAATCAAGCAAAGAGAGTTCCACAACCAGTTGCTTGGTTCCATCCATCCAAAAAGCTTGTCAACTCTCGATCATCTCGTGAACATAAGTTTGGTGTGATTCCAATCTTATATCATTTTGGCTGGCCAGACGTGTTTTTATGTTTTTTTAAGGAAAGGTTCATTTGCGTTTTGCCATCTGTTGCCTGCATTCATTATTCGTTATTGTCATTGCCATATCTACTAAAGCCATAAAACCGTCTCTGTTCATTGCATCTCTCATTTATCTTGATCATTTGCGTCCATATTTGCATCCATTGGACATCATTTCGAGCCTTGCATCCATTTGAAAACACACAAAAAAGAAGGGTTTTACTTAAGTCTTGTTTTATCTTTCATTGACCACTGCATTCATATTTTGTTATTGTTGCACGCATGAATCATACCGTAATAGTGTTTGGCATTTGATTTGTTTAAAAATCTCTATACTACACTTCTGCACTTGATCCTTGTTTGTTGTTTTTGCTTGAATACAAGGAGCACCATGGGAGAAGCTGCTGAGCAAGCTGACTTCACTTGCATTCTTGCTGGGATTCAGACTAGTCTTACCCAACTGACAAATGCTCAGGTTACTCTAGGAGAACGTCTGACTCGTATTAAGCAGCCAACACCGCCACAAGCTTCTGCACCACGCAGAGGACCCATTCACAATGCTCAGAGGCAGAGAAACTATCTCGAAGAAGAAGAAGAGGATGATGATATGCCAGACTTAGAGGATGATCCTCCACGCCATCAGAGACGGCAAGTACCTCCAGATCCTGCTGGAAACTATAATCAGAGAGGACAATACCCATGAGAAAGGAACAGAGAAGATGATTATGCAAGAGAAGGAGGCAAAGATCTCAAACTCATGCCCCCTACCTTTGCTGGGAAGATCAGTCCATATGCTTACTTGGATTGGGAGAGGAGAATGAAGTATATCTTTGAATACTATAAGTATTCTGATGAAAGAAAAGTGTCTCTTGCTGCTACACAACTCACTAAGAATGCCTTAGCTTGGTGAGACAGAGATGTTTCAGAGAGAAGAAGGCATAGACATGATCAAGTCAACACTTGGGGAGATATAAGGTTCAATCTGAGAAAGAGATAGGTACCTGCTCACTACCACAGAGACCTACAAAGAAGATTTCGCAGGCTTTCTCAAGGAAACAAATCTGTAGAGGAGTACTTTGAAGAATTTAAAACTCTCAGGAACATATTGGAAGTAGAGGATACACCAGAGACATTGATGGCTCAATTTCTTGATGGACTTCAAGACATAATTGCTAGAAAGGTGGAGAGGCAGAGTTACCACGATTTAGAGGAGCTACATCATCTAGCAACTCAAGCTGAGCAACATATCAAGAGGAAAACAACCTCTACAAACAGAAGTAAGAGTACATGGGTTCCACAAGCTCAACAAAATCTAGGCAAAAGAAAGTCTATTGAGGTGGATTCAAGGTTCAAGAAACCAGTACCAGAAACTTCTAAGGGTTTCAAACCAGAGCAAGGTAAGCCTCAAACTCAACAAAATACTAGAGCCCGTGACATTACATATTTTAAATGTCAGGGAAATGGGCATTATGGAAGAGATTGTCCAAACCAGAGAATCATGATTCTCAAGGACAATGGAGAATATGAGTCTCATGATGAAGTAGATGAGGAACAAGAAGGTTCAGAGGATGTTATAATCAACTACCCTGAAGTAGAAGAGATACTCGTTGTGAGGAGAGCCCTTAGTACACTCTTTGATCCAGAAACTGTTCAAAGAGTGAACATCTTTCACTCCAGATGCACAGTAAGCTCTAAGGTATGTAGTTTGATGGAGGTTCTTGCACTAATGTAGCCAGTGAGTATCTGGTGAAGAAAGTAGGTCTGCAAAGAACAAAGCATCCCCATCCTTACAAGCTGAGATGGCTCAATGATGAAATTGAGCTCAAGATAGCTGAGCAAGTCACTGTACCATTCAACATAGGCAAGTATGCAGATCGAGTGGTGTGTGATGTAGTCACTATGCAAGCTGGTCATCTATTGCTAGGAAGGCCCTAGCAATTTGACAAAGAGACAATGCATAATGGGCACACAAACTACTACAACTTCACTCATAACAGCCGCAAGCACAACTTAGCACCTCTTACTCCACAAGAAGTACATGAGATGCAAAGAGCAATGACTAAAGGATTAGACAGAGGCGGATCCAGAAATTAATTTGACTGGGGGCAAAAATTTTTTTGAAATATTTATATTTGTTTGTTAATATTTTATAAGAAAAAAAAAATATTTATAGATATGTAATAATATTCTTACATTACTTTTTATGTGTATATGTTTATTGCTTATGAAACACAGTAAATATATCAAAATAAAATCTTTAGATAACCTATAATTTTTCACGAAATTCATTATATATTTTTAATATCTTTCAATACGGCTGAATGTATTATATAATTAATATATAAATGCTATATATATAAATTTTTAAATACTGTAGTTTCTAAAAATAAATAGATGTTGATAAAAAGTGATATTAAAAAAAAATTTCAGAAATTTTCACCAATTAAGGCAATTAGTTTTGGCAATTATGTGAAGAATGTACTACTTAAAGAAACTATTATATAAAAGATTCAACATTTGACATAGCTTTACAAACTAAATGATCTATTACCAAAAATCTTTTTGGACATTAAGTCCATTTTTCCAAAAGTAATATGGTTTCAAGATACGTGGGGGCAGAACAACAATTATGAGTGGGGGCATTAATTTAGAACCTTCATAATTTGCATTAATCAACAAAAATTTAGTGGTGGCATCTGCCCCCAACCTAGAACAAGTGGATCCGCCTCTGGGATTAGAGGTAAGTAAGACTAATCTCTATATTACACCAACTACTGTTTTAAAATCTCTTAATTTGAAAGAAACGGTGCTGCTAATGGTCTTTAAAGAAGGGTTATTTTCGGGACAAGATGAAAAAGAACCACCACCAGAAGTACTTGAGATATTGGATCATTTTATAGATGTCTTTCCAGAGGAGATTCCACCAGGTTTACCTCCTGTGAGGGGCATAGAGCATCAGATTGACTTGGTACCAGGCACACCTCTACCCAACAGATCAGCATACAGAGTCAATCCAGAAGAAGCTAAAGAGTTAGAGAAGCAGGTTCAAGAACTCATGTCAAAAGGATACATTAGAGAAAGCTTGAGTTCTTGTGCAGTTCCTATTCTTCTCGTGCCAAAGAAGGATGAATCATGGAGAATGTGTGTGGATTGCAGAGCAATCAACAACATCACCATCAAGTATAGGCATCCCATTCCCATGCTTGATGACATGCTGGATGAGCTCAATGGAGCAACAATATTCTCTAAGATATCTGAGAAGCGGTTATCACCAAGTGAGAATGAAGGAATGTGATGAATGGAAGACAGCGTTTAAGACAAAGAGAGGCTTGTATGAATGGATAGTCATGCCATTTGGACTTACAAACGCCCCCAATACCTTCATGAGGCTCATGAATCACATCTTAAGGGCATACATCTGTAAGTTTGTAGTTATCTATTTTGATGACATACTGATTTACAGTACTTGCTTAGATGATCATCTGAAACACTTAGAGAAAGTACTTGAAATGCTTCGGCTAGAGCATCTCTATGCTAATCTTAAGAAATGCACATTTTGCATTGATCAAGTGGTATATCTAGGATTTGTTGTGAGTTCTCAGGGATTAAAAGTTGATGAGGAGAAGATAAAAGCTATACAGGAATGGCCAACTCCATCAACAATTGGGCATGTAAGAAGCTTCCATGGATTAACAAGCTTTTACAGAAGATTTGTGAAGGATTTCAGCACCCTTACAAAAGATTTAAATGGGGGCCATCACAAGAAGAAACATTCAACAAGCTCAAAAACAGCCTCACTCATGCGCCTCTATTGGTACTTCCAAATTTTGATCAAACTTTTGAGATAGAGTGTGATGCATCAAGAACATGTATTGAAGCTATGCTTACTCAAGGTGGGCAACCGATAGCCTATTTCAGTGAGAAACTGAATGGAGCAACCCTAAACTATCCCACATATGACAAGGAGCTTTATGCTTTGGTAAGATCTCTTGAGACTTGGCAACATTATTTGCTTTCCAAAGAGTTTGTTATTCATACAGATCACGAGACTCTCAAGCATCTAAGAGGCCAAACAACACTAAAAAGGAGACACGCAAGTTTGTAGAAACTTTCCCTTACATCATCAAATACAAGAAAGGGAAAGAAAACATAGTAGCTGATGCACTATCCAGACGCTATACTCTTATTACCACCATGGAGTCTCAGGTAATGGGTTTTGAACATATTAAGCTATTATATGAAACATACCCATATTTTGCAGATATCTACAAAGAAAACAGCAAAGGAGCTTCAGGACCATTCTATAAGCATGACGATTTCTTGTTTATAGACAAGAGATTATGTATTCCACAAGGTTCCATGCGTGATTTACTACTGAGAAAATCACATGGAGGTGGTCTGATGGGTCACTTTGGTGTAGACAAGACTTTGAGCATCATAGTGGAGCATTTCTTCTGGCCTCATCTTAAAAGAGATGTAGAGCGATTCTGCTCCAAATGCATTTTCTGTCTTAAAGCCAAATCCAGGTTACATCCTCATGGTCTTTACATTCCATTGCATATTCCTAAAATGCATTGGGTAGATATTTCCATGAATTTTGTCTGAAGTTTACCAAAGATCAGACACAAAGACTCCATCTTTGTAGTTGTTGATCGATTCTCTAAGATGGCACACTTCATTCCTTGTGCAAAGACCAATGATGCAACTCAAACAGCAGATATGTTCTTTAAGGAGGTGGTGCGTTTACATGGTTTACCCATAACCATTGTATCAGACAGAGATACAAAGTTCCTAAGCCACTTCTGGAAAACACTTTGGAGAAAGTTAGGAACTAAACTGTTCTTCTCCACTACATGCCATCCTCAAACAGATGGGCAAACAGAGGTTGTGAACCGCACCTTATCCACCCTTTTGAAGGCCACCATCGGTAACAATTTAAAGAATTGACTTGATTGTTTACCTTTCATTGAGTTTGCTTATAATCGAGTTCCCCACTCTGCTACTAAGCTTTCTCCTTTTGAGATTGTCTATGGTTTTAAGCCTCTTACCCCACTGAATCTATCACCATTGCCTCTACACGAGCATACAAGTCAAGATGGGGAGAGTAAAGCTTAGTTTGTCAAGAAACTACACTTCAAAGCTGTCGTTTCTATTCTAAAGAACAAAACCCTTGTATTCTCTGAGTTGTGTGCGATTCACTGCTCTTTGAGTTTAGACTTATCACTGCTTCATTCCATAAAGCTGTGTGGCGTCTCTCGATCCATTCTCTATTCCATTTCCATTCACAGACCCCTCTGAAAGAGTTCTAAAACCAGCATAAAGGATCCCATCTCAATCCCCATCGATTCCATTCCTTGATCAAGTAGAAAGAGTTCTGAAACCAGCTGCTTGATTCCACCGATTCACCTCCTCTATAAGATCATACCCCCTTGATCTTATATCACCGGTGCATCGCCATCGTCCATCATTATCATCAATCTCCACCTTCACCTTCAGGTGCATCACCACCATCACCATCAAATCATTTTTTCTTTATTTCTTCTCCTCTTTTTTTTGGAACCAATCTTCTTCTTCTCCTTCTTCTTTTTTCTTTTACTCTTTCTCCTTTTTTTCTGGTTCTTCTTTCTTCTATTTTCATCGGCAATATCAAAGAAGAGAGAGAAATCTCATTTATGTAACTAATTGGAAAAAGTAAGGATATAATAGACTTTAATACTTATACAAGATGAAAGAGAAAGTGACGACTGTGGTAAACTAAATATCATGTTATTGAAACCCATCCATTGGTATCTCTTCACACTTCTTTATCTGTCATTTTATTATATTTACTTTTTTATCAACTTTTATTTGCCATATTCATAACGGTTAAACCTGCCGCAACTTCTTCTTCTTTGCAATTGCAACACAAAAGATTATCGTAACTCTGTTTTCCTCCTTCGATTTTTTTGGACTGTCAGCGTTTGTCGGTGGCCTCTAATGCTTTCATTCTTTTTTATCTTTCTTTCTCTAATAATCGCGATAAATACTGATTATTTCCATCTGACAATTGTCTTCGATCTACTCTTTTTATTTTAATGTTTGCGACAGATTACATAGGAGACAACCAATTATCATCTTTCGAATTCGTTGATGCACTTTTTGTTTCATATTGTGTTGTCTGCAAATTTGAAATCAAGATATACTATTTCGCATCCTTTAAAGCAAATCATTTAAGGAGTCTCTTTTGAGGACTTTTTGTATGGAAAACGGAAACAATTATGTTTTCGACTTTTTCTCCAATTTTGGAGGCGATTCATTCATGGTTTGTCATTGGAGTGTATCACTGTTCTGATTTCACCTATGACAAGTTTGTTATTTCCATGAAGTGTTATTCGATTTTTCATGATGCCCAATATCCACAATCCCAATCAATGGAAGGGATTGAGTATAAATTTCAAAGAGATATGGTGTTTCAATCAACAAATTTAGGATTCGGGTATGGCATATTCATGAAAAATCAACAAATCAAGGCAAGAGAAAACATTGAGTATCATCAATAACAATAGTCGACTATGGAGTTTCATCCAAAAGATGATAGCCAAGAACCATGATCTTAGGGAGTGTAATTGGTTCTTGTATTTTAATGGATTTGGAAATCCAAACAAAATCCAGTGTTATTGGTTCTATGATTTTAAAATACATATTAAAATACAGTGTTATTGGTTCTATAATTTTAAAATCTATATTGAAATCTAGTGTTATTGGTTCTATGATTTTAAAATCCAAGTATTATAAAAATTTGATTTTTTATTGGATTTGAATGGATTTAGAAGTATTTTCATGACTAAAATACAAAGACCCAAATACTTGATTTAACCTTGTTATTTGATTGAATTTGAGTATTTTTTAAATTCAAAGAAGATTTCCAAATCCATTAAAATATAAGAACCAATAACCTCTCCTTAGTTTGTGATTATTTTGGAGAAGGAAAGAAGCATGTTTACTAACTTGTTGGCTATTAAAGCTTCAGTATCCAAAGCATCATGAAAATTCACTTTTTCATCATTCATCTTAATGTTTGGTTATGTAATTGTTTGGTTATGTAATTGTGAATGTGTATTTATGTTTATTTATTAGGGTGAATTGGGTAGATGGTATAAGTAGAAGCAAAAATTAAGAAATAAGTAATGAAATGTTGTTATTTAGTTCTCTCACCTGGAAATGGACGAAGATACCCCTATAATCCGTTCAGCGAACTCGGTCGATGTTAAAGATTAAGTTATATGAGTAAGTTAGCGACTTGTATTTAGTTCTCTCTCCTGAAAATGGACGAAGATACCTGTAGCATCCGCGACCATAAATCCTAAGTATGGTCGTGCGGGTCATGGTGCGTCTGTGAGGTTAAGGACCGTACCGTGTTTGTGTCAGTGAGGTTAAGGACCGTACCGTGGTTGGACCAAGTATATATATATATTGTGAAAATTGTCTAAGTGTCGAGGGACAAAGGTACTAGGCCGTGGGCCGTGGTTTTACTCGAGGGAAAATCGGTTTATCCTTAGTGGAAAAGGATTTATCCCGTGTTTGGCCGAGCGGTTGAGGTTTGGCCGAGTGAAAAAAGAAAGTTGGCCGGTTTGGCCGAGTGAAACTTAATTCGGACCGAGAGAAAAAGTAAACCGCTTGGGATAAGTTGGTTTGGACGGTCGAGCTAGGGTTTTCTCTCTATAAATAGGATTTTATCTCGTGGCCGCGTGAGAGGATCGCGATTTTTCCCGAGAGCAAACCCTTGAGGCGATTTTCACCCGAGAGAAAATCCGAGCCGCCGAGAGAAATCCGAGAACCTTCGAGAGATTTTGTTGTCCGTCGAGTTCTGAGATTTCTGTCTGAGAGAATCGATTGGGAGAGGTCGATTTGCCGAGAGAAGTTCGATTCGCCGAAGGTGTTCCCGATCGGATCGCGAAGCATCCGAGAGATAATCGAGGTAAGCCGATTATCACCGAGAGAATTTTGTTCTGTTGCGATTATCACCGAGAGAATTCTGTTCTGTTGCGATATCACCGAGAGATAATCGTGTAATCTGATTGTAGGTGAGTGTTAGCCGAGAAATCCGAGAGATTAGCCGAGGAAATATGCTTGGATCGTGAGTTAGCCGAGAACACTTCGAACCGTCCGAGAGATTTCGGTAAGTGTTCGGCTAATTCGTTTCTGGCTTAGTTTCCGTCGACTGTGGCTCGACTAATCTGATTATTTTGGCCTGTTTCCGAGGGAATACAGATTATTGCTCGATAAAAAGTGAGCGGTTTGTGAGATAGCCGAGAGGAGATTGGATCTCGCGAGAGAAGTCTGAGTATCTCTGTTTCTGTTCGAGTAATCACCGAGTTTCTTCCGAGAGAAACGATTCTGAGGTGAGTGCGTGACTGTAGCTGGTATCTGGAACCGTAGGATTGCTAGGTTATCTGATTTCATTGATTGCTTGTGTAAGTTAGTGTTTATGCTTAGCAAGATCAATGTGTTTCTGTGATTGTGATTGGTATTGGATACCGTGGTTTATACGTGGTGTCTAACCAGCTGTGTGAATGTCGGATCGAGTTGCTAGCTCAAGGGGATGTGTGATTCTCGCTTGGAGTAGAACCGATGCCGTGAGAAAATTCACAAGTGGTTGAGACGATCATAGAACCGTGATTATGTGCTTGCTTGCTAAGTGATAATGTAAATTGTATAACTGTTGCTTGATTGCGTTTTCTGGTATTGGCAGGTGGTACATGATGACCGTACTCACTAAGCATTTGTGATAATGCTTATGCCTCTCTTATGTGTTGAGTGTGCATGTAAAGATGTTATCCGGGACGTTTAGTCTTGAAGGCGGACTTGAAGGCAGTGAAGAAAGAAGTGGATTAGGACTGGGTTTGGGGGTTTTATTTTATTAGGACTTGTTCGGATTATCTGACTTTGGATTTACTGTTTTATGACTTAGAACAAATTTGGCTAAGTTAGTTTTCTGTGTAAGAACCCTTGTTATACGTTTGGAATTGGAATACTTATGCAATGGGAATGAATGTTTTATGAATCGAATCTGTTGTTTAAGTTTAAGAAAAATCTGAAAAATATGCTAAGAATGGAATCTGGTTAGAGTTAGACTCGGTACGGCCGGCCTGGTTAGGATTATCGGGTTGGGTCGTCACAATACCCCTGTAACCCGTTCAGCGAACTCGGTCGATGTTAACGATTAAGTTATATGGAAATTATCGATTAACTTGTATTTTTTAAAATTGTGGTTTTACATCACGATAACAATGTGTTAAATAGTTTAATAAACAGACACAACAACACAAGAGTTGTGTCTCTTTCTACTTGTGACTCTAAAATCGAAACAACACAACCTAAACTAAAAGTCACAACTCTTAACTAAATGAACTAAACATAGCACAAACTCAATTATCAACCAACACTCCCCCTTAATTAATTTTCGGTCTTACTCCAAGCTTCCTCCTTATTTCTTCAAACCTTGAGGTGACAACTTCATGCCTTCCTTGAACTTGTAAAGTCCATTCATTATTCTTTGAAATCCATGTTGCAGAAGCTAGAAGGTATGAATCAATTATTTCATACCAAGCCCAACGTCTTTGCTTTCTCAACCTTAGAACTTTGTCTTCTTCACCTTTGACTATGAATCGAGGTGGTTGTGTGACGTAAGTATCTTCTTCATCTTTTTGAGAGAACCCTTTCATGACTAACCTTGCTTTGTACTTTGTTGAATTTCCATACACATCCGTCTTGATATGATATTTCCATTTCAGGTCAAACATATTATTCTTCTCTGGCTTGTCTACAAGTAGCCATGTTTCATTCTTCTCTATCATTTTAATTTCTTCCCTCATTGCATCTTTCCATGCCTTGATCTCAAACGCTTCATCAAATGACTGTAGTTTCTTCCCTCATGTACTTGAGCTGAATCTTCACACTCCACCATTTGTGTCATTTGTATCTCACGCACTGACTTGTACTTTTTTGGTGGTTTGAAAGTATCTTCTTCTTCAAATGTCACGTCTCTTGACATTTCCACATTTTCATTTTGTAAAATCATATCTTCTTCACATATGATTTTTTCACTTTCTTGAGAAAAGTTCCATTTGATTGGAAAAATTTTCTGCACCATTGTGATCTCTATAATCTTCTTTCCCTTAGAATTTGAGATTATGCATTGCTTATTCTCGAACAAAACTCGATATCCCCGAGATATCATTTGCGGAACACTAAGCAATTTTTTTGCTAATCGAGGAACTAGGAAAACATCCTTCATCACTCTTCTTCTACTGTTTGTCATGATAGTGATATCTCCTTTCCCGGCTGTCATTACGACTTCTCCATTTCCAACTTTGATTGGAACGTTAATGCTTCTGTCTAGCCTTATGAAGTCTTTCACTTTCTTCGTCATGTGGTTTGTGCAGGCACTATCCACTAACCTGACATCTTCTTCCATTTTTTTTATTCTTCACTTGCACTAAAAAGCATGTGAACTTCATCATCTTCTTCCTCAAGACCCATCTCTGCTCGTTCGTATTTTTCTGAACGACAATCTCTTGAAAAATATCCAACTTCTTTGCAGTTGTAACATTATGTCTTATTTTTGCTCTGATCCTTCTTTGATTTGCTCCAGCAATCCGATTCTGTGTGATTTTCCCTCTTACGGAACCCACACCACTTTTTGCTTTTTACTTGACATTCACCGAATATGTTATTTTTTCTATTAAATCAATATTTTCCTCCTCTTGGTTGAGCATTAGATGCTCCTTCAGTCGAACTCTCAAATCATAAAGAAACACGATTCTCATGTGCTTGAAGAGTTACGATCAACTCCGACACGGCCAATGATGTTAAATCCTTTGTTTGCTCCATCACGACCACGATACTATCGAACCTTGTAGGAAGAGAGATGAGTATTTTTTAAACAATTTGATAGTTCGTTTTCTCTTCGCCATGGACCCTCAATTGATTTCCCAAATCAATCAATTTTCCCGTGAAGACTTTGACGTTGTCACCGTAATTCATCTTCAAGTTTTCATACTCTCTTCTCAGCGACATGAGTTTTATCAATCGAACTTGAGGAGTTCCTTGAAATCCGGACTCCAACGCATCTCAAACACCTTTAGAAGTAGTTGGTGACAGGTGGCAGATCCAGAACAAATATTTGTATGGGCCACCAGAAAATAATATAATAAAAATAATAAAAAATTACATTTGTAATACATTTTAAATGTCGAGTCTCTTAAAATAAGTTTACTAGTAAACAAAACCATTTACATTGATTTTTAATTTTTTAGATCTTTTTACATATATAAAAAATATAAAAATTATATTTTAAACAATTATATAAATGATCATAAAATAGCATTTATACATTATTAGATTCAACATTATTTGATAAACTGAATCCATATTATATAATGACTTGTTTACTAAAAAAAGCATTAACTTATTAAAATATAGTTATGGTAATGATTTACTTTAGTTACTTAAAATTAATTTGTTAAAGAAAATAAGAAAGAAGTAATATGTTAAAGTATAAAAAAAGAAGAGAAAAAAATAAGTTTAATAAAATAGAAAAGAAATAAAAAGATATAATTTGCAACCAATCAAAAAGAAAGCATAAAAGTATGGAACAAGTTGAAAAAAATATGTGATATGACTACAAACAAATAAAAACAAATAAAGAAACGTGAAAAATACAAAGAAGAATGATAGGATGTTAGAGTCGAAATCTAATTCTCAAGGAGTTCTAAAACTGAATGTAACCAACTGACCTAATAGATAAGTAATTGGACTAGTGGATTAGAAATAGTTTATAATCAGTATGGGGCATGTGCCCCACTCTTGGTTCTGTTGAAACACCATTTCCACTACTTCCCACAACTTATTTTTCTTCAGAATTGTCTTCATTTTGATACGCCATACAACGTAATTTTCTCTATCAAATATAGGAATTACTTGATGAGATGTTGTCTCCATTTTTTTTGTTTTTTCGCTTGAACTCTTTGCAGAAATGTTCCTATCTTTGTTCTTGAACGCCCTCGAATCAATAGAGCTCTGATACCAAGCATAAATATGTGATAAAGAAAAGGGAAATAGAATTGGAAGAGAAAAAAAAAACAGAATATAAACTCTGGAAAACTTCTCTTTAATCTCAACAAATTTACATTTACACAAGAGTAAATGTAATTTAGTAATTTATATGAACATACGTATCTGTTCGTAATGCTACGTAACTTTTCATAACTTAATAACTAACCATTTGATAAGTTACGACTAACTTATATATTAGTTATAATATATGACCAAACTCAATTATAAACTAACAGTTTGGGCTTGGTCGACTTAGAGAGCTTGTTGAGAATGGGAAAGTAAAAGAGAGTTATATATGAAAGCTCTACTTCTTCGTCAATTGTTGAGATGCAAGACTAACTTCAAACCGCTCAACGTAAGATTGCCGAACAAGAAGCCGAAAATGTTTGATGTGATGAGGAACAACGGCTTGCTCAAGGTCGGATCGCCAGCTTGAAAATGCTCGTTGGTTACTTACAAAGCAACAATCCTGGGTTTGCAGCGTTTATGGCTGCTAAAAATCCGGCAACAACAGCAAACTAGGCAACCTCTCCGACTACAATGAACGGATCACAAAACTATCATCTTCGGTTTTTAATTGGTTGATTGTTTTAAAGATTTTAAGATTGCGCAAAATAAATGACGTCTTCCAGATTAATGAAACCTTAAACAACACGTATTTTTATTCAAAATATAGAAATATTGAAAGAGTAATGAGTGCAGGTACAACAAAGCTATATAGAATATGTTTATAACAAAGAATGCTTCGAACGATGGTGTTTAAGTCTTCGGAAATCAGCTCGCTTTTGAGTTTTGGTGTTTTCTTCTGTGTAGTACGCTTCCACTTAGAGTACAAGTAGATAAATGAGGATTCCGAATACAACCACCACAAGCATGAGTAAGATTATCACTGGGACTAGGAACATAAACTACACGTATATGGACACTGAGTAAGAACAGACGAAAGGCCCCGAGATGAAGATAAACCACTAAGTATTAAGTATATGATCTACCAACGGGTAAGAGTACAAACGTCGTCCATTGGCTCGCAAAGCATCGAGGGCTGTCATACCACTTTTGTTCTGGATGTTCCGGTTCAGTGACATGGATTTCAGCAGCTGTTTTACTGCCTGTATATATAAATGTTTCAAGACAGCCTTTTATTAGACAAATCAAAGTCTCTAAAACAAAACGTTTCAACGAAGATGACAGTGTGTGAATTCAGAGGAGATTTACTCTATAACATGTGTTCCTACTCTTTGTAATTAAAGTTGTCTTTTAGAGCTAGTTGTGATACTTGACATAATATTATTATGTGTTTATATATGTAGACCACTGTAATTAAAGGTCTCTTACTAATAGTATGTGATTGTCTTGGATCACATTCCAAGTATATATACTAGTATAATAATTAAGTTATTAGGCTTAGAAGTGATTAATTACGGGCCAATAGCAATGATTACGGATCAACCACTTAAACACCTAGGATAAAAGTACAAAGAAAGGTAAGAACATGCCTGGTGATTATTCTTGTATGCCGCTAAGTGCAAGGCCGTGTTTCCGTCACGATCGCATCGGTTCAAGACGTGATTCTCCGTGGATGACGCATCAGCTTTGCGCAATCGTTGCAGCCACCCTCTGAGAAGTTTGAGCTCTTCGTATCTATCGTTCATAACCGTGATGTGCAAAGCAGTTTCTCCTTTCACATTGGCGTCTCTAATGCTCTCAGGGAATACCAGGAGAAACTCTGTAAGAAGATCGACGTCACCTTTTTGTACCACAAGATGCAGCGGTGTCATACCTGTCCTTATGGGTAAAAAAACAAAAATATCTCTCGTTAATAAGTAACTTTTTGTTCTAAAAAACAAAAGTATATCTCGTTAATAAGTAACTTTTTGTTCTAAAAAACAAAAATATCTCTCGTTAATAAGTAACTTTTTGTTCTATGTTTCAAATATTGTTTATTTCTTAACCTAGCAAAAACAAAAACAACAAGTTTGGGAACAAAAACAAATATGAATTAAGATTTTGAAGCAAATAATACCTCCTATTCCTCGAATACGAACAAGGCTGGGATCAAACTTAACTAGTTCTAGAGCTAACTCAACTTGGTGATTTTCCCCAGCCAGATGCAGAGGACTAAACCAATCCGCGTTCAATTTATTGGCAAAAGATGGCTTCAGAATCATCAGCTCCATCGCCAAGTCTATCTTCCCGGTAGATGAAGCTTCACTGAATGGTAAAACGTCTGCGTTTTGAAGAATACACGGTTCGTTTTGAATAAGAGAGTGTAGAGCATCAACGCTACCCGACTGAGTAACCCAAAGCAATTTTGGATCCATACTTAGAAAGAAAGAAAATTAACTCTAAGGACCCGTTGAAGAAGAAGTACTGATACTCGAAGCAAATTAGTTCATCAAATTTATGAAACTACATTATGTTTACATAAATTTTCGAGTATTGATGAGTCTATTGACTAAACTGTTTCATAGAAAGAAAAAAACACAAACTTATGTGCTACCAACATAATGGGAGAGTCACTGTGTCCACGCTAGGCTACAACATAGTAATTGACTTTAGTGAGAAGAGCTGTAAGGACCCATTGAAGAAGAAAGTACTGATACTCGAGGCATTGTAGTTCATTAAATTTATACGAAACTACATTATGTTTACATAATTTTTCGAGTATTGTTGAGTCTATTGACTAAAATGCTTCGTAGAAAGAAAACACACAAATTCAGGTGCTTCAAGCGTAATGGGAGAGTCAGTGAGTCCAAGCTAGGCTACAACATAATTGACTTTAGTGAGAAGAGCTGTAACTATTTTATTTCTTTACTAGGTTTTTTTTATCCGTGCTAAGCGCGAAATTATATTACTAATTTGGTTTAATTATTTTTTGTTATTAATTTTTAAATTATCAAACGAATAATAGACATATGGAAAGTGTTTTCTTTCAAAAATATATTTAAAATATAATGTATCATTTTTCCTAATTTTATTTGTTTATGACTGCAAATTTTGTAAGTAAAATAATAATAAATTAATTAATTTTTACTTAATTAAATAACTAATTTATCAAAAATACTAATTTTTTTTCTGAACATGTTTGGGCTATATGTCATGTGTGTAGAAATAATAATAGAAAAAGAATAATTAGCATTTTAGAAAATTGAACCAAACATTTCTTTAATATATATATGTTTATATCGTATCTTTCAACATTTTTTTTTTTGGTTAAAAATCTGGAAACTTTGACAACATAGAAAGGGCATATCGTTCAATTGCTAATATGCAGACTGAGATTCATACTTGAGACAATTGAAGAAAAGGATCGAGATATCAGGAACAAAAGGCTGCATATAGTTTTGTTGGGAAGTTGCAATGATCATTCAAGGCAGATTCTTGTTTCTCTATTGGGTTTTCCACATGTTTTATCTTATATCTTTGTTCTTTTTTTTATCATTCATCAGTTTTATTTGCAACCTACTATTAGATGATTCTTTTTTTCAACCTTTTAGGATGGTGTGAAGTCTTCAAATCATTTATCATTGTATTAAATCATGTGTGCTTTCTCAATATTATGATTTGAGTAGTCTGTCTAGGTTTGACAATTTGCGTTTGATTCACAACACTGCCTTACTTGTGTAGTGTTTTCAAATATTACTTATATTTGTTGGCTGCATATAAACTGCTAATACACTATTGTGGATGTTTTTGATTATACCATTTAGCCATATCTTACTTGAATGACATGAAAGATTATTTTGTCTGCATTGTGTTCAATTTTTCTTTGTATTAAGTAAAGACTCACTATGAGTGTATGGTTTTTATATATTTTACTTTGTATATTTTTGTGTCTGGTAGACTGTTTTTATCTTCTGAAAATGTCTTTATGATAGCTTAATATCCGGATTTTGAATTTGATATTTCATAGTAAACATTTGATGAGCTTTAACTAATATTTGGTTTTTTTAGAGAACATAAAAAGAGTAGTAAACATTTGATAAATTTTAACTAACATTCAGTAATATTTTATTTATTGAGATAAGAGTAGAAAAAGTATAGTCGATGTGGTTTTCCAGTTGATCAGATTTACTAATCTATGTAGTAGTGAGGCTGGTATGACTTTATAATGCTTTGCAATAGATGATATTTTTTCCTTTATGCAAAAAATTAATAAATTAAATTAAGTAGATAGACTGTATAGTAAATAATGTTTGTTTATTTTTTTTAAGTATTACATCGAGATTTATAGAAACTTGCGAAATCTATTATAAAATTTGATAGTTGCTATGGCAGCCGCACAAGGATTTTGGCGACAAAAGAAGCGATTTTGTGAGTCGTAAACTTCTCACACACACAACAGTGGATCTAGGCGACTCCATTCGATTTCTGCAAAAAGGTTAAGAGATAGAATAATGTCCTAATGATGATCATGCACGTATTTCGTGTATACCTCACCGGTGGTCTTAACAAACCTCACGAATTAACTCCGGTTACTGGTGTGGTTCTGGGTGTATTGGCCGGATTTCTATCTTTCTCTACCCTATTCAGATCGGTATCGGTGTAATCTATAGTATAGAGCGAGTTTGCGGTGTGTGTTCGTGTGTCGATTCTGCTTGTTATTGTCTCTGTTTTTCAGAAGTGACTTCGAAATTCTCTAGCTGTTGCTACGTTCTCAGGCGGCTGTTTTTGTTACTTGTTCTAGCTTTTGCTACGATTGTTACAGTGATATTGTTTAACGGTGTGGTGTGACGGCTCAGACTTTTGCCTCATTGTGACACATGTAATAAAGCTGAATATTGATAATATGAACCAGATCCAAGAGCTGGCAGACAAGGCCACGTTTGGTCCTAGATGAAGACGTCATCAGAATCCCAGAATGTGATCTCTCCTTAGTGTCTGGAAAATTCAAATGATCCCTTATTGGGAGAATGTTTTATCGTGAAGGACGCATTATGGAGGCACTGATTGCTTAACTCTTGAAAGCTAGGATATGGGATGTGGAAGGAAGGGTCCGTGGACAGAACTTGGGAAATAGGAGATTTCAGTTTAATTTCGATAAAGAGGAAGATCTAGTGAAGGTTTTGAATAAACGGCCATGTCATTTCAACCGTTGGAGCTTTGCCCTAGAGAGATGGGAACCTCAACCAAGGAAAATTTCCCAAGCACTCTGCCCTTTTGGATCAAAGTAACGCGTGTCCCCGTTCATCTTTGGAACGATGGTACTTTCACGGAATTAGGAAAGGCTCTCGGTCACAAAGTAAAGATTGATGCGGAGGGAGTAAGGATTCAAGTTTTAGTTAATGCAGAGGAACCTCTGCAATTTGAAAGGAGAATCGGATTCCCTAATGGGGATGTGGGGAAAATCACTTTTGAATACGATGGTTTACACCATTTTTGCTTCACGTGAAAGAGAATCTCTCATGAGGAGAGCTCCTGTCCTGTTTTACCAGAGGAACAAAGAAAGGAAAAAAGAAAGCCATGGCTGGAGTTGAATCTCTCAAAAAATCCAACTGCAAAAGGTGATGCACCATCTTATGTTGGCATACATGGTGGCTAAAACGTGCTAGATCGCCCTTAGCCGGATGTCGTAGGGATCTCACCTAACATGCTTGACTTAATCTTGAAGAATATCTTTATTGCGGGAGCTCGACATGTTGTTGAAGTTACAAAGGGGGCCATATGTCTGATGGGTCGTCGGAGATGGGCTTGAGGTGACTCCTGAATGGGCTTCACGATGGGCCGGATTTGGTGCTAAATCCAGCTCCAACATATGTCTCATTTAATATTTGATATTGTGACATGCTCTTCAATGTTAGGTAACAGTTAACTGAGGTTTTTAATATTTACTTTGCAGTCCTGGGTCTTCTCCAAATCGAATGTGATAGGATTTCTCCACAAGATTTTAAGCAAGGATCAGAGATAAACAAGAAACATGGCTATTGATGTAAGTAATTTGTGAGTTATTTATTGGCTGATCTTGTAACTGATTTTATTAATTGTTTTTTAGAATTGTGATGAAGAATATCAGTATTTTTTTCATCTCTATTTGGGTGAGAAAAAAAAGGCAACAAAACAAAACTTGAAATGAATCAGACTAGCAAAAACTACATTATGATGAAGTTTGAAGAGAGATTTGGGAATAGACTTCTCCAGTGGGAAAAATTCAAAAACAAGTATGATTCTAGTAAAAAATATATCTCAGATTCAAGAAGTTAATTCATAATAGAACTGGAGTTAGATATTATTTTTGTTTTAATTTAGTTTGTAATTTTATCACAAAATTATTATATTATAATTATATTAAATTAAAAAAATTATTACTATATTTGTTAACTGAATAAAAATCTTATGAATGTATAATATATTTAAACTATATTGTTAATTAAAAAAATAAATGTACAAATTTATAGAAATTAAATTTTGATTTAAATTAAAAACAATAAAAAACTACCGCATGCAACTGTCAAACGAACGAATCCGCGATCAAATGCGGCGATCAACCTCACGACGAACAAACTTGCGATTAGACGCTACAACTAGATGTACAACCAAAAGACAGACAACAAGCGAATCATTTAAATGCAGCGTCTGGTTGCAGGGATGCAACAGCAGCTGCAGGCGTAGGGAAACGAACAGGACCGTGGTCATTCGAAATATAACAACGTTTGGATCTAGAAAATCTGAAGGGGTAGAAAAAACGTCTCGATGGATGATCTTATGACAAAAGTGTTTTTACCTTCAATCATCCATTTTCTGTGTAAAATATTTATGTTGACTTAGCCTTAATGATATTAAATTGGCTGACGTAGCAGTTTATAGAGAATGATAAATTGGCTAATGTGGCTGGGCTTGAGAAGCCTCAAATAGCTTATTTCATTTGGGGGGGGGGGGGTTATTGGGATATGGATTTTAAAGAATTTTTAAAATTTTGAGATTCCATCATTATTGGTTTATATTATTTCTTAAAATTTTAATAGAATCCATTGTTATTAGTTTAAAGATTTTAAAATTTCATCCAAAATCCTTTGTTATTCAAAAAGTTTGGTTTTCAAAGATTCTATAATTCTATTAAAATCTTGTGTTATTGGGACATGAATTTTAAACAATTTAACTCATAAGGCAAGATTTAACAAGACTTTGAAAATACTACATGTATAGCTTAGATTCTCAAAGTCATTATAATAAAATATTTTGATAGATTTTTCAAATATACAAGCTCTTTTCAAATATACAAACTTTTTTACAAACGAACCAACGTTCTACTAACGCCGTTACCGTTGTTCTTCCATTTTGTATGATGACAACGTACCTTCATCCACTACAAAATGTCGCTCCAGGTGCGAGTATTTACAGGAAGGTGGAGACAGAAAGTAGATGGTGTCTAGGATCACGAGCCAGATCTGGTGGTTTTACCGTATATTGTCACTGTCAGCGAACGTGCTGACTATTGGATGCTCTTATGCGAAATAAAAGAGAAATTTGACTTAGCCCTGCTGACGATGTGGAAATAACGTACTAGTGGCCTCTGTGGATGATAGGACCCGATTGGAGGAAGGCTACTCCTATATATATTGTTGATGACGAAGATACAACACTCTTCGTAGCAATCCGATATGACCTAGAGGAAGTTTTCTTACGTGTTCGGATCATCTTGTTTGGCTCAGAGCGAAACGTCAACTCCAACAGCATTAGCAGAGACTTCGCAGCAATAACGGATTTACCCGGTCCAGGTGGTATAACATTGGGTAGGCTGCTGAGTTTCTCACCTCAAATGGGTGGGGTTGGTGAAGGTTTCGGAGAAACATCTTCAACACGTAGAGGCGGGAATGACGAAAGAAGAGAACCGATTGGTAAGAAAACTATGTTAACAAAGGTCTTGAAACAACTTACTTTCCTAACTACAAAATTAAGTGAAAACTGAGTTATCAAGATAACTAACTTATGCGACCTGTAGTGGAAAATTCAAAAGGCCAAGGATAAAGTTAGCAACAGCGGCCTCCCAGATTTACCACCAACGCCCGGTTGGGACTTGAATTCGTTGTCCAATACCATCATAATTGCAGCTGGGACAAGCTGATGCTGTATACGTATTCCAACCTGACAAATTTCCAAGCCCATGGAAATCACTAACTGTCCACATGATGGCTGCTCATATGTCAAATGCTTCTGTTGTGGAAGCATCTAGCGTTTTAATCCCATCAGACCATAATTCCTTCAACTCTTTGATAAGTGGCTGCAAGTAGACATCAATATCATTACCATGCATTTGTTTTCCAGGGATAACCATAGAGAGGACCATTGATGTCTGCGTCATTGACATCCACGGTGGAAAATTATAAGGAAATAATATCACTGGTCATATGCTATAACTATAACTCATTGTACCAAATGGGTTAAAACCGCCAGTCGCCAAGCCTAGTTTGACATTTCATGGATCAAATGCGAATTCTGGATATTTTTTTTATCAAATGCCTTCCAAGCCCCTCCGTCTCTTGGATGTCGAAACTTACAATCATTGTTAATAGCAGTTGCATGCCCACTCATGTGCGAAGCAGTTTTCGATGACATGAATAAACGCTGTGGTCGTGGCTTTAGAAGAAAATAACGCGAAACCTTTGCAGGAGTTTTCTTTTTCCTATTCCCCGATCCAGATACCATACTATTTGAAGAAATATTTTCTTTCCAACGAGAGGCTTCACAAACTTTGCAAATTTCCATTCCTGCATCTGCCTCCCAATATAACATGCAACCATTTGGACATGCATAAATTACGAATAACTTTTTCATGTCATTAAATGAATCTGGCAGTTTGGCATGTGTAAATGCTTCTTTCAGCAAATCAAGCACCATGGATATCCCCTTGTCACTAATCCCACACATACATTTGATATGGTACAACTTCAATATAAATGACAACTTCGTGAACTTGGTGCATTTTGTATATAGCTCTTGTGTAAAATCAGCAAGCAACTCATCGAAACCTTCTCCTTTTCCAGAATTTCCACTTGAAGTTGTTGGTTTATCAGTGTCCATAGGTTGCTCACAAAATCCAGATCCATTTCCACTATACATATTCGTATTAATATCAGAAAAGATCATCTAAGAGATTTAAAGTTGAATCCAATTCAACTTGAGCAATATCTGAAGGCACTCTTGCATTCCCTGTGACACATATATCCTCTCTCTGTAGTACCCAACTTGTGTAAGAACTTAAAAAGCCAAAGCACATTAAATCACCTTCAATATCTTCCCTTGACTTAGATTTGACTAGAAAACAACGGTTACATGGACATTTCATCATGGGTGCATTTGATTTACCAAATGCAAAATCTAAGAAACTTTTCACCCCTAATATGTAATCTTCTGATAAACGTGGTTTATCTATCCATGACTTATCCATCGAAACCTGAAAAATCGATTTGCACAATCTGTAAGCTTCAGAAATTCACAAAACAACATCAAATTTCAAAACCCATAAAAGTTCAAATCAATAAACTAATAAAGAGAACAATAGAATTTAGTAATTATTTAGTCACGTTTTCTTATACCTCTAGAATCCATAAATAAATCGGATTTGTTGATTTTAAGCTTATTCACAAAATCAAGAAAAAAACACATGTTCAAACAAAAAAAATAGAGAATCAAGTCACCTCATTTTTGCACTAGAAACGAAAGTGTTTGATTTCTTTATTCAACCTTCAAAGTAATTTGTTTCACCAAGTTTAGATAAACTGATTTGAGCCTTTAGGTAAATTAAGAGGAAGATATCGATAAAAGAAGAGGTCGATAGAAGAAGAGGTCGACAAAAAAGGAAGGGGTCGATGGATCGGAAGAGATAGACGTACAAATATATTTTTTTCCTTTTTAAAAAAAAGTTAAATTGAAAATTACACATATGTATCGATTGTTTATTGATGTAAATTACTTTTGTTTAGTATCAATTGTATTGACCGATGTAAATTAAGATAAAATAACATCATTTTTAATAAATTGATGTTAAAGAAGAAAACAATTACATCAGTTTTAATAATTAAAGCTAATTCACAAATTATGTTTATATTATTAGTATAATTTTTATTAGCATCAGTTTTTATTGATGTGAATTTTGCATCATGTTTAGAAGTGATGTTAACAAAAAATTACTAAATTGCTCACCTAATTGATGTAAATATATATTTTAATATCAATTTTGTTAAAGGGATACAAACTAATATAATTTGTATCAATTTTATTGAATTAATGTCAAACTAGTTAATTATAACATCAATTATTATAATTGATGTTAAAGCATGTATATTTGTTTCACTTATAAATAACTAATTCAAAATAATATCACTTAGTTTTGTGATACAATTTAAATGATACAATACACCTGCTTTGTAGTGAAAGGGCAAGGTTAAAGTTAGCAACGGCGACCTCCCGGATTAACCACCAACGCCCGGTTGGGACTTCGATTTAATCTCGAACTCGTCATGGTTTCCATGACACCAACTTGGTAATTGGGGGAGGCACGTACACAAATTTCTATATGCATTGACTCCCAAGGTAACTGAAATGGATCATGCAGTACTGTAATTATAGTCATCGCTCTTTCGAGAAGCACTGACCTATGTTCCTAGTAAATCAACGTGTACCATTTGTAGGTGGGAGGGAGTCTGAGCTGCCTCCTTGGGTTAAGGAAAATTTGCCGGTCTCATCCTATGGAGGTTAGTTAACGAGGCAACATTGTTATCTTTTAAGGGTGTCAACTGCATTATATATAAACCTTAATCTGACAAAAAAACTAGAGACTGACAAAACGCTGGCATATGATGCGATCTGATAGGAATTCCACCTGGAGCAGGACTAGTTGGGAGAGGCTATGAGCTACATCTATCAGATGCGGTAAATTTAGGAAGGTCATACTATGGAGGTCGGTTAACAAGATAACATTGTTAGTTGTTAATTTCAATATATAGTTGTTTGACTATCGACCACTCGGGGGTTGATATAGTTGACTCTACCGGCAGATTCCTCGACTGGTATGGGCGTAAATACAAGGGAGCACCCACGCCAGTCGACTTGTCATAGTGGTTTACGCAGTTCCATGGGGTTCTGGGAGTGTTTTACCGTCCGACGCAAGAGAGACCCTAGGAACAAGGGTAAACGAGTGGAAGCTGGTATTGGTCAGAGTCTGTAATCGCAGTCACCAAGTGACCTTGGTTTGCATTTAAGTCTTGGGGTTTGCCAAGGACAAGGGGCGAATGTCGTTTTGTCACAACCTGCAATTCTATCCCTCAGCTCCTCTGAGTCTTCGTTAAGCCCGATGAATAGCGTACCTTCGAAGTTCATGTTCTCTGAAGATGACCTTATGGACAACTCAGACGATACACCAGAGCAACTAGTATTATCTTTGATAGGTTAGTTATAATTCTAACTGCATTGTCTGATAACATTGTTGTATTTTGTTTAGAAATAACTATATTGCATGTTGACATTGAAACATCAGGCGAGGATATGGTCCCCCATATCCAAAATCCCACTGAAGAATTGCAAGTACCCAATACCCTCAAGTTCCTACCGGCATGATGCTAACATTGCTTTCAATGGTTGAATCACGCATATTACCAACGATGCACGACAGTGACGCGCCTCTTTACTTTGACGACCCTATGGAGGAAGGTAAGCATACTGTATGAGTTAGATAAAAAAATGTAGTTAGCATTCTAACATATCTAACGTTGTGAAATTGAAAACAGATGAATTGGAAAAGGCATTGCATGATGTAGACTACGAGGGAGATAACCTCTTCGTTGGCAGGCTTTTTAAGAATAAGGAGGATTGCCGCATGATGTTAGCGATCCATGCAATTAACCGTAAATTCCATTTTCGGTATGCAAAGTCGTGTCCCAACGTAATTATTAGAGTTTGTGTTGGTGACGACTGCCCCTGGCGAGTATACGCCATAAGGATGGAAAACTGTATCCGGTATGAGATCCGCAGTACATGTCTCCGGCACACGTGCAGTGAGTACATGTCTCCGGCACACGTGCAGTGTCAATGCAAGGGGAAATTTTCAGTGCCAGGCGTCAAGTGCTTTAATCGAGAACCTAATGAGGTCGAGATATAGAGCGTAGCAAGAGGCCCTCGGGCTTGTGATCTGCGTTTAATATTAAGGCAGGAGTTTGGTCTCCACGTTAGCTATTGGAAAGCATGGAGTGCTAGGGAGATAGCAATGGACAGTGCTTTGGGATCCGCATTGGGAAGTTACGCCGTGATACCTACCTATTTTAAGTTGTTGTCGAAGAGCAATCCTAACTCTGTTGTTGGTATTGAAACCAAGGTTGACAAGTCGGGAGTGGAGCGATTCAAGTACATGTTCTTCTCGCTGTCTGCGTGCGTCGAGGGTTACAAGTACATGAGGAAAGTAATCGTTATAGATGGAACGCATCTGACTGGCCGTTATAGCGGATGTCTAATTGCCGCAAGTGCACATGACGAAAATTTCCAAATCTTCCCCTTTAAGTTTGCCATAGTTAACAGCGAAAATGTTGACTCGTGGACTTGGATCCTGCATAAGCTCACATAGAATGTACCAAATCATCCAGATTTTGTTTTTGTATCGGATCGACACTCATCAATTTACACCGCCATTAGATGGGTATGTTGGTTTAGGGTTAAGCTTGTTAATGTTCGTAATCGAGATTTTGATATCTTCGTAAACGTTGTTAACTGGCTTATGAATAATTAGATTAAATTCGTCGTTTTATTGAAGATACAAACTTTTTGCTCTTGTGCGCATGAGTATCCTATGTCCTCCCATGGCGCGTACGTGATTCATCTGAAAAGGAATTTGGATTCGATTTTAAAATCCCCAATGTTGAGTCAAATGGTCTCTGATGCCGCAAGGGCTTACATGCTAGTGGATTTCGAAAGACTCTTTGTCGAGGTTAGATCTACGAACAACAAGTGCGCCGACCACCTTACCGACCTCGATTTTGAACACTGGACAAGGTTGTATTTTGTTGGCGACCCCATTTAATGTTATGATCAACAACAAATCAGAGTCTCTTAATAACGTGTTGACAATGGTCAGAGATTTTCCTGTCATCTCAATTTCGGAAACCCAAAGGGTTACAAGTACATGAGGAAGGTGATTGTTATCGACGGAACGCATCTGACTGGTCGTTGTGGCGGATGTCTAATTGCCGCAAGTGCCTAGGACGGCAATTTCCAAATCTTCCCCCTTAGGTTTGCTATAGTTAACAGTGAAAATGATAACTCGTGGACTTGGTTCATGCATAAGCTTACAGAGATTGTACCAGATCATCCAGATTTGGTTTTTGTGTCGGATCGGCACTCATCAATTTACACTGTCATTAGACGAGCATGTTGGTTTATGGTTAAGCTTGTTAATGTCCGTAATCGAGATTTCGATAACTTCGTAAACATTGTTAACTGGCTTACGTATAATTAGATTAATTTCGTCGTTTTATTGAAGATACAAACTTTTTGCTCTTGTACGTATGAGTATCCTATGTCCTCCCATGGTGCGTGCGTGGTTCATCTGAAAAGGAATTTGGATTCGATTTTCAAATCCCCAATGTTGAGTCAAATGGTCTATGATGCCGCCATGGCTTACAGGCTGGTGGAGTTAAAAAGACTCTTTGCCGAGGTTAGATCTACGAACAATAAGTGCGCCGACTACCTTACCAACCTCGGTTTTGAGCACTGGACAAGGTCGCATTTTGTTTGTGACCGATATAATGTTATGACCAGCAACATATCAGAGTTTCTTTATAACTTGTTGACAATGGTCAGAGATTTCCCTCTCATCTCAATTTTGGAAATCCTGATGACTATGTTGGTAACCTGGTTTACGCTGCAACGTGAAGCATCAGAGAATTCAAACGACATCCTCACTGAAAAAGTCCAGGAGATGATCATTAAAAATTACGAGAAGTCGACGAGTTATTTGGTGCTGAAGATTGACGATGGGATATAGGAGGTCAGGGATGAAAAAGGGGTCCCTTACGGGTTTTATTTATGGGAAAGAAGCTGCACATGCCCCAAATTTCAGCTACTATACATCTCATGTCGTCATGCTGTGGCGGCTGCTATTGAGGCTGGGGTAAAAGTGGACAGTTTGGTGGGCGTCCACTATACAGTAGCCTTCCGTAAACTTGCTTACGCGGGTAACATATTACCCGTGCTGGATATATACACACTTGCACCCAGTCCTACTAACGTTGGAGGCGGAAACCTAGGTCCGTCTTCTGTGAGACGTCCACCCGGACGACTAGGAAAGCAACGTATCCCGTCGAAGAGAGAATTCAAGGTGACACCCTTATCCGATGTTTAGTACTATTCGAGTTAAATTAGTTTTAATCAGTTATGTGTTGACGCAGCGAGTTGTAAAAAGGAAATGCACGCGTTGTGGAATCTGTGGCCATAGCAAATCGACGTGCAAGGGACCAATATCGGTATTGCACTCGACTCAATTTCTTTTCTCTTAGTTACGACTGTATTCTTGATTGCCAATGCATTGTTTGCTTTTTGTAGCCGGAATCGTGACAAAGTTTAAATGATGAAGAAGTTTTCTGGGACTGTAGATATTAAGGGCGTGGTTGGGGACAAGATGTAACTTAGATGATGCTAAACTAATATCGGAATGGTTTTTTTTGGGTGTGTATACGAAAACCACTATCTTTGTGATACGATCCTCCCAAGAATCACCACTCTTTAGTTGGATTTGGATAGATGGATAGGCCTTAGAACTTATGAAGAAATGAATCCTCAAAAAACAAGGTATGATGGATCGAAAGGTCACACAGAAGTTGTGGAATGACTCCTGATTTACCCCAACTTGAATCCCTTAGATATGACACACTAAGACGAATTCAAGGTCGATTAAATGGATATGACGCACCAGACAATCTCTTAATCCCTTGGATATGACGCACCAAGACGGATTAAGGTTTGATCAATGGATATTACACACCAAGGATCGGAAATGTTCACGAAGAACAAAAGAGAATCACTCTCAAAATAAATAAAAAGATGGTTGTGTTTCTCAAAAGAGATTACAAGAATATAAAGGAAAAGAAAAGAGTTGACAAAGAGTTTAACTCGGAATTTAAGACAACTAAAACAAAGACCTGAATTAAAACTAAGTTTGAATAACTCTTTGACTTCAAAGTGACCCTTGATCTCCATTTCTGTCACTATTCATGGGCCTCAAAATAGAATGACTATTTTGTGCTTTCTTGGGCCTGAATTAGATTCAAAAGAGGCTGGACTTGGTAGCTATTATTACCAAACGAATTGAGCATATTCTCCCTATCCAGAACTTCACAAATAAGTCCATTAAGTGCATCCTTGAACTTCTTTGCTCTGCTTCATCGTCATGGATCCAACTGGTACAAGCAATGCGTCCTCGGGTTCAAGCTCTTCCTCTTTGTTGCCATCCATGATCACATCACTTTGTATTATATTAACTTAGTTTTTGGGTCCATGACGCAAGATGGCTGTAACTATTAATAATGGCAATGGAAATAAGATGAAACTTGGATGATAATAAAAACAGACAGGTATGGTTTTATTTTTTGGTGTGTTACCAAAGCAGCTATCTTTGTATTATATTAACTTAGCCGTCCGGGTCATTGACGGACAATTTGGGTGATTTTTTTGTCTGTTTGAAATGTAACATATGACCTATATGAAGTTAATGTGAAATGGTTTAGCGGTTTAATTTATTCATTACTACGTGATAAAAAACACATGCGGCGCCTCTTACCATTACTAACACAATGCGCAATTAGGTTATGTAACACCTCAATGGGTTATGTAAAAAAAGAAACTCATCTAACCCTTAAAAAAATATCTAAAACAGATAAAAAAACATCGGAATAAGTTAGCGAAGCAACTGGGTTATCGATCATGATCGATAACACCGTCGTCTCTCTACTGGTCGCAATAGGTTAGCGAGTCAACAAGGTTACCGATCATGATCGTTACCATCGAGTGCAACCTCCATATTCGGCATTCATAACATATATAGAAGATTGGGAATATGGCTATTAGAATGGCGTGAATTTACAATAAGATATACTAATAAGAAATACAACCCGTCTAACCATTATATCGAAAATTATCGTTTACAATGAAAACATGGGCAAACTTACATTAGTGCGGGGTCTAAACATGGACACCAAGACAACAGATGTCTCTAAACACAAAACCTTAATATTCATTAAAAATTCAACAATCACAAGAAAACATACATTAAAAATCCTGTGTCTTGGAGACAGGTGCCCGATCAAACGTTGAATTGCTCAATCACCATAGTCACATTTTTCTTCGTCTCCAGTCCAATGTTGCTTGGGTCTAAGCCTTTGGAGAACGAAGTACCCCCAACGGCATGCATCAGCATCAACAAAACTACCGCCATACCAGCATCGGTGGGTGAAGAAACTTGGGGGATCCTGCTAACCATTTTCACTGTAAATGGAGTTGTATTAACATGGGCCATGGCAGGGTTTAGGGAAACCCGCTTGAACAAATACGTCAACATAACGACTATGGGTTGACACACTTTCATTAGGCTAGTCTCTGACTTCACAGCAACGTTGCAATCAAGGACTTCAATCTTCCAAGAAATTAGGTCCACTGCTACTGCTACCCAGTGGTTATTATCGAGATTGAACGGAAAATAGAGCATATCAGCCTCTTCGAACAGTTGAACGCGGTCCAGTTCATCATCTCCTTCGATTATTTGAGTGAGGGTTTTGGGGAACACGAAGTATGCTATTTTGTTGTTTTCATGAACCTGGGGTACATCCTCGTCAGGTTGCCAAGAAACTTGGTGTCTAGAACTTCGACTTTTATTGTCTCCCCATTGTTGTCGTCAGATCGAAGCATCCATCGGGTCAAAACGCAAAAGGTGTCCATAGCCTGCGAGAACATTAATGGTGTTATATTAGCTAATGCACAATGCTAATTGGGTTGATAGATGACCAGCGAGTTACCTTTGCTGTCTACGGTTTGTGCCAGTCCATTATTTTGGAAATTTCTCTTGAGGAAAGCATGATATGTTGGCCGATACAGATCCTACAACAACGTTACGTGGAAGTTATGTTAGTATAGCTGCATGCATATTAGTCAAAGTTTGTTTTTAGTTGTGTACATTCTAAATGAAAACATGGCGCTCTTGTGCCTCTCCTCGAATCTCCGAGTTGCTTCAACCTCGGCAGCGGTTTCATGCCCAACTGTGGTTTTTATTCTCTTGCCGCAATCAAACCTTTCGTCTAGCCTAGACGAAATGACCTTTTCTCGCTTCCTTCTCCTAGCCTCTGAAAGTTTGGATTTAAAATCAGCCAACATCAGGACTAGCTCCGAAAATTCATCTCCTTCCTGCGTTAGTCCAAACAATACCACCCACCACAAAGTATCGTTAGAGTCTGCTGTTGATATAAACACCAAAAGGAGAATCTCGACTTCAAGGCTTATAATTCGGATGAACAGATCTTCAAGCAGCGGATTGATAGAGATGGTGGTGAGATGGATCGATGGGTGATTCAATGGCCGAGAAACTCGAGGTAATTGGACCGGTGGAGCGATAAATGGACATGCTTTGTTACAGAAGATGGTCGTTGGTAGAGATGGAGATGAAAGTGATTGACTCGCTCAATCGGTGGGACGAACTTGTTTGTTTGAATCACACAAACAATCTAAATACGTGGCTTCTAGAAAATAGAAGTGCATCGCACACTTATATTCAAAAGAACAAGATATCAAACGTTTACTAAGTGTAGAAATCCATCTAACTTAGATAAACAAACAATCCTCAGTTTTTTTAAAAAAATCTCTTTTATATTTTCAAAAATTTCAATGTGTTTTTACAATGAGAACAGTTGAGCTTTTATAGCTCTTACAAGGGATCTTTACAATAAATTACATTTAAAGAAAATTATATACATTTAAACGAAAAGAGAAAAATAAACTAAATCAAATAATGGTTTTACCACCAATTTTTCCTTGGACTTGAATGAGAATCCTTTGACTTTGTGTGATGAGATTTTATTAATAAATCCAATACTAAAGACCTTTGGTTCACTATTTTTGATATTGCATCATTTTCTCATTCTTAAAATAGCTTTGTCCTCAAAAGTTATTTACTTTGTTTTTGTAGAAAAAAAAAACAAGAAAAGATAAACAAAAACAAATGGAAACAATTTATTTTTTAATGAAAGAAACAAACTGAACTTTTTATAGAAAACAAAACAAAAAAGAAACTAAGAAAAATATTTTGTTATTTTTTTTATGAAAGAAACAAACTAAACTTTTAAGAGAAAAAAACTAAGAAATTTTGTTTTAAAATAAAAATTTAAGATCAAAAACAAAAAAACTAGTTTTTTCTGGTTTTCAAATAATTATGGAAATAAATTTTGAAAATATTAAAGAAAAGAGACAAAACCATTTTTTTTTAATTAATGAATTGAAAATAAAAACAACGAGGGATATGAGCTTTTAGCTCTGATACCAAAATGATATAAGCACCAAAAGGAGAATCTCGACTTCAAGGCTTATAATTCGGATGAACAGATCTTCAAGCAGCGGATTGATAGAGATGGTGGTGAGATGGATCGATGGGTGATTCAATGGCCGAGAAACTCGAGGCAATTGGACCGGTGGAGCGATAAATGGATATGCTTTGTTACAGAAGATGGTCGTTGGTAGAGATGGAGATGAAAGTGATTGACTCGCTCAATCGGTGGGACGAACTTGTTTGTTTGAATCACACAAACAATCTAAATACGTGGCTTCTAGAAAATAGAAGTGCATCGCACACTTATATTCAAAAGAACAAGATATCAAACGTTTACTAAGTGTAGAAATCCATCTAACTTAGATAAACAAACAATCCTAAGTTTTTTTAAAAAAAATCTCTTTTATATTTCCAAAAATTTCAATGTGTTTTTACAATGAGAACAATTGAGTTTTTATAGCTCTTACAAGGGATCTTTACAATAAATTACATTTAAAGAAAATTATATACATTTAAACAAAAAGAGAAAAATAAGCTAAATCAAATAATGGTTTTGCCACCAATTTTTCCTTGGACTTGAATGAGAATCCTTTGACTTTGTGAAGTTATGATGATGAGATTTTATTAATAAATTCACATATTAAAGATCTTTGATTCAATATTTTTGATATTGCATCAGGTGTTGATCTCTAACATGTAAATTTAATGATTAATAAAGATACCGGAAACCGACGTTTACCTCGACATAATCATGAGTCCCATCATCCTTTGACTCGTTCGCCTACGTGAGTTTCAAATATTAAAACTATCAATAGATACTGAGAATAAATGAAATGTACTTAGTGGGGGGACGGAGCTTGTATCGGTTATCCTAAGCAACTCCTCACCTATTTGACGTTAAATATATGCTTAAAGCGGAAAAAGATTACCTTATCTAAGTCATTGGTCTCTACTTGCCTCGAAGGATTCCAAAATTCGAAATCGTTATTGACAATGTAACTTCCTTAACCCTTTATACTGGGCAAAAGGTTACGAGGTGAATTACCTTCACCTCGGTTTCATCGGTGAAGGGGGGGGGGGGGGGCTCGACTTGCAACACAGAGCCTCCGATCCCCACGATCACCTGCATATATCATGTAGGAAAATGTACTCAGAATTTACTGAATTGACATGTAACTTCTTTACGCAATGTGAGATGCAAATGTAGTTACGCAGGCATCTTACCTTCCCACCAACTTCATCTGTGACATCCAGAGAGGAAGTAGACACATAGCATCCCTCTCTCACGGAAGGCTGCATATGCATTAGAATCACTACATGCAACTTGCCAAGCATCGACATGTAGTTATTCAAAAAACACTAGGATACCGTAAATAATTACAAACAATGGTATCATTGGAATGTTAATATATGCTAACCATATTATCATGGTAAGGTTAATATATGCTAACCATATTATCATCTATTATATGCTGTATTAACATATATATCTCTATTACATCATATTTTGTTCCCTGCCAGTTACAGCACTCTTACCTTTTCCACCCTCTTTGTGACCATTGGGCATTCGGTCCCGTTACGCCCAACTCCTTTTGTGCATTAGTTTAACTAAGTCATAGGGCGTAACAATTGTTAATGCTATTTACACAATAAAAAGCTATATCCTGCGTGAACGCAAAGATGAGTATGACAATCTTGTATCGCTATATTAAATTTTGTTAACTTCCGCTAATGTTTACATGTAACTGGAATAGCGTCTGCATAGACTAATAAAAATTAGCCATACATTTCCACATTCCAGCATCTCTCCCCTAGAGTTGACTTCAGGATCTACTGACTCTGCTTGCTCCTTGTTCTGACTAGCACAACCATTAACCACCTCCTAGGAATAAACCCACACTTCGTTAGCCCTTTTTTGTTTTGCAGGATAAAACAATAGTACAATGTACAAATAAAAGGCAGTTCCTATTTAAAACATGAGAGAATCTTAACCTCAAGTGGTTTGACGATAAACACGTTCCCGGCGAGACCTGCAGAACCATTTCCACGCCCTGCTTCCTCCACCTGCCAATATTGCGACGTCAATAGTGGATTATCTAATACGTAACTACCATTCAATTAGGCCATAACAATTGCGGCATTGGGAAACCCCAATTACAACATTTACTAATGGTCACCTCATCTTTGTTGTAGAACGCCGAAATCTCCTCCACAATGTCCTTCTGGGACCCAAAAAGTTGATTTTTGTTAAGATCCCCACCAACCATATTTACAGGTGCTTTCCTGTCCGCATCCCGCGAGCGGGTATTAGTTGGGGACGGATCATTAAATGTGCCTTTCTTCCCAACGAGCCTGACATCTGGGGCTGAGACGTTGTATGATGGGACATCAACTTGGCAACTCCCTCCATTATGGCCTTGTTGTTCGCCTCTAGTTTCTGATCAACTATGACCGAGAACTTTGATTCTAACAAAGTTACCGTAGAACTTAGTTTGCTATCGATGACATTGGTTAACGTGGTCATGCAAATCCCCCTTGTGCTCGTCTTGATTACGTTAGCTCCACTATCACTGTCTTTCCATTTCGACCTGCTAACTTAGTTAGACTTAGGCTTAGAACTTTTCCTTGAATTCTTTTCCCCAACAAGCTCGGCCAGCTTTCTACCTCCGGCGAACATGGAATCCTCAAACTTAAATCCTCTGTTGATGAGCGTGACCATGTTGTCAACCCTAGGATCCTCTTCCTCATCAGTCCATGATAAATCTTCATCCTGTGAGTCGAAATCAGATTCGGCGAGGATGATGGAGTCAACTACAACCTGCGCAGATGATAATCGGATATATTGCAAGTTAGAGGATGTACACAAGTTTGTAAGTATTTTATATATAACATAAATATGTCTATATAATTGTTATTTATGTTGTGTGTTTTGCGAGTTACCGTTGTAACATTTATACCGTATATTGTAATTCCTTCCTATCTGCGTATCACATTCGTGGTTGCCTATGACTACGATTTACTTAACAAAGATCCCAAAAACCACCAAGATGTCCCTAGTTGCCAAGTGCGATTAGAACAATACCTCAACAGCCTCGTCAACCTCGCGAATGTGTCCAAGCCTTAGGTGCGGCAGCGACGCTTGTTCAGGTATAAAATCACCATTGTCATCTGAAACAACCGTTGGGGCCCTTGGATGATCCTTGATGATATCCGGTACGGCTCTGAGAACAACAAGCTATATAGCGTAAAAAAACCCTGGACCGCGATCCCTTTCTTTAATTGATGAAATGATCATATCGAACGACAACCGTCTCCACAGATATGAAAGGAATGCATCGAGATTTTTAGACATCTCTGCGTGCTCTTTCACGATATTCGGTCGATTGTAATGCATTGTCAGAAGAAGAATTTCATCGACAAAGGCCAGAGCTGCGTATCATAGACGCATCTGCTTGTCGCCTCTAGATCTGCGCCTTAGCATCGCAATAACCCTCTCGATTGTGACATCGACTACTTTGCCAAATAATTCTTCAAAATAAGAATCTTTCTTTCCGGTTTTTCTTTTCTTCTTCTCCTACGGTAATCGGCCACATCTTAGACTTGTGACTATTTTGAATTCGCGAATGTAGAATCTAATAGATTTTCCTGCAAACAGTATCCAGATCTCATTCGCCTTTCCGACTTCCAACTGTTTCGATAGCAAAAATAGCCCAAATCCACCAGACCACGCACGTTTCGATGGCATGTCGAGAAGTTTACCAAGTTGAGATCTTCGGATATACTCAATTTCGTCGACATCGAGCGCATCAACAATGCTTTGGATATCGAGGATCCTCTGATAAACGTTAACACGGTCTCCCAGAGGCGCTTCTCTAGCTTCAATTAGTCTCGGCGGTAAGTTCAGTTCTTCCATCTACGGATCATGTAGAAACACAACGAACTCGTTAGATTTAGGACAGTTTATCATAGATTAGTGGTAAAAGCAGAGATACCTGATCAGAAATCACCTAGTTTCGCAGACAACTATTAGCTAAAACTTAGTTATTGACAACTGTTCGCTTGCTTTGTGAAAAGCCTAGGATAAAGACCGGTTGGTTTTCCCACTAGTATGAAAATGGAAATAAACAAAATTGAAAGGGACGGGTCTCGATAAACAAATTGAGTTTATTTCGTTGTTGGTACTTGTCAGAAAATTTTTATGGAGCCCATTAGAACCTACAACCTATAATTCTTTATCAATTCGAAAAAGGCGATAGGGGTAGTAATGTCTTTATTTTGGTAACAGTGATGAGGCAAAGGTGACGGCGGCTCGTACTTAAATATGATGTTTTAAAATGGTAGTCCTTGCAATTACTCTATTTCATTTAATATACTTTCTCTATTTTACAAAAAGTGTCGTTTTAAGGTTTAATTTTTGCTTCACTAAAAGTGTCGTTTTATATTTTAAATGCAAAATTTTGAAGAAAAAATTAGTTTTAACTCTACTATTTTAATGTATTAATTAGAGAGAGAAATGTATTTAGGATATTAATAAGGGGTAAAATAAATTTTTTAATAAATTTCTTAATACTGTATGTGTAAAAAAACTATCAAATGACATTTTTGTGACATAGGGAGTAGTAGTAGATAGATGTAGGGTTAGAATGGTAACCAAAAACTTTACCATAAAGCTCTTTATAAGACTTATACCGGGTTAGAATGGTAACCCAAAAACTCTACCATAAAGCTCTTAATGGGTTAGAATGGTAACCAAAAACTTTACCATAAAGCTCTTAATAAGACTTTACCGTTTTAATAGTTACCAATCACAAAAGCTGTAGAGAAAGCGTTACCAACAGTATTACACTCAGCTTTTTTGTACCGCTTTTGTTTACAGCTCTTTTTTACAGCTTTTAACTATTTCATAAGCACTTATCTACTTCAGCTTACCGCTAAAAGATCTAGCTTACCGCTAAAAATTTCATACCGTTTTAGGTTACCAATCGGACCAAATAAGTTTTACCGTTTTAATAGTTACCAATCACAAAAGCTGTATAGAAAGCGTTACCAACAGTATTACACTCTGCTTTATTGTACAGCTTTTACTTACAGTTTTCAACTATTTTATAAGAATTTATCACTACAGCTTACCGCTAAAAAATTTTGGTTATCAATCAGACCCACCGTTTTAATAGTTACCAATCACAAAAGCTGTACAGAAAGCGTTACCAACAGTATTACACTCAACTTTTTTGTACCGCTTTTGTTTACAGCTCTTTTTTACAGCTTTTAACTATTTCATAAGCATTTATCTACTTCAGCTTACCGCTAAAAGATCCAGCTTACCGTTAAAAATCTCATACCGTTTTATGTTACCAATCGGACCCGTAAAATATAATTGGAAGCGGCAAAAAAAAAAAAAATTTGTAAATAGTTGGCGGCAAAATTTAAGGAAACAAAAAAAAAAAGCTGAAAACGAAAAAACCCTCTCTTCATCAGAAGGCGAGCGCGAGTAAACGAGTAAGAGAGGGAACATGAAGAAACCGATTCCGCAAATTAGGGTTTTTGGCCAGCGATCGATTCCCTCTTCTTTTCTGAATCGCACCTCGATTCCGTAAGCGTGCCAAATCCCAAATCTCTCTTTCGATTTTGTAAAATCCGTCTGTTTCTAATTCCCTTATTCCGATCGATACTTTTGTTGTAGTCGCCTAAAAAATCTCTTAGGTTCTTAGATTGAGTAATTGAAATCTGTCTGCGATATTTAATAGTGTGGAAGACTCTCCGTCGAAGAAAGCAGACAAGTGCGCTTCATTTTCAGAGTTTCTCGATAGCAAGCTGAACAACTCAGTCCTGTTTAAGCCCAAGAACACAGAGGTAACAACAGTGAATCTAAACGAGTCTGTATAAGTAGCATTGTAGTATTTGATGCTGATTTTGAAGTCATTGCTTGAATCTGAGGTGGAAATTGATGGGAAAGGGTTTTTCAATTTTCTTATTTACTTTCATATGAACACACCAAATCAATTTGAGAAGCCAAGAGATTGAGGTGAAATTTGTGAGTTATGCTTGAAACTTTGCGTTTCAACTTCACATCTTTGCTTGTGAAATTATATGCTGATTTTGAAGAAAATTAAGGTCATTGCTTGAATCTGAGGTGGAAATTGATGGGAAAGGGTTTTTCAATTTCCTTATTTACTTTCTTATGAACACGCCAAATCAATTAAGAAGCCAAGAGATTGAGGTGAAATTTGTGAGTTATATGCTTGAAACTTTGCGTTTCAACTTGTCATCTTTGCTTGTGAAATTATATGTAATGTACAGATTAAATACTTTTCAGGTTGAGTAAGCAGAAGTTTAATGTTAACCTTTTCTAAGTGTATGTTGTTATAGGTTGCTCTTTGCTTGTGAAATTATATGTATACAGTTAAAACTAAAATTTGGTCTTTGCTTCCTAAACAGGAGGGGCCAAGACTTTTCACCTCATTGGTTAGCTCTAGAGATCTGACTCAACTCTCTCATGGGTTTGGGATGGAGAAAAATGGCGATGAAGGTCTTGAAAAGACAATGCTTCAGCAGTTCAAGCCAAGAGAGACACAGGTAAGTGAAGAAGTGAGTAGCGATGTTACTGGTAAGGCGAGTCTTGAGCCGTTGGATCAAACCACTGCTGAGGAAATTGATCTTTTGACATCATGCTTTAAGGAAACCAATGAAGAAGATATCATTGTGAAGGACGATAAGCTATCAAAGAAAAGAAAAGATCCTTTTGAAGGTATATATGTCACTTTATATTGTCATCACTTGTTTAAGTTCTTGTCCTTCATAGTTTAATCATATGTTTCATCGAAATCGCTAGGTATGGAGAGCGTGAATAGAACGGGAAAGACTGTTATACTCTTTGGAGGAAACTCAAAAGTATCAAAGCCAATGCAAAGGAAAAGAAGAAGAGGAAGCAACGACAGTAGCAAGAAGCAGAGACCTACATATAACCATTGTGAGTGACACTAAGTTCCAATCACTTTTTTTTGTTTTTCTTTTGAAACAAAACTCATTAACTTGTAAAACTTCCCAACAGATGCAAATGGTTCAGGGTTTTGGGATAATGACATGGAAGGTGTTGACTCAGAGGAAGTTGGACATAGCGAAGTGTGGGAAGGAGTTGGTTCGACCACGTTCGGAGACATTGTTGATTGGCACTAAGAAGTAACTATAGTTGATTATCGCAAATGTCCTAACAATGGTGTAACTAGAGTCTTTTGTTTCTTAAAAGTTTGTGGAGCTGAAGGAGAATAGTTTGTTTATTTGATACATATCGACTTTTTTCAAAGATTTGTGCAATATGTTATATCGCTTAACAGTCGCTCAAAGTGATATACAGAAGAGTTTGTACATTGATTACATAATTATGTAAATGTTTCTGTGTATAAAACATAAACCTTGATTATGCAGTTGTTTTGCCGTCACAGACGTCGCAAACAGTATAGCCAAGTCCTTCACAGTACGCACACTTCGTATCTTCACCAACCCACTCCATAAACTAAAACCATACAACAACATTGAAGAAGTTCTCTCTGATTTAGGCTGCTTGGGATATACACATAAACATAATCAAAGCAGGATCGTTTTTGATTTTACTCACCTGCGGTTCAATGTTTGGTTCACCGGTTCCATCGCACTCTATATCAACAAAAATCCACATCAACTTTTAATTTTGATGTAATAAATCAATCTACTAAGAATATTGATCATATTGAACCAAAAATTGCTGATTTTGGTTTCCATTAGCACTCTTGGTTTGCTAAAACAGATTTTCGTTTTCCTTCTTAACATTCAAAGAACCGATGATTTTTTTGACTTAAGCAGGATCGAGAAGGGATTTTACCTAGGCACAACAATCGACCTTCTCCTCGACAAGTGATGCACTTTGTTTTGGTATCTGTAGATTTACTTCCGTCTACCGGTTTGTTGAGCCTGGAGGGATCTTCCCATCGGTTTTCTCCGAGAAGGAAAACCCGATGTTGAGAAACCTCAGGTTCTCTGTCACTTTGATCTTTTATGACTGACTTCTGCTTCTCAGAGACTTGTCTCACTGAAGTAGATACCGCTCCATTACCAGCTTCCTTGATCAAGAGAGATGAAAAACAACTGTTCAGCAGAAAGAATAGCTCAAACAAGATTATGTAGCATTTTCCCCTTTTATCAATTGCTCCCATTAGACACTTGAAGATTCGGAACAAAGCTCGCTAGCAACAGAATTATCATTTAAAGAACAGAGCTAAGAAGGTAAAATATAGCAATTGACAAGCTTGTGAGGTCAAAGCATACTAGAGCATAGAGACTAGAGAGACCACATAAGTACATAACTACTCTAACGCTTGCCACATAGCTAAAAGTATTTGGCACAATATATTTCGGGATCAATTAGGTAAGTGTTGGTAGAAACAAGCCATGATTTAGAACAACTAAAGAAGACCATTTCCTCCAAGTTGTAGTTGTGGTTCCAGTTTTTACCTCTTTCTTCATTGTACTTGCTTCTTCCTTATCTTTCTCTATATGTTCATCCGTTGTTTGATCCATGAACAACCTCTGAAGGAGCTCATCTGTCATTATCCCATCCTCACGGACGCCAAGTGATGCCTTTTTAAAAGCAAAACCAAAATCCCCTCAGCAACACAAAAACCGCATCAGCACACGAGAAATCAAAGGTGAGATATATATACAGAGACATACTTGCCAAGTCTTCACAGCTCTTGCTGTCCCACTTGAGAAGCTGGAAAACTCCATGTCCTCTTCCCCCGAATAGAATCCTAATTTTAACAGAGCTTCCTATCATGTGGAGAAAATCAAATTCACAAAAGAAATCATCAAAAGGGTTTCAATCTCCAAACACTTTCAACTGAAAGAAATCTCAAAATTGAACATTCATCTTCCTAATCTTTGATGAAACATGAAACATGAAACAATATCAAATCGTCAGACTAATCTTTGAATTGAGCATTCATCTTCTATAACTGAATCAATTTAAGCTTTTTGCCAGTGATGATAGAACCAATACTAACGCAACTAGATTAATTTCGGATTTACTCGCCTTTGTTCTAAAACTGACAGAAGAATTTTTTTTTGTTTTGTTTTTGCTAGCAGACCTGCATCGCTTGAACCTCTTCGCCTTCGCTTCCAACCTTCAATGTCCTCCTCTTCTTCTTCATCACTGGCTCAGAAACCCTAACTTTCTCCTCAACAATCACCCGCTTCACTTCCTCCTCTTCTTCCTCTTCCTCCTCCTCCTCCTCCTCGTGTTCTCTCGTATTCTCCAATACCATCGGCGTTACACTCGACCCACTCTCCGAAATCCGATTCTTCTCCTTCAGAACCTGAAGCAAAGCAGCGATGCTCGAGATCGTATCGGGAACTGAAGTCCCCTGCTGCGGATTTCGAGACTCTAGGGTTTGGATCCGGAGCTGGAGATCCGAAATCTCCCGTAGAAGAGCTTCGCGCTCGCGTATCCACCTCTGTTCCTCCCGAATCCATCTTTGCTCCTCGCGAATCCACCTCTGCTCTTCCCGGAGCCACCGTACCTCTTCGCGGTCGTAGCCGGAGGGATTTTGAGTGGAGAGGCAAACGAAGGAAGTAGGAGGGGAAAGAAAGAGAGGGGAACATCTGAAAGGTAGAGCTCGAGTGCTTCTACGAGATCCGAGAGGAAATGGGAGAGAGAGAGGCAGAGAAGAAGAAGCCATGAGAAGAAAGAAATTAGAGGATAATATAAAATATAAACTCGCGAATAAAAAAAGCTACGATTATTTACCACTCGCTTCGCAATAAGTACAGATGGCGGGAAGATAATTTTTTATCTCTCTTTTTTATTTTATTTTTTTGTGTATAAAACTGGAAATTAACCTTAAAGTAGAAAATAAATTGTTATACGGACACCAATTCGAACCAAGGCAGAGTGGTTGTGTGACTCGGCATAAAATTTGAGTTGCACCAGGGTTTGAGTCATATTGGTACCGGTTAAAGAGAAGGTATGTTCTCTTGAAAGACTCTCCGTATGGACCATACGAAACAACGGAGGGAAAATAAAATCTTGCTCGGATAGCCATTTGAGGTAATCAAAATTACCTCTTTTAGTTTTTATTTTTGATTGATTTTGAGAAATTTGATCATTACGAAAACCTATAATAGAATCAGATTCTGATTGAGTGCCGTTGTCGTCATTGATCATGGTTTTATTGTGTTTTTTTTTTATCGTTAGAAAATATTATTTTTATTACAAATAGATAATCTATCTGTTCTACAAAGATATACACACCTGTTAGTGTAAAAATATTTATTAACCATTCGGTCAACCACGGGACGAAAAAAAACTTTTCTGATTTGATTGTTTGTCTAGTGATATTGTTTTTGACGGCTCAGAGACAATAACAAAAGTTAGATAAATTTGTTTTTACCTAAAAAAAATTCAACGTAATTATAAAAAACAAAAAAAAACTTGAAGTTGTTAACAAAAAAAAAACCTTCAGTGTCGGCAAAAAAAGTCATTTGCAGAATTATTATTACATCTTAGAATTTCAAATTAATACAGAAAAACAAAACTTGAAAAATAAGAAAGAAAACTTAGTAATGATGATGTGTTTTATTTGTATGTATTTTGAGTCGACCAAACTAGACGAATATTTTCAAATATTCATCCATACGAGTGTACTTCACATCAGGGTAAAGTGTCGAAGCTTCTTCATCGTCTCCAACTTCATGATCCGTGAGACAACCTTCGTAGAATATGTGATAGAAGTGTCCTAATCCCGCTTGGTGTGGTATGCCCTTATCCTCATCTGCACATATATAATTAAATATTTTCACATTAGTTTATAACAAATAAATAATTTACCTGAATTCAGCTCATTTCTCAATTTTTTAATAGGGTTTATCATTTCTTTTAATTTAAGAGATAAATGGGTCATTTCTTATGTTGGAAGCATCATGTTTAATCACGTAATGTATTAGAGGTTCAACCAATAGATGCCATCCAATCACATAATTCACATTATAGTAAGATTGTATTCAATCACATAATATCACATTAAAGTAAGATTGTATACGGAGAAGTAAAATAACATATTTACTAATCTGTTAGCGAGTAAGGTTTTACTACGAAAAACATTGTTAAATTCACTTTTTATTGTATCGTACTCAAAATATGACACACATACATATATGTTTTTATGTAATAACTTGTATTCCAAATTTTCTGTATACTGACTTTCTAATTTGCATCTAAAACTAGTGAAATTGTTTGTCGGAAAAAAATGGGTCAAAATTTGACCAACTTTTACATTTAAGTTTTAAATTAAACCCGGATATACCTTAATTTGAATTAATCCAATGCTCTATATTTTATGAGAGGCGAAGAAAAATATCTAATCTAAAACGTTTTTGTTTTGTTGCTATATATGAATGATCGAGACTTACCTTCAATGTCAGCAAGAAAGTCGTTTGCAGAAATACTGGTCTTCTCCAATTCTTTTCCGGTTAGTTTCTCCCATATCTTAACCAGTTCCATTTGTGTGAGAATGTTATCGGCAGGTCTAACATACACGGTTTTATTCATCGTCCGGGGATCGTTAAGCGTCTTTGCGGTATATTTTGCGAGATCGTCTTCATCTACGAATACCACTGTCATAAAAGAATAGGAACAACAAAATAGATTAAAAAGATTTTATAAAGAATGTAAGTGGGTAAATCATAATTATGAAATGTAATGGAAAAAAACAAAGTTGAAAAGAGTCTTCCATTAGAGTTTTACCTTTTACATTTCCGTCTCCATAAATATTGATCTTTTTCTTTGGAGGGATCAAAGTTCCCATTTGAGATAAGTTCCCTGCAAAGTATGCGGCAAAACAAGCGCCGAGGAGGTATGTGTGGGGGATTCCGGCGGCCTCAATTGCATTTCTTACTTCCATTTTTTGATCGAACGTTTCTCTTCCTGGTGGAATCGCATGTCCCATACGTGGTGGATCCATTCCAAATTCTGATGGTAAAAAACGCTGAAAATGTTTGAACTTGTTAACACTTTATATATAAATAGTTCGTTGAAAAATATTTATTAAGTTTTAGTATACGTACACACAACCACATATTTATGAGCCATATTATATATACACACCCATATATTACCAAATTTCATACGTACATACACAACTATAAAAGTGCATTCACAGTTTGTCCACAAAAAAAGGTGCTACCCACACAAATATATCTCAAAAGATGTCAAAAATGTATTTAGAAGTCCAAAAATGTGGTAAAACTTTGTTTCGTTTTAACATCTGAATTTTAGTTACTTAAAGAAAACGTTTACATGCATGATATTTGAACAATAATGTGTCTAAGCTTATTATTAAACTATATATTGTATTTGTAAGCAAAAAGCGCAACTCCGATCCGTGTTATAAACTTATATTCCAAAGCTATGAACGGATCTTATATTTTTCTTAGTTTTCTAAGAAAATGATTAAATTTTTAATGTAAGTTAATTCAATTTGCGACCGTTAACAAAATGAGCAGATGTATAAGCCATTTTTCTAAAGATGCACATGTAATGCAGACAAATTCATACACCTAACTAATAATTTCTTAAACTGTTACTATTATTTATGTTGAATAGGTCAGCCTGTCAGGCAGACAGATGCATTCACCTAAAATTAATATATTTCTTAAACGGATACTATTAATTTATGTTGGTTTATATATATTTTTTTTTCCCTAAAAATTATAAGAGTTATGGGCCCTCGGTTCATAATAAACTCTTCCAGAATTCGAAATCATCGTTTAGATAACTCTCTGTTCTAAAGAAGATTTGAATTTATGACACAAAAGAAGTAACCTTCTTGCACTACCACTAAGCTAACATTTCTTTGATAAACAAATTTGGTGCGTTAATATATTTGTCAAAGCTACGTAAATTAAAAGCAACGTTTTTGGACTACCAACCTATAGTATCCGGTATTTTATATTGCTTTAAAATCTGATGTTAACCGTTCCAAAGGGTAACAACTAAAGAGACGGGTACATGCAGGTCTGGGTACATGATTCAAATTCTACTATCTATTGAAATATCACTAATAGAGAATATGCAGTAGATGACTAAACTTTCGATTAAATTTGGCAAAAATGACTATGAAAAAAAAATTATTTACAAAAAACTTTAAACTGGGTGGAAATATATGTGTTCTTTTTTTCCAAATCTTTGTGATATGTTTTTCAGTAACCTGCTAGTTTCTTTTTTTAACACGCTATTTTTTTAAGTTGACATGCAATTTATACATAGTACATGCTATTTAGAATAATCAACTACGAAAGAAATAAAAGCTCTTTTAGTTACGGTTTAGTCACCCATGTTTTTGCCAGTTTCGAGCCAACTTTTAGTAATCTACATAATTATTTCCCTAAAGCATATTTAATCAAATTGATATAATGATGTATTTCTCTCTATATATATGTGTGGGGTTTTCTACCTTGATGTTACCGGCCTCTTTGATGGCTTCGACGAGCTTGAGCTGAACAAGAATGTTGTGGCTGCGGAAATGAACACCGGACATGGCGGAGACAACGACGTCGACTTGTTTCACGGCGGAGACAAGGCTCTGGTGGTCGGAGAATGAGGCTTCGACTAGACGTGCGCCGAGTCTTTTGAAAGAGTGAAGGAGCTGCACCTTCTCGATGTCCACTCCGATCTCTGGCCGCTGCAGGACGTAAGTCTCGTGTCCCTCAGCCAAACACGCCGTTACGATCCTCCTCCCTAACGACCCCGTCCCGCCAACCACCAGAACGCGCGTTTTCAAACCGCTATTATCCTCTCTCATGTTTCTAAGATATGTGTGTTTTCGTGGTGGACCTGATATATTGTGTTCGTCACAAGAACTCTATTATTTATACACATACGTGTCTACACATATATGGGTCCTATATATAATATACATGAATTTATAGAAATATAACTGTGTGTATATATATTGACTAACCAAAAACTTACTTAGGCCAACCTCTTCAGAGTTCAGACTATATAAAAGAACAAGTTAATTTAGTCTTTTATAGAAAAGAACAAGTTAATTTTGTCTTTTTCTTCTTCGTTGGCGCTCAAAAGCTCTGCATTCAGTGGCGGATCTAAAAATTATTTACACTGGGGGCAAAAAATTTTCATTAAAAATAATGTTATACTAAAATCAAAATAATACCATATACCTTATGTTTATTTATTATTTAAAAAAATAATTGTTATAATTATTTAATTAGCAACTATTTTTGTAAAATAAATTACAGTTAAAATAAATTAAATAAATTTGTAATTATTTTTTATTACTAAAACTTCAACTACCCTTCTTCTATCTATTAATCTATGTATTTTAATACAAATTCACAAAATAACTAACATCGAATACTTAATATATTTATATAAATTTAAATTTTACTCTAAATAAAAATTGTGTATGGACATACAAATAAACATTTAGAAAAAATGTTTAAAAACATACATAAAATTAGAAAAAAGAAATAAAGAAAAGATCTTATATTGATTTTTTCGATCAAATAAAGAAAAAATATATATAGACTTGTGGGTTATGATATTTTATTTATTATTTTTATGTTAATTGACTTAGTTTAGATTTTGGTATTTTGGGCTTAAGTTTTTTTTTTTTAGTGTAATCCATTCACAATGGAGGCATAAATACAATTTTAGTGGGGGTATAAAAAAATAGTTAAAAATTACTTTAAATTTTGAAAAAACACTGGGGGCACCTGCCCCCACCCTGTGAACAGTAAATCCGCCCCTATCTGCATTTGTGGACTGCGTAATATTATATATGCATTTTTTAGCATTTAGACCCCAAAAATAATTATTATATATGCATTCTGATTTCTAAACAAAGATATTGATTCTATATCATGATAGTCTCTAGCGCGAAACCAGTAAAGTTAAAATTAAAAGTTTCATTATGTCGTTAATTTAAGTAAATATCATTTTCGTACCAAGATCCCGTATCCTTTTCTATTTAATTTGTCATCAACAGCAACGTCCATTATCACAATAGATATAAATTTAATGAATTAAAAAACTAGTTCTCCCTAACTCGATTGGAAGCTATAAAGTTATAATAATTTGTTTTTGAGGTATATTATGCTGATGATTAATCAAGTATTCGACAAATGAATCGATGGAGATTAAACTAACTAATCAAAATGCTTCAACGTTGTTCAATTCAAACCCGTTAGATAATAGTAATATATGTATGTGTAGACTTATAGTAGGTTTTGAACTTTTTATATATACTTAAATCATTGTAAAAATATATGCTTTTAAAAGGCCATGAGTCATTCTCATGAGATGGAGCGTGCAAGACAATTCTTGGGACGTACAAATGTCACTATTTTAGGAGAAAAGTAATTAGCTCTCAGCTTTGTAGTTTGTACATATAAGTCAAGAGTCCATGTTTTTTCCTACGACCAAGAAGAGTCCATGTTTTCTTCACAAAATAAAAAATGAAGAAAAATGACATTTAAGGAATATCTGTGTAGAAGCTCTTTTAGTATATTAAGGCTTATACAACAGGAGGTACGAAGTTCAATTTTCAGAATATACAATTTTTGCAAATTAATGAATGTAAGATTATAAATAATCTTGAGCGTGGTTGTGGATTCAGATAGTGTTATCCGTTGTAAAATTATGAACTTGTGAACAGGGATTACCATTTTTTTTTTTGGTATATGTGAACCGTCGTTTTCTCTAGATCGGCATATTTGTGATCCATAGCCACATTGAAACTAGTTGGATATCCAAGCAGGACCGGCTCTTAGTGTTTTATATATGCTTGTGATTTGCATCCAATTGATGGACTCTAAAGATATAGTACCATACTCAAAACAAAATTGACATATTGAACCATCAAAATGAGAACCCTCACAGCCAAGAAGTACTTGGTACTTGATCTATAAGATCTATCCTCGAAAAAAACAATAGCCTTTTGTTCTGAGCCGTTCCACAACTAGGAACGGGATGAGCAATTGGGGTCTTCAAATGGATTATTTATGTAGAATCAGCGGTAATTGCTCACTTTAGGCTCGTCGTTCTTGGACAGACCTCTGCAACTTGACATGATCAAGAGTATCTCACAAATTGTTTCTAATTGCTTGGCAGGCGACAATCTATTGCTTCTCGGTTTGATTTAAACAATTATGAGTTTCTAATTTGTAATATTTGGGCTTCCAAAACTGGGCATCCTATGGGTTTTGTAAGAAAAATATTTTACATACTTTAATTTGAATATCGAGTTACAAAAAATAGCTAAACCAGATGTTTTCCTAAAGGATACCCATTGGCACACATCATGCAATGAAATGACCGATGAAAATATATATAGTCGACGTAACATTTTATCTAACTGATTTATTTTTTCTCTTCATCGTGAAATTATCTAACCACTTTTAATTGATAAGTCGAAATGATATTATACTTTAATTTTTTTAATTAGAAAATCCACAAAATAATCTATTCGACGGCAACATTCATTTTAGAAGTTAGTCAGATGGTAAAAGTTTAGATCAAAAGATGATTGATTGTGTTCAACGTATGATAGATCTGATTGGTCATAGGTATAAATGGAGGTTCAAAGTTATATAATTTTTGTAATTTACTTCTAGAGGTTTTTAGACGACGACGACTCATGGCTCGTTTTCTTTCAAGTTTCAACTTCAAAATCTACTTTACTTTTCTATTTTTTGGTCAAAGTCTTCCTCTCTTTGCGTACCATGTAAAAATGTTTTTCTTAATCTCACTTAAGAAAAAACACTAAAATAATTGCTTTCCAAGAAAATCAAATCAGCAATAAACAAAAAATAATAAAGTTAAATGTCCTTGAGTTTTGCATCAAACCCAACAAAATTATAAAAAATATGATTGGAAATGTTGACATATAAATCTCGGTTCAGAACTTTAGATATAGTCAGAAGCAAAATCCAAGGTCGAGCACGAGGTTAGTTTACTTACCAAAGTGCAAGGGATGGAGTCAAAAATAAACGTTAAAACTCGCCCAGTCCGAATAGAATTGACAAATATCAAACCTATAGGTCAAACTAAAAGTCGATTTCGAGGACTGACTGAAAAATTATTCAAACACAGTAATTCAATGCTTTGGCTAGAAACAATTGAATCCACGGAAATAAATGCAATCATTATAGAATCAAGCAGAGTGAAAGGAGATGATTTTGCGAGGATGACTTACTTCGCGTTTTGGCAAGAGAATTGCAACAACACCTGTTTTTGTTGCAATTTTATCGCTATTCTATCGTGAATTTACGACGATTTTTTGCCTTCGTAAATTGCTATCGCAAATCGCATGTTTTTTTGTAGTCTTTTTTTACCTTAATACCTTGAAAATTTTAAAAACCTATCCACACTCGATAATTTGTGAGTAAAGTAATGTTGATGTAAATGGGAGTTAATCAAGCGTTAGTTCGGCTGACTCAGCTGACAACCACGCATGAAAAAACAATTTGATGGTCTTAAACTGCGGCTGGAACTAGCTTGTTAAATAGGATTAAGAAAGACTTAAAAGCAGTGTTTTTAATATTCTCTATTAAAAGAACAAAAAATAAGATTTCAATCGAAGAAAAATAGGCGAAGTTAGATAATCACTTCATGTTCTCGTCGTATTTCAAAACATTACCTAGATCGGATTTCACAGAAACAAAATATTGTAATTACAAAAAGCCAAATAAAATTAATAGTAATTTTTTTTATAAAGAATAAAAAGGTTACAAACAACAACAAAAGATAAAATTTGTGCAAAGATATTCAAAATTGAAATAATTTGTGCACGGAAATTCAAACTTGAAATAATTTGTGCATTGAAATTCAAATTTGAAATAATTTGTGTAGTTATATTGTAAAAAAATATTTTGGCATTTGATAATGGTACTTATTAAGACCCTCTGTAAAAAGAGAATTTTATTTTATGAAAAAAGGAAGAGTGTAACAAAAAAAGTATGGGGCACCAAATAATAGGAAATGAGAAAAATGAAGCAATTTATTGGTTCTTAAACTACATAAAAAATTTGACAAAAAGAAAGACCACGCTTGGAACAAGTTTGTAAAATAATTTTTAAAAAGAAAGACATACGATTAGTTGACTTAATACAATTCTAGAAAAGCCTCACAAAGCTTTGATTTCAAAACTAAATGCTAAACATAACACTTATTTTCTGTTTTTCTTCAAAAGAAACCCATGGAACTACCGCCTTATAATTTTCCTAGTTCAGAGTCCACATGGCGTCGGTTAGTTCTGTCTCAACCTCACATTCCTTGCCGGCTTAATGATCCTCCATTTTCTGGCTTACTCCTTGAAAACACCATGGACCATGTTCATGGCTTACCTCATGCAACTAGGGAAGACGTATTGGGTGAAAAAGATCTTGAAGGATTTCTAGTCCAAGAAGAGCTTGATGACGACAAAGATACCAAACCATATGTGAAGATTGATGTAGAGACTATTCAACACTTCAGTCATGCTCATCATCTAAAGTTCCACGGAAATGGCAATTCCTACAACTATGAATTCAAGTTCTGTCAAGCATGTTGCCTTCAATTAATAGATTCCGAGAGTTTCTATGGTTGTATGCAGTGTGAATTCGTTCTCCACGAAACATGTGCATGCCTTCCTCGAAAAAAACACCATCCACTGCACAAACATCCACTTACCCTCCACCCTTTCCCTCTTAAGCCCAAGTTTGAGGCTTATGTCAATGGCATGTTCGCATGCGATGGTTGTGACCAATTAAACTGTGGTTTCATGTACAAATGCGGTGAAAAAGGTTGTGGGTTTCAACTAGATGTCAGGTGCGCTTCTCTTACCAATCCTTTAATCCATGAAAATTACCATCAACTTGATCACCCTCTCTTCTTCAGTAAGACTAGAGGTATATGCATTGGTTGTAAATCTAGTAAGTGTTCACGTTATCTCCTAGAATGTAGGAAATGCAACTTCGTTTTGGGACTTAAGTGTGCTACTCTGCCTAGTGTTGCACAATACAAACACGATAATCATCTTCTTACCCTTTGTTACGACAAAAAGGATACAAGAAATCTCCAATATTGGTGTGAAAAGTGTGAGTCAAAAATAGAAGCAAAAACATGGTTCTATGCTTGTGCTTCTTTTAAAGTCACTCTTCATGTTCAATGTTTGTTGGGAACTGATATATATATGAAGCCGCACCAAATCCTTAATATAAATGATGAAGAAGTTGAAATTGTTCGTAACGAAAATAGCTCTCCAACGTTTTGCTATGTATGTGGTAAACGTTGTGTTGATACCTTGATATTTAAGTGGCTTGATAAATACAGTTGTACTTTTCTTTGTATTGTAACTTTTTTTCTTTAATCAACTGATTTTTTACATATATATATTTCAAGAACCATTTGTTGTATCCATTTTTGGTTAAATTTTACTTAGCTATTCTGTTAGAGCAGTGGTTTTGTTACGTAGCAGTACCTCGTGGAGGCTCAACTTTCATGTAGCTCTCGATCTGTTAATCTGATGCGCTTCGTTAGTAATTTAAGATTTGTTCCCTAGCCATTGTTCTTAAGCTCAACAAAAGTTCCTTTACAAATATTCAATTACAATAGAAGATGTTCACAAACCAACTAGAAGTGTGTAAATGATCCAAGTTTATATTTCATCCGTGCCGGTATCCATCTAAGTATCCATCTTTGTTATCAATTTTTAGATATAATAATTTTGCTGAAATATCATTCTCACATTATTAGGAATTGTCAAAAATTAAAGCCTAAACCATATTTAAAACTTTTGGCCCTCATATTGTAAATTTTTTTTTTTGTGCCAATGTATACAATTTTGTTTTGTTGGAAAAGTTTATACACTTGTATCTCTTTTCATAATATACATTTGTAAACTTCGTTCTTCTGAACGTTATAATCCAGATTCAAAAAGCGTTAGTCAGCGTATATGAGTTATAAAAAAACAACCTAATAATAGAGAAAAATCAGGTCATTATCAATCGGTGGACTAAATTTACAAGTCAGATTTAAGGAACACTTATAAACACTGAGAAAAACTGTTAAAATGTGTTCTTCATGTAACTGACTCGTTTTTGTTTAATGAACAACCTTTTATATTCTTCATTTCCAAATATTCTATTGTGTAGTTGTTCAAAAACCAAATTTGATTGTATTTTAGTTAATAAAAAAAAGACTCCCAATAAAATATACTAAAGTACCAACTAAACATTAAAAAACGAAATTTGTCCTCCAAACATAATTAAAATTTCTTAGTGGAGACCAAAATAAAAATACAAATTGTTCGACTTTACAGCTGGAACTATTTTGTCCCACCCAAGTCTTTTCGATGGCCAATAAACTCGGTGCACATGAATCGTAAGACAGATGATATATTCTTCTACTTGAAAGGATTTTCTTAGTTTCTCCTTAATTTCTCCTACAAAAATCTATGGAAACACCACCGTATTATCGTCGTTCTGAACCTATCTGCCGTCTGTCAGATCCGGCTCAGCCTCACACACTTCATCGTGTGCTGTCTCAAGATCTTTTTCCAAACTCTCTCTGCTCCACTTGCAAAGGTGAGATTTTGCAAGACACTAAGTATTGTTACTACTGTGATACTTGCGATTTGAGTTTTCATTGGAATTGTCATGGGTTTCAACAGGAGATTAGACACCCTTTTCATCCCTCTCACCCTCTTACCCTCATCTCACTAGTTCTTGAAGTTGATAGTTTTAAGTTATCCGATTCAAGAATATACAATGATGGGAATGACGATGATGATAGAAAGCATGAAAAATGCAAATGTTGTCGGAAACGTCTTGAAAGCGTATATTATCATTGTACTGTTTGCAACTTCAGTTTCAATGCGTCTTGTTTGACAAACCCACCACCTCTCACTATAACACCACCAAAGAGCCATGAGCATACCCTCACCCTCTTCCCTAGAAAGCTCCCTTTGCCCTGTGATGCTTGTGGTTTGTCTCTAGAAGATCGCACGGATCATGTTTACGCATGTCACCAATGTAACTACATGGTTCATGAAAAATGCATTTACTTGCCCCGTGTCATTTGGATCACCCGTCACCCTCACCGCCTCTCTTTCACTTCCACCCTTTCTCCTGGTAATTTCTCTTGTGGAGTTTGTCGTAAAACCGTAGATGTCAGTTACGGGCAATACTCTTGCACTAAAGGATGCCACTATGCTATCCATTCAAAGTGTGCAACGAGAGAAGATGTATGGGATGGGAAAGATCTCGAAGGAGTGCCTGAAGAACCCATTGAAGATGAAGATATCGAGCCATTCGTGAAGATTGATGAAAACACGATACACCATTTCAGTCATGACCATTACATGAGGCTCCACAAGAATGGCAACCTTGGAAATCGTGAAAGCAAGTTTTGCGATGCTTGCATCCTTCCAATAGTACCTTCATATTGTTTCTATAGTTGTATGCAATGCGAGTTTGTTCTCCACGAAGCATGTGCATGCCTTCCTCGCAAAAAACACCATCCTTTACACAAACACCCGCTTATCCTCCTCCCATCCCCTTCAGAAGTCTATATATTCCCACATGATTGTTGTGTCGAGGGCGTGTTCAGATGCAAAGGGTGTGACCAAATAGGTTGTGGTTTTGTGTATGAATGCGCCGATGATGATTGTGCATTTGAACTTGACGTTAGATGTGCCTCCATTTCCGATCCTATAATCCATGGCTTCCATCGAAGTGATCACCCCCTCTTCATTAACTTGACCAAAGGTGAATGCATGAGGTGTAAGTCAATCTACAATTCATCCTTCTTTCTAGAATGTGTTCAATGTGAATCATTTTTGTGTCTCACTTGCGCTAATGTGCCTCGTGTGACACACTACAAGTATGATAGTCATCCACTCACTCTTTGCTATGGAGAAGAAGATGCAACAAATCACAAATATTGGTGTGAGATATGTGAATCCAAATTGGATTCGAAGATATGGTTTTATACATGCGAGTATTGTAGGATTACTCTTCATGTTACATGTTTATTGGGGTTAAACATGTACATGAAGTCGCTAGAGACCGTCAAAATGTACAATGATAATGAAGAGGAGGTTGTAATTGCTCGCAACCATGGTAGCTCTCGACCAGTTTGTGATCGTTGTGGTCGTCGTTGCGTAGACGCATTGGTGTTTAAATGCTCAGACAGAAACTTTTGTACTTTGGATTGTATGAATGCTACATGGATTGCCGAGGCAGTAGATTGAAATGGATATTAGATGAAAAGGATGGAGAAGTTTAAAAAAAAAAAAATGTGAAGCGGAAAGCATCAGCGTAACAATTAAGAATCATGATCTTGAACTTTCCGTTTGTTATTAGCTTTCTTAATTTTGTAAACGATTTGTACGAAAAATGTTGGAATCTATCCGGGAAAAAGCTTGCTTGTGCTTTCTCTCCGGAATGTGTAATAACGTGTGTTTTCATGTTGTGTGTTTTTATGATCCAAAACTTTGTTTCTTATTAAAATATTTTATATTTTCTTATATTCACTGAGATTTGCAGTCAAACCGTAATTGTAGGTAACCTATCAATGTGTATGATGACATAAAACCTTCTCATGAACGTTCATAGGTACTTAATGCTATCTTCAATGATAGTTCCAAGTCATCAACTACTGGTATGAAACAGTAGAAAGTACCGAAGAATACTCTGCCAAAAAACTACGGAAGAAAAAGTAATTTTTTGGTGAAACAGATGTGCACCGAAAGTAAACATATTTATACTATATTAAACAGTATCGGCTGTGTAAAGAAAAAGTACGTAAAAAAAATACAAAGAAGGCAGAGTAACATGTGACTAGCTGATATACTCATATATTTCGCATATTTAGTATGTATTTAGAGTAGGTTTTCATGCATAATACATTTATAATAATCTAGTTTGCATCATTTATCTCATTTTAGGTCCTAAAACACTTTACATTACAACTTGCATAGTTTTTTTGCATATTTGCATCATTATCAGGTTGTTTTGAGTACAATGGAGTTGAGATGGATGCGTGAACATGCTGAGGTTCAAAGAGAAGCTTGTGGACACTTGGAGAGGTTCAGACAAGAAAACATGCACTGAGATCGAGGAGAAGATAGAGCAAGGCAGGTCGATCTAGACGAGATCGACCACAAGATCGAGGAGCTCAGACCGTTTCAAGGAAAAGATCGAGGCTTAGATCGATCACGTCGGTCGAGCGACTGTACGGACCCAAAAACGCCACCCAGGAAGAACGGAGTGAAGATCAAGACTGAAGATCGATCTAGATCGAAACGACCCGACAATCGAGCAAGGGGGTCGATCGTGAAACTAGAACGACCCGACGATCGAGCGAGTGAACCCGTTTCCAGTCCAAGATCGGGCAAGAGATTGACGACTCATCTCGATCTCTTCTCTCCAGGCGTGCTTCCTTATCCGTCAGCTCACGTTTTGTCCTCTTGTGAGGGGACCATTCCTTCTTTACTATAAATAGATAAAACCCTTATTTTTGGGGATATCTTATCTTTTATGCTTTTTGCCTTCTTCCTCTTTTGTTCTTGCCACCATTGTTAAGGTTTTAATCTTTTTGTAATCGCACTTTGGATTTTTATAAACAAGAACTTGTCTTTTTAATCTTAATCTTCTTTCTGTTTAACATTAATCATGTTTAGCATTTCAAATCTTATGATTATGGAGTGTTTGATTATGATTAGCGAGTAGTATCTTTAAGGTTTGAGGCCGAGGGGTTTAGGGAGGTTTAAGGGTTTAGATCTAGAGGTTTAGCATGTTCATAACCCTTAACTCTTCTTGGTTTGGAGGGATTAAAGCCAAAGACTCTCGATGGAGGTCTTTGAGTCCATAGAGATTTTCTTACCTCATGAGGGCTTAGGAATCTCATAAACCCATCCAAGAAACGATCTCCTTTTAAGCCACGACGGTGGAGATTAGGGTTTAGTTAAGCCAAGATTAAGAAAGGCTCTCTCTTGCTCATCAACCGATCATTTCCACCAAACACCATGGGTTCGGAGGGAAATGTTTGATGAAGGTTTGGAACCACTAACCGTGGAATGATCTATAATCGTTTCTTAGGCTTAGAGTTAGCTCAATATTTGTGTAGATTTACTTTTGTCTAGACACAAGATCCGACCTTGAATCTCCCATCATCTAAACCCTCGGCCTTGAATCTCTCTTTCATATTTGTTAAATCAAGAACCAATCTTTAATCGCTTAAGTGGCTAGAGATCTCTTTATATTTGCACTTGTAGTTTTGAATCTTTAAGCTTTGATATTTTGTTGCTCTATAGTTTTAGAAATTCCCTCAAGTATTGTTCTTTAGCTTAGTTGTCTTTTAGGATTTATTTACCTTGTATAAGTAGTTTTTATAAATCTATTTTACCCAACTAAATTCGCATATGGCTTAGATTAATCTTGTTCTTACATTCCTATTGTCCTTTCCTTTCCAAGTTGGATTGATAACCTCACATACTACAATGACATGAGTAGTGTTGAGTATTGAAAAAGAAAGAAAAACTCTACTTATCACTAGCCCTGTCAAGCGGATCAAACCCGCCCCGCTAGATCTGCTTCGCAACGGGTTATAACTTTTTTTTGACCCGCTTTGACTCGTCCTGCAAACTTTCTAATCTTAAAATATTTGATCTGTATCTATCCTGCTAAATTTGCGGATACTCGCAATTTCTTTCTAACTCTTTTCACTCTAAATTAAAAATAGATATTATGGTCTGGCTTTCGAACCGGAAGCGGTTAGGCATAACGCCTAATATCCATCGTTTACGGCTAGGACTATTCTTACTGGATGAAATGATAAAGGAATACCAACAAAGGCCTACTTATATACCAGATATCTCATATAACCCTTTTTTATTAGTGTGTTGATGGAACAAGGTAATAGCTATGAATAGTCATCGATTCTCCGAAGAAATTTCAAGGATATTTAGAGTTCGATAATCCGCACATATTTAAATAATAAAAAAATAAATTATATATATATATTTTTAAAACATATTTAATAAGAAAAATTTAATATAATAAAACATAAATACATAAATTTTTTAAAAAATAAAAAAATTGTTAAAATATTTCAAAATATTAATCATATTTACTATATAAATATTAATAATTAATTGATCCAAAACTTTGTTTCTTATTAAAATATTTTATGTTTTCTTATATTCACTGAGATTTGCAGTCAAACCCTAATTGTAGGTAACCTATCAATGTGTATGATGAATTAAAGCCTTCTCATGAACGTTCATATGTACTTAATGCTATCTTCAATGATAGTGCCAAGTCATCAACATAGTTTTCGGCTCAAATGGTATGAAACATTACAAGAATACTCTGCCAAAAAACTACCGAAGATTTTTTTTTTAAATGTGAAACAGATGTGCACCGAAAGTTATTTAGACTAAATTTAAACAGTATCGGCTGTGTAAAGAAAAAGTAGATAAGAATATACAAAGAAGGCAGAGTAACATATGACCAAGATATGCCCTTTTTATATAAGAAAAAAAAAACATATGACCAAGATGACAAAAAAATAATCTTTGTAACAGGCTAACAGCCTTAAAATTTGTATAATATTAGTAAATATTATCGTGGACTTTGCCTTTGATCCTTTTCACATTGTCTTCCGACCACACCGAACATACGAGACGGACACGCTCCTCCCATTCATAGTTTGTTTTATATCTAATATATTGTTTAAAAAGTGAGTATGGCTAAAAAATATTTTTTGGGTGGTTGATTATTCACGTATCCTTTCAATTATAAAAATCGATTATCATATTGAAATAATTACAAAAATGTATTTTTTTGTGTAGTGGTTTTTTTGTTATTTTTTACAAAATCGAATAACTCTGTTATTTTTTGTGTAGCGGTTTTCACGCGACTAAAAGATGTAATGGTTTTTTCAACGTCACAAGTCAAAATGGATCAAGTTACTTTGGGTCCTTTGGATACGTCGTCGATTTATCATGATGTTTTCTCTGCTTTAGTCTTTACAATTTTCAAGTTTTATTATATTAATTAATCACTAGTATCCGTGCGAATTTTATATTTCTTAGGACCAGACTGTTTTAAACGCAGTGGTTGCGCTTGCAGTTGCGCGAATTTCCGGAAACAGACGATTGCAGTTAATAGTGTTACTAGGCAGTTTGTATGACTGGTATAGCGGTTGAAACAGATGCATTTGCGGGATACTTATGACTGATTGACTTGCGGGTGCAGTAGCGTTTAAACAATAAATTAATAATATAAGCATATTTTATAACTATAAGAAAATATTTAAAATCATATTATTATAAAACTATAAAATTATTAAGTAAATATAATTAATTATAAAAATTATAAAAATAGTATGTGTATAATATTCACGTTTATTTCTTATAAAATTTTAATTGGGATGAAAGTTATAATTTCAGTAGAGAAATTATTTTTTTTGTATGAAGATATTAGATGAAAAGAATTTTAGTTGATATATATACATTAGTGATAAAGAGAAAATTTATCAAAATAATTAGAGTTTATAGATCTTATATATATATAATTATGAAAGATTGTTAATGAATATTAGTTAAAAAGTGTCAAATTTATTTATTTATTTCTAATTATAATATTCAAATATATTTTTTTAAAGCTTCTTATATATATCTTGATTTTAAATAATTTTTGTGCTTTTAATTTTTAATATTTTTCTAATAATCTACCCGCAACCGCCCGCAACCGCAAACGCTACCTGGAAGGAATTTTGATTTTGAGGGACAAAAAGCGATTCGAAGCGATAGAAAGCGTTTTGCGTGATTGTTATCAAACGCCAACAACCGCTACCATCCGCAAAAGCTGTGTTTGCAGATGTTAGCGGGAGAACCTATCAAGTCCTAATAATAATAATCTACTAAAGGGAACTCCCCTGCTTTTACCACGTCAGCATACAATAGTGTGACATGTGTGCAACTGATTAGCCTTCCTATTTTTTATGACCAAACTCTCAGCCAGTTGTGGTAGCGGTGCGTGGCAGGATTGGTTTATGGACGCTCTCTCTTGATAGTCAGTAATTGGGGCCTTATTTTCTAGTTACATCTGTTGCGAACTAAAGTTCTTTTGGACATTACTCTATTGAACTGAACTTGGCAAGACCATGAGAAGCTGAGAGAGGGATAATACTCAATAAAAGTTATTTTCTTTGATATAGGTAAAAGGCTCTTGCTTTTGCACAAAAAAGGTAAAAGGCTATTGTTTTTATTGTTTCTATGTTTCAATATATTTGTTCACTTATTGTCTTTGTTGTTGGTTGTGTTGTTTTAAGTCTTTAGCTATTATGGACTACACGACTACACTCTCTAACGGTTATTGTCGGCAACGATTTGGTGAATCGCTGACTTTTTTGACACAATCCATGTAGATGAAGACGTCCCAAAAAGTCATGGTTACCTATTTTCTCACCATAGCTAATCCATATACGTTTAAAACCATAACCCTTATCTTTCAAAAATATTTGTTTCATTACTGAGCTCTATTTTTATTCTCATGGGTGGAGTGAGATAAGTAGTCAAGTTACCATCCTTTACACTCGAGTAGAAAGAGAAACTGAAAGGTGCTTTTGTATTTGTTGGTATCTGACTACTTCACTTATGCGTTTGTTGCTCATGTCATGTAAACATTGTTGATCCCTAGCAGAGCCGGCCTTGAGAATATAGAGGCTACAAGCTAAAAAAATATGAAGGCCTATTAACTATACTAATTTTGTTGAAAAATAAATATTTTGCCATATATTTGGTCAAACCAGCTCCCTTTTAACACTGCAATTAGAGCTTTCAACCACTATGTTAAAAAGAATTTTTGCTAATTTGGGGGTGATAAATTATATCATATAAACGGGGTTGCAAAGTATGCAGTTTGTGTTGGAAGAGGAAACGTTTTTTTTAAAGCATTTATAAGCCTTTTATAAGCTCCTATGGAACTCTTTATAAACCTTTTATAAGCTTTTAAGAGGTCTTTATAAAACTTGGTTATATGTTACAACGTGGGAGAGATGGCTATTTATAGCCTCTAACATACAAAATATCTAAATATTTTAATCTTAATCTAGAGATTTCTACTCATTAATTAACTAGACAAGTGTCTAGATTTTATTTATTTCTACAACACTCTAGATCATTATAAGGAGGTGGAAGTAGTTGATATTTCTAGGGAAGACTCTAGAATTTGGATCAAGTGCTATTGGGTTTAAGCCCAATCATCATTAATCCAATCTTGATCCAAAATCAAGTTTACTTTCCAACACCCCCTCTTAAACTTGATTTTCTCACTCCAAGCAAGCTCCTCATCTTGATAAAATCTTCACGCTTAAGTGGCTTGGTGAAGACATCGGATACTTGATCATTCGTCTTCACGTACTCCAATTGCACATCCATTTTGGCAACACATTCTCTAATGTAATGATAACGGGTATCAATGTGCTTACTTCAATCATGGAAGACGGGATTCTTTGCCAAAGCTATTGCTGACTTGTTGTCCACAAAAAATATTCGTTGGCTCCTCTTGTGGCAAACTCAACTCCTTTAACAAGTTCCGTAGCAAAATAGCATGGCAAACACACGAAGTAGCCGCTACATACTCCGCTTCACAAGTTGAAAGAGTGACAATAGATTGCTTCTTCGATATCCATGTGAATGCTGTTTCTCCAATGAAAAACACAAAACCACTTGTGCTTTTCCGATCATCTAAGTCTCCACCCCAGTCACTATCGCTATATCCAACAAGCTTGTAGTCTTCAGAAATAGAGTAATACAAGCCAAAGCCTATGGTACTTTTGATATAGCGAAGGATCCTCTTAGCTGCTTTGAAATGAGTGGTTGTTAGATGTTCCATGAATCGACTCACAACTCCAACCGCATGTAGGATGTCGGGTCTCGTGCACGTCAAGTAACGTAGACTTCCAACCAAGCTTTTAAAGAGTGTTGGATCCACACTCTTTCCTCTTCTTGCTTTGATAACTTCGCTCCACATTCCATTGGAGTACAAACTGGATTTGATTCATCCATCTTAAACTTCTTCAGCACCTCTTGAGCATTTCTTGAGTAATGAAGATTCCATCATCTTCTTGCTTCACTTTAATTCCAAGGTAGTAAGACATCAATCCAATATCGGTCATCTCGAATTCCTTCGTCATCTCCATCTTGAATTCTTCAAACATACTTGGATTCTTGCCTGTGAATATCAAGTCATCTACATACAAGCATGCAATCAATATATCATTGTTTTGATTTTTGATATATAGTGCATGCTCATATGGACACTTGATGAAGTTTTTCTCCTTGAAATACTTATCAATTCGAGTATTCCAAGCTCTTGGTGCTTGTTTTAACCCATAAAGTGCCTTCTTTAACCTCAAGACTTTGTCTTCTTCTCCTTTGATTTTATAGCCTTGTGGTTGCTCAATGTAAACTTCTTCTTCAAGATCTCCATTTAAGAAGGCTGATTTTACATCCATTTGATGTATCCTCCAACTCTTTTGGGCTACCAATGAAATGATTAGTCTAACTGTTTCTAATCGAGCAACAAGAGCGAATACCTCGTCATAGTCGATTCCGGCT
>JAHZTW010000004.1:54874820-54935184 GCA_020283515.1 Alliaria petiolata | reverse complement strand
AAAAACCCTAAACCTAACTAGCAAACTACTCAGACATGGTGAATGAAGAAAACATCATGAATAAAGAAGATTGCATAAAAGAAATCAATAGAAACAAAGGAGTTCCAAATATGCTCTGAAGGAGCCTAATTCTTCTCTCCAAAATCTCTATAAAAATCTCTCTCTAAGTCTCAAAACAGAAAATAAGAATAAATAGTTCGTGTCTAAACAATGCCTTGAAAATCTATATTTATAGGCAAACTCGCGTCAGGGGCAAACTTGTAAATACTTGAAACTTCTTGTGATTTCCTTTTCCTGGTTGAAGTCCGCAAAACTTGGTCGGCTGACTTGGTGTCGATCGACACCAATGTAGTGTCGATCGACACCCTTCGTGTATTTCTGCTCCGACTTCATTACTTCGCAGCTTCTTGCAGAATGCTCCAAAAAGTTCCAGAATCTCCAACTTTGCTCCCAACGTAGTCCAACCTGCAAAGACTCTAATAGGACTCTAAAAAGACCAAAAGACTCTATAAAAACACTTATATCATGGTCAAAAAATGGGTAAAAACCATGATATATCAGAAGGCTGATTTGACATCCATTTGATGTATCTTCCAACTCTTTTGGGCTGGCAATGAAATGATTAATCTAACTATTTCTAATCGAGCAACATGAGCGAATACCTCGTCATAGTCGATTCCGGCTCTTTGACTATAGCCTTTTGCTACCAATCTTGCCTTGTATCTTTTAACTTCTCCTCTAGAGTTCTTCTTTGCCTTGTACACCCATTTTACACCAATCGTCTTACGTCCATGTGGAAGTGAGGCTAACTCCCATGTCTCATTCTTTTGTATTGACTTAATCTCTTCATCCATTGCGTTTCTCCATGTCTTCTTCTCCATTGCTTCTTGGAAGTTCATGGGTTCGCAATCCGCAAATAGACAAAATAAAGTAAGATTGTCTTGATTTTTGGTTACCTCGTAAATCTCTTGTAGACTCATAAAACGTGGAGTCCTTTCACTCGAGCTCTCTTCTCCTTGAGAACTTAATATTGGCGAAGTTGGTGGTGTACTAGGCTCCTCTCTCGGTTGCTCCATATTCTCTTCTTCAACAAATGGAAAGAAGTTGTAGTTTTCATCATTTGAACTCCAATCCCATTCTCCTTCTTCATCAAAATTGACATTTCTACTCACGATTGTCTTCTTTGTATCAAGATTGTAGAGCTTGTAACCTTTGGAGTTTGCATCATAACCGATGAAGATATACTTTTCACTTTTATCATCTTGTTTGCTTCGCTTCTCGTCCGGTACATGAGCGTGAGCAATTTTTCCAAATACTCGTAGATGTGAAACACCGGGCTTCCTTCCACTCCAAGCTTCTTGTGGTGTTTTTCCGGAAACGCTTCTTGTAGGAGATCGGTTTGATAAATAAACCGTGCATGCAACTGCATCTACCCAAAACTCCTTTGATAGTTTCTTACTTTTGAGCATACTTCTCGCCATCTTAAGAATTGTCCTGTTTTTTCTTTCCGCCACTCCATTTTGTTGAGGGGTTCTCGGTACCGTCAATTGTCTTCTAATGCCGTTATCTTCACAATATTTCAGAAAATCTTTGGACATGAACTCTCCTCCACGATCAGATCTCATGGCTTTGATCACAAGGCCATTTTCCTTCTCAACATGGGCTTTGAACTTTTTGGTCTCTTATTGAAAGGCTATCATCCTTTAGCCGAATATCATAACCTTTCTGTAACGACCAGGTTATTTGGAATTTAATGGGCTAGTTTCGTTTTCTCATTCAGGGCCAATAGCCAATTTCACCAAAACGCATGTATATGCGTAAGCATCTCCCCCTTGATCATTTTTACCCTAGCCGCCGAGAAAACCAGAGATAGAGAGATATCGAGGATTGTGAGAAGAGGAGAAGAAGGAGAAAAGAGAGAGGAAGGGAGTTCATGAGAGGGAGAGAAAAGAGAAGAAGAAGCAGAGGAGAGGGAGAGAGAAGAAGCATACGTGAGAAGAGCTGAAGCCGTCACGTAGCTCCGTCTGGACGCCACCACCTCCGTTGATCATCGCACATTCATCATCACCGAAGAAGTCCGCCATCACCAAAGGAGGGAGACGCCACTAACCGTGATCCACCGCCGTTGTTGGGGTTGCACCCGAGAGGAGGAAGTCGTGGAGAGGAGTGCACCACCGTCGACCAGCAGCGACCACCACCTCTCATCCTTGTGAGCTGCACATCACCGGAGGAGGAGTTACTGCCCCACAGAGCCGAGATCCGCCGCTGCGAATCCAAACCGTGAGGGCTAAGTGCGACCTCTAGCCGTTACTTGCGCAGCAAGTTAATCTGATCCAAGCTGAGTCTTCCCTTCACGTCATTTTTCCTCAAATAGTGGTTTCTGCCGTTTTGTCTCCACAACAGTAGCAACGTCATTGTCACTGTGGTAAGCGGTTTAGTTTCCATCGTCGTCACTTCCGTTACGTTTTTTCGAGAATTGTCGTGTGGTTAATCCGTCGTTGTTGTCCGTTTTTTCAGCTCCGTTGTCTTCATTCTGAGTTGCTGTTACGTGGAGTGGAGTCGGTATCATCTTTGGTAAGAGGAATCTCATGGTTTGTCAACATCGTGATTCACGTATTTGGTTTGTGGTTATCACCATTGTTGCTTGCGTTCTAAGCTACCTTTGGCCATCGTAATTATTTCAGATCCTTTTGTTAATTGCAAGACGTCGTTCACCCTGTTCCATTTCCGTTTCGTTTCAGCAAGGCTAAGGTGAGGGCGGGATCCGTGGATATTTAACAGTACTAGTCATTTAGTGTTAGTAAGTGCTAGGTCTAGGTAATTGTTTTGGTTGTGTTGATTGGTGATATGTGATGATGTGTGATGATGAATGTTAGTGATAATGTTAGCTGTTGTGATGATGGTATATGGTGGATAGTATGTGATGATTGTGTGCAGTCGGACTGAGGACGAGGACATGGCGATCCCGTCGAAGCCCGTAAACCGGCTGACGAGCCAAAGGTGGTGGAAGACCTTTCGAGGTGCCCGACCAGCCTAGTGTGTCAGGTGTCAGTGTCATATGTGATGTGAATGAAGTCGTGATGTGATTATTATTTTGATATGTGTGAATTTGAAAAGTGATTCTTGTTGTGTGAATGATTGTCTAGAGTTAGTAATTGCTAATGCAATGATTATTAGTGTTAAGTATCGTGTGGGCGGAAATGACCTACCTCATTGAGTAATTCGTTGCTCACCCCCCTTTTCCCCTCTTTAGTGTGTGCAGGTGTTGTTTGTGGTGCAAGTTAGGGCGCGAGACCTAGGGCACCAAAGTGACGGGAACGAGTCCTTTCACTTTCTCTAGGAGTTGTCCTAGGCTCAAGATGTTGGTCTTCATGGTTGGAATGTAGTAGACGTTGGAGATGAATTGGTGATCTCCATTCTTCTTTCAGATGAGAATATTTCCTTTTCCTTTCACTTCCATCTTTGATTCATTTCATAAAGCCACGTCTCCTTTCACCGACTCATCAAGCTCAACGAACATGCTTCTTTTCCCGCACAAATGATTACTTGCACCGCTATCAAGATACCACTTGTGGACCTCATCTCGTTCATCTTGCTTGTATGCCATTAATAGCATATCATTTTGTTGATTATTCTCCTCAACATAGTTGGACTTCTCTTCAACTCTATTGTTGTTTGGAGCCTTGCATTCGGAAGCATAATGTCCAAATTTCCCACAATTGTAGCATTTAACGTTTGACTTATCGTACCTTGATTTTGAAACTCCTCTTCCACGACCTCTTGATGAGTTTTCTCTTCTTTGGTTGGTGTTGTCTTCATAAGATATCAAACCTCGTCCATAACCATATCCACGACCTCTTCCTCGGGTTTGACGGCCACCTCGTCTTAGATGACTTCGGCCAACTTCTTCTTTAGATGGGTCAATGCGCATCTTGAGTACTTGTTCTACAATATCTTCCTTTTTATTCTTCTTCTCTTCATAAGCTTGTAATAACCCAAGAAGTTGCTCTATCGTCATAGACTCCAAATCTTTTGTCTCTTCAATGACGGTGACGATATGCTCAAATTTTTGATCCAACAATCTAAGAACTTTCTCAATGATTCTCACCTCATCTAACTTCTCGCCGTTTCTTTTAAGGTTGTTAGTAACCGTTAAAACTCTTGAGAAATAGTCTGAGATGAGTTCACCTTCCTTCATCTTCAATGCCTCAAATTCTCCTCTCAGAGTTTGAAGACGTACCTTCTTAACTTGCTCCGCTCCTTTGTAAGAAGTTCGAAGCTTCTCCCATGCTTCTTTGGCTGACTTTGCTTTTGCGACCTTCTCGAACGTATCTTCATCTAATCCTTGATGGATTAGGCAGAGAGCCTTCTTGTGTCTCTTTCTTGAATCTCTCAAGCTATCCTTTTGAGCTTGAGATAGACCACCATCATTCTCCGGNAATAGTTTTCGTGTCTTTTTATAAACCGCTAGTAATTGTTTCAGAATTATTCACCCATTTAACTCGAATTTTGCTTAGCTTCTTATATCTCTTGTATTCTTAGTACCCTTTCACCCCAAGGTTGGATTGATATCCTAAAGTACTTCAATGACATAGACAAGCTTTAGGTTTTGTTAACCTGTGAAAAAGCTAGTTATCACACTCCAACATTGTGGTTTCTCGTGATATACGCTTGCACCGGCGCATCATCATTTTTCTCAACAATTACGGTTTTCTCATAAACACCACCAACAGATTTTTGAAATCTCATATAGTGGGACAATGACGGAGGAAAAGTTTTAAACCTCAAATAACACTACCATAAGTTCATGGCAAATCGGTTTAGCATTTAAGGATCGAATCCACAGGGAAAATGCAAGCAACTTACTAAGCTAAGCGAAAATTATTTTTTGACGAAATGATAACGCTTTTATGAGCAAATCATTTCGTCACAGTTTCGTATATAAACCGTTACAATATTGTGATAAAACAATTAGTCACAATTTTTTTGTAATAATATTCACTTTTTTAGTGATGTCCTGAGTTAGAATCTCTCTAAGTCTACACTCCAACATTGTGGTTTCTCATGATATACGCTTGCACCACATCATCATTTTTCTCAACAATTATGGTTTTCTCATAAACACCACCAACAGATTTTTGAAATCTCATATAGTGGGACAATGATGGAGGAAAAGTTTTAAACTTCAAATAACACTACCATAAGTGCATGGCAAATTGGTTTAGCATTTAAGGATCGAATCCACGGAGAAAATGCAAGCAACTTACTAACCTAAGCGAAAATTGTTTTTGGTTTTTATTTAGATTTTGTGTAAACAACTTAAATAAACGCATAGCTTTCTCTGGTCAGAGCAAGGTCTTTGACTTGATATTATATTTTTCAGATTTGTGGCATCGTCTTCAGCATCTTAGAGAGAGGGAGAGAGAGAGAGAAGAGTTAAGCACAATAAAGAAACAAAAAAAGTTTTCAAATCACATATTGGTATGAAATTTAAATTAACCTCCTAATAAAACATAGTAACAAATTTAATAATTAACTAAACGGAAAGCTTTGACTAACTATGTCCCCTCTTGTTTTCTTTCTTTTGTACTTTTTGTTTGAAAGATAAAACAAAGATTTCAAAATTTTATTTGGTCAATTGTCAAATTTTTTGTCTTATAATTTTTTGGTAACAATAAAGCATTTTCAAGAAATGAAAAAAAAAATTACAAAAACAAAATATAAGATGGGATTGGATATAAATTTCTTACATTTGTTAGTGTAAAATCTAATTAAAAAAATATATTATTATATAAATGACGAAGTAAAATTCATTTTGACCAACACCACTTCACATTTATTTTTGCATAATGCAAAATTCGCTTTGACCATGACAACTTCATCATTATTTTCAAAGCTAAAATTCATTTTGACCACCACCACTTCAGTATAATGTATAATTGTATATATATCTTACTAGATTAGTCGCAAATCCGTAACAATATTTATGACTATATATTTTGTAACAATTACGCCACGATTAGTGACATAACTTTGTTACTTTCAACTTGATCACAATATTATGACAAAATGATAACGCTTTTATGACCAAATAATTTCGTTACAGTTTTGTATGTAAACCATTACAATATTGACAAAACAATTATTCACAATTTTTTGTAACAATATTCACTTACAAAATATACGATGGGATTTTATATTAATTTTTTACGTTTGTTAGTGTAACATCTAATAAAAAAAAAATTAAAATATTTTTCTATAAATGACGAAGAAAAAATTATTTTGACCACCCCCACTTCACCATTATTTTTGCGTAATGCAAAATTTGCTTTGACCACCACCACTTCATCATTATTTTCATAGGTAAAATTCACTTTGACCACCACCACATCACCATATATATAAAATATTTTTCTATAAATAACGAAGTAAAATTCATTTTGACCACCACCACTTCACCATTATTTTTGTATAATGCAAAATTGACTTTGACCACCACCACTTTGACCACCACCATTTTGACCACCACCACTTCATCATTCTTTTCAAAGGTAAAATTTATTTTGACCACCACCACTTCACCATAATGTATAATTGTATATATATCTTACTAGGTTAGTCGCAAATGCGCGACAATATTTCTTGATTGTATATTTTGTAAAAATTACGGCACGATTAGTGATATAAATTTGTTACCTTCAATTTGGTCACAATATTACAACGAAATGATAACGCTTTTATGACCAAATAATTTCGTTGCAGCTTCGTATGCAAACCGTTACTATATTGACAATACAATTAGTCAAAAAAATGTAACAATATTTACTTACAAAATATAAGATGGAATTTGATTTTAGTTTTTTTTACATTTGTTAGTGTAAAATCTAATTAAAATATTAAAATATTTTTCTATAAATGACGAAGTAAAATTCATTTTGACCACCAACACTTCACCATTATTTTTGCATAATGCAAAATTCGCTTTGACCACCACCACTTCATCATTATTTCCAAATCTAAAATTCACTTTGACCACCACCACCACTTCACCATATATATACACTTCACCATATATATAAAATATTTTTCTATAAATGACGAAGTAAAATTCATTTTGACCACCACCACTTCACAATTATTTTTGCATAATGCAAAATTCGCTTTGACCACCACCACTTCGACATTATTTCCAAAACTAAAATTGACCACCACCACCTCATCTATATATTGGTATTGTTATAATATAAATCTTCACGTTTTATCTTTTAGATACATTTTATTTCTAACAAAATAAACTATATTGATTAATCAAAACGATGAGTCGCCTCACGTCGTTTTTGTTTGTCATGGCATTGTGTATTGGTTTCGGCAACGCGAAGCTGTTGGATAAAAATCTCGTACAGTTCAAAAATTCTCTTGGTCCGCAAAACGAGGTTGACATTTCTTGTAAACTCAACAACATACAACAATTCAATGTTTTTTTGAACCCTGGACAAGCCTTAGATTTTAGATTTCGTGGTCAATTTTTTGGTAAGAACAAAGTGGATTGTATCATAACAAGAAAATTTGGAAATGACAAGATGGCAAAGATTAGAGCATATAAAGGTGGCAGTGCTGCATTTATAAATGACAAGAAAAATTATTGGGATATTAGAGAAGATGGATTTTACTTTACACATGATAAAGAAGCACCCAAATTAGAGTATAAATGGGGTACTGCTTAAAAAAACAAAAGTTATAAATAGATCTAAGATATTTTTAATAGCGGCCATAAAAATCTTTTGTAACTCATATGAAGTGGAATTTATTTAATCTTTAAGTTTTATCTACAATTTTATATCTTCTGTTTTCTAGATGGATACCTGTTGAATACAATATTCGTATTTATTGTCAATGTAACCATCGTTGGATTTAAATATAAAATTTAATAAAGACTTATGATAATAACTATCATAAAATATGAATATCAATTTATAAATATATCTTAATACAAAATACAAGAAATATACAGTAACAAGATTATTCTAATATTTTAAGCCAATAATTCACCAAGTATGTTCGATAAAAATGTCAAAATTGGATAATCTTCATATATGATACTTACGAGTTCGTTATTATCGATTAGAGCAACCAACTTTTCCACAAACTCTCCAAAGTTCATATCAGAAGATCCACTGTACTTAACCGTTGCATCCACCTCCTTCTTCCACCGTTGAGCGTTTTCTCTTGCTTCACCGTCTTCGTCCCCCACGATATTTTTAAGACAGCACTAAAACTCAGTTGTGCAGAGGCTGAGGAGATAATTGATCCACCGTACTTAACCGTGGCATCCACCTGCTTCTTCCACCTTTGAGCATTTTCTCTTTTTTCACCGTCTTCTTCCCCAGAGCCGCTCATCGACCGCTTCCTTTGAAACAACTATCTCCTCAGCCTCTTCACAGCTGAGTCTTAGTTCTGTCTTAAAAATATCGACAAGGTACACTGTATTTATCACATGGTATCCCCACTTAAGAAGACAAACGAGAACGCCAACAACTAAACCTGTAAATTCATTATTTAGGCTAAATATATGTTTAAGTGGTGAGATATTATAAACAAAGAAGCAAGTCTGCAAAAAAAATAAGACACAAAGTTTGTTCACGGGGTTCAATTTTCAAACTAATATCTATGAATGCCTCGACAGCTCCAATTGTCACACCCACCATCCATTCTTTGATCGTAAAACTCATTAATGTGCTTCGACGCTATTAATCTTCTTTGTGTTTCGCTGGGTGATTTGATTTTGTTTTTGTTTGTTCGATAAAAGAGAATCGAGTAGAGAAGGGAAAAAAACGTTGGGTGATTGGATTTTCGTTTCTGTTTGATCAATGAAAGGAAATCAAGAGGCAAAAAAAAGAAAACGGAAGCGAGTGACACGTGGAATTTAGAGATGAATGGGTTTATGTCATTATATAAAAATTAGAGATGACTTGTTAGACTACGTGCAATGGACATGTTGAATAATTTATTCAACAGTCGAACTCATACAATGAAGGTGTTGAAAAAATGAAATAAAATAAAGTGGATTAAACAGAGTTAAATTCTTGGAACTAGTACTAATTAAGAGTTAGGGTGTCATTTCGTTTATATTATAGGGATTTGATTTAGGGTTTAGTGTACCGGTTTTTGGGTTTTTAACGTCTTAAATATTATTTCAATTACAAATTATGAGGACAATACAAGCATAATTTTTTAACGGAAAATTTAACTATTACACAAAGATCCACAATAGATATGCGGGCCCATCACGAACAGTTCTACATGTACCGCGCTGAAAATTTTCTTTATATATTTACCTCTAGTAACTTGCAGAAATAACATGCAGAAATCGTATCTTTAGGGAATCGAAACTCATAACTCCTGGTGTAGAAACATTTATAAACATTTTAATCAACCACTAGACTAAAAGGACTTTCACAGTATACCGGTTTTAATTCCCATTTACTGAACCAGAATCATTTGAAGAATCCTGGAGTCAGGTAAAGAAAATTTGGATTGAGTTATATAGTAAAATTTCTATAAATTAAATACCCAGGATAAAATTATCTGATACGTACCATTGATTATGTCGTTGATAGAAGTAGCACACGGTTAGGAGTTGACATTATGTAATGTTGGAGAAATAAAAAATAGTTTGACTTGAGATGCAAGCAAAGGGAGGTTACATTGTGATAAGAGAAATTGCCAAACCTCCAAATATAAATTTACAGCTAACAAGGATTCACACATTGAACAAGTTTTAGAATTAAGCCATAGCTATTACATACTCCAACGGACCGATCCAGTTTTTTTGAGCCTTCAACAAAAGTTTTAGAATTCTCCAAGAAGAAGATAGTATGCAGCAAGAACAAAGCATAAGAGTAAAGAAGCGAAGAGGAAGAAGAGATACGAGTATGGATAAAAGATAATCATAATAAAGAAGAATAAGATTAGTGAAATCGTTCCACAACTCATTTCTTAATGACTTTTTAGTTCCAACTTTGCTTCTTCGCAAGTAAGTTCTCTTTATTTGGACGAAAACTAAAAAAGGTTTTGACTTTGTACAAAACTATTTGTCATCAATTACTTCTTCTTCGATTTATATAATTTACCAAATCAAACAAAGAAAGTTTCGTGAATTGATCAAAGCAAAATATAAGAAAAGACAGATCCTAAAACTCTCTCTATTTATATATCTCTGTTACACACCATTAGTCCATTACCATCACAAGTCTTTTAACACAGAACCAGATTTTGATCTGCGATTTTCTCAGGCGGCTAATATTAACTTACACAATAATGTACATGACAAGAAAGTTGCAGAGTTTTATGAAATCCAAAACAACAAGAAGGGAGAAGGGAGTGAGTTTTTCTTAAACCTGAAGGCTTTTTATTTAGAGCGTAATTTGTCTGCGACATAGAGCATATGACTGATGTTCGTAGGAGGATAGTTCTGAAGAAGCTTGAGGTTCGACGTAAAATCTCCAGCAAGCAAACGCCGTCGAACTAGAATCAACATTGCACAACATATCCTCAGTAGCGTCTCCTGCAATTTAAATCCGTATTCACTTGTTAGCTTTTTTTTATCTTACAAGAAGAGACCAAGAACTCATAACACATACAAATCCATATCGTTGTTGATGTCTGCTAATTCTCCGAGGTATATTGAAACCATTAACGACTCACAAGAATGCAACATTTGAAATTCACCTCGGAAGCTGAATAGTAATAAACTGAATACTACCTGAGGACCTTCGGTGTCGCTTAAGAGTGTATCCCAGATGTGAAGGCTTTCCACGAAGTTGAACTCTTGAGTCAATAGGAGTGTGATCCATCTGAACGCATAGAATTGCGGGTTTATCTGAAAAAGTGGCACATAGGTCTCAAATGTCACAAAGCTGAAACATTTAAACAGAGATACAGAAGCTTAAAAACTCTTAGGCTTTTAATCTAGTAGTTAGGGTAGATCAAGAATTGGAAGTTTCAGCACTCATGCAACAATACATTCCGGAAAAATCTTCTGTTCAAAGATATAATTAATGACTATAGCAAGACGTTTCATCAGCCAAACTTGTGTGCGATATCTTACTTTAGTTGTGACTTCTAGATGACGCCAAAGTTCTTCATCGTGATGCTTTAAGAGCATGGACAGCCTTGTTATAGTGTAACGTATACCCACAACACTGTTATCAAGTTGTTGACAGAAATTATCTCGAAACCCACTCATCAATTCGACAAAACAGAAAAATGCATCTGATTCAGCATACGCCTGCATAACTTAAAATGCCAGTGTTAAGCAAATAAGGAGAACTAGTGGTGTCAGGTGTGTTACCCAAAAAAAAAAACAAAAGAGGTAGAAAAATGCGAGTACAAATCAAATAAGGAAAACAAATGGTACATTAGCAAAGACAAGTACTTACTGCATTTCCTTTATCCGGGTCGTTTTTAAAGATGTAGAAAATAGGTGCCAATATCTCATTCATCCCTTGTACATATCTGATGCCAGGATTCAACTTTGCGAAAATAGTCAACACGTTTTTCAAAGCATCCTGAAGATGCAAGACATGTATAAAATCAGCCGGAAAACTATCGGTGTGCAAATGTTTCTAAGCATCCTAAACACTTTAAAACTATAAGCAAAACCAAAACCCAACCTGATTAGATTTTGCAACCGCTGAGTCCCCAGAGAAAAAGTGCATGTCTGGATGAGTACGCATCACATCACGCTCGATTTGTTCCAAGACTTCTGTGTCCTGAACAGTACCAACTTGAAATTAGATTGGTGATTTTGCAGATTTATATGCACAACGGAATTACGATACTAAACCAGGACGAGAAAAAGGATCTTTTCATAATGATCATGTGCGTCATGCGTTTACAGCAGAGCGGGGCACACAAAGCCTTGAAAGAACTAAATCTTCAATCAGAACCCTGTCTCTGTGTATGCCTATGGAATAAACACCATTATAATAATAGCATGCCTACACATTTTTGCTCAACGTGACAAGGCACCCTATACAAATATTAAAGTGTAGTAAAACTTAACTATCCAAACACATTATAACTGAAGGTATAAATATTCACAGGAAAGTTGTTTATCAGACATTAAGTGAGAGGTTGTACTTCTCCAATTCCTATACCTCTTCTAATTCGGCTTTTAAAACCAACTGGGAAGTGGCAAATCATGAATAATGAATGTAATTTTTTTTTTTTAAATTGCATAAGTCAGCAATTACATCGCATATCTGAGAATCATATTTGTTATGCCTCAACTACATCATCTATTACCCATATACTTCTAAGACTTTCAGGCAAAATATAAAATTCGATAATAAGGTAATAACAATTAAATTTTTCGATAGTCTCACAAAAGAAAGAAAATATTTGAGGATATTTCAAGCTGAAAGTCTAATTACCTTGAAAAAATTATTCCATAAGCTCTGTCTCTTATACACATCTAGATGTGTATAAGAGACAGCGTATACCCACAACACTGTTATCAAGTTGTTGACAGAAATTATCCCGAAACCCACTCATCAGTTCGACAAAACAGAAAAACGCATCTGATTCAGCATACGCCTGCATAACTTAAAATGCCAGTGTTAAGCAAATAAGGAGAACTAGTGGTGTGTTACCCAAAAAATAAAATCAAAGGAGGTAGAAAAAATGTGAGTACAAATCAAATAAGGAAAACAAATGGTACATTAGCAAAGACAAGTACTTACTGCATTTCCTTTATCCGGGTCGTTTTTAAAGATGTAGAAAATAGGTGCCAATATCTCATTCATCCCTTGTACATATCTGATGCCAGGATTCAACTTTGCGAAAATAGTCAACACGTTTTTCAAAGCATCCTGAAGATGCAAGACATGTATAAAATCAGCCGGAAAACTATCGGTGTGCAAATGTTTCTAAGCATCCTAAACACTTTAAAACTATAAGCAAAACCAAAACCCAACCTGATTAGATTTTGCAACCGCTGAGTCCCCAGAGAAAAAGTGCATGTCTGGATGAGTACGCATCACATCACGCTCGATTTGTTCCAAGACTTCTGTGTCCTGAACCTGTCTCTTATACACATCTAGATGTGTATATGTCTGCGACATAGAGCATATGACTGATGTTCGTAGGAGGATAGTTCTGAAGAAGCTTGAGGTTCGACGTAAAATCTCCAGCAAGCAAACGCCGTCGAACTAGAATCAACATTGCACAACATATCCTCAGTAGCGTCTCCTGCAATTTAAATCCGTATTCACTTGTTAGCTTTTTTTTATCTTACAAGAAGAGACCAAGAACTCATAACACATACAAATCCATATCGTTGTTGATGTCTGCTAATTCTCCGAGGTATATTGAAACCATTAACGACTCACAAGAATGCAACATTTGAAATTCACCTCGGAAGCTGAATAGTAATAAACTGAATACTACCTGAGGACCTTCGGTGTCGCTTAAGAGTGTATCCCAGATGTGAAGGCTTTCCACGAAGTTGAACTCTTGAGTCAATAGGAGTGTGATCCATCTGAACGCATAGAATTGCGGGTTTATCTGAAAAAGTGGCACATAGGTCTCAAATGTCACAAAGCTGAAACATTTAAACAGAGATACAGAAGCTTAAAAACTCTTAGGCTTTTAATCTAGTAGTTAGGGTAGATCAAGAATTGGAAGTTTCAGCACTCATGCAACAATACATTCCGGAAAAATCTTCTGTTCAAAGATATAATTAATGACTATAGCAAGACGTTTCATCAGCCAAACTTGTGTGCGATATCTTACTTTAGTTGTGACTTCTAGATGACGCCAAAGTTCTTCATCGTGATGCTTTAAGAGCATGGACAGCCTTGTTATAGTGTAACGTATACCGACAACACTGTTATCAAGTTGTTGACAGAAATTATCCCGAAACCCACTCATCAGTTCGACAAAACAGAAAAACGCATCTGATTCAGCATACGCCTGCATAACTTAAAATGCCAGTGTTAAGCAAATAAGGAGAACTAGTGGTGTGTTACCCAAAAAGAATCAAAAGAGGTAGAAAAAATGTTAGTACAAATCAAATAAGGAAAACAAATGGTACATTAGCAAAGAAGGGAGCTTATATTCATGAACATGTCTCCTCACAAGGAACACAATTAGTGAGTGGCACCGTTCTTGAACTNGCTTCTTCATCATTAACTACTATATCTTCTAACTGTAACTTTAGGAGGTATTACATGCCCAATGGCCCTAGATCAGTCTGCTTAGTCAAATGCATGAAATCTACTTAGCTGTCATCATATTATACTAACACATACAAGCTTCTGGATCAAATAAGAACCATGTTCCCCATTAAAAATCAGTGAATTCTACTAGGTCAACATATCACCTAAGGACAATCACCATCTTCTACTGACAGTGCATTTTCATCATCACCCCCTTAGCTAGTGGCAACTCACTTGTTTCACCCTGGTTAACAGAAACGCGACTGTGTCCTTTTTTTTTTACATCAAATGCGACTGTGTCTATTCAATCAATCTAGCTAGCTATCAGTTTATAAAAATGGCATCCACTCTAATCAGAAGTTTGATGGAATATCTCCAAGTTTGATGGAATATCTCCCCAAAGGAATGAGCAAAAGAGAACAACGATTAAGCCCACTATGTTTCTCTTCACAAACCTTTTTCAGCATCAAATCACCAAAATGGACTTACAGGGTTCATCAGAAGCTCCTCTTTGAACTGCTTGTACTGCGACCTTTTCTTAGCTAACTCAGAAGACCACATGGAGCGATCCGGTGACAGATAACCCAATAAAAGCTGTCAACATTCAAAAAGAACAATATGAAGCTAAAACTGACAGAACAAGGCAATTGTAACCCATTCCTTCTACATCTTTCTAAAATTGAATCATCAAAAACAAAGTAAACACTGACAAATCCGTCCCATTTCCATACACACTAAGGAGCTCATGTAAACCCCAAGCAACTTCAACGAAAACTCAACAACTCAGAATAGATTGCACTAGTAAAAGTACAGTAACAACAATGATCAATAAAGAACAACATCAAACATATTCGTTTCGTTTTTCTAATCAAACAAGGAAAGCTTGACTTGGTAATATTCGAATGCGTTACCTTCCAGACAAGGGAGCGAATCCCAGCATCATCAGGTAGACCTTGGGAAGCAATTTTCCTCAATTCCTTCAAGTCTATCACCTTCTTCGATAACTGGAAAATATCAAGTAAATCACAAAAGAGCAATCAATCAAAATGCACACAGAGTACGAGTTTGTTTTCAACCACTAACCTCAGCGATGACCTGCGTCTTTCGAGAAACATCCTCAGCTGCCGGAGTTTCGGCTCCAGGTCCATCCTTACCGCTCACATTCTGCAAATCGTTGATCTCAGATTTGGAAGGAGGACGGACCGGAAGAGGCGGAGCTGGTGAGGTGGAAATCGCGGAGGGAGAAGGAGAAAGAGGCGGACGCTCCACGATCGGAGGAGAAGGAGCGACGGTAGTGGCGGCTGGAGGGTGACGGAGAGGGCGATCGTCTACGACGGGAGAAGGAGAAGAGGTTGTGGACCAGAGGGAACTGTTGAGCCACTCAGGGATACCTTTCTTAGCCATGATTTTTCGATTTCGAGGTTTGATTTTTGGGAAATGTTTAGAGTCTCTTTCTCTCTTCTTTGCTCGGAGAGGTTAATAACCAAAATTCGCAATCCCGTCCCGGTACAGCTGGGTCACGCTCAAGGCGTCGTTTTCTTTATGTAAAGCCAAAAACCAACCTAAAGCCCCCAAAATTGCCTTAAGTTGAACCATAACGTTTCCAAATTCCAATCTGAAGCACCTAAACCGCAATTATTAACCCAAAAAATTAACCGAAACCAAGCGAAAATCGAGTTTGGGAAATTGAATTAAGGGGTTTGTTCTTTTTTTCTTTTTTAACGTCTGGATTAATTATATTTTTATTACATGAGAACAATTATACAATGGACAATTTTTCCGCACAAGGATTCACGATCACGATGAACGGCTATATTTACACCACGAATATTTCTTTGTAAGCTTGCCTCCAATAACTTGTAAAAATTGCATTTTTTTGGAATCGATTTCGCACTTCTTAGTGTAGATAGATAACTTTTTAGTGAACCACTCGATTAAAGGGACTTTCATTATCCGTAGTACGTTTTAATTATACAATAACAGATTGACTCACCGCTTTTAGGTTAACAAGAGATAAGCAGGAGTAAAGTAGAGATTATATGAGCAGAGATTCTGAAATTGAGCAATCATCACAGAAGATCAAATTCGCAGCTAGCTAGTGTTACTTTTATTCCATCTATGATTTGCACATATACACTCACCGATTTGGTTCCTAAGTGTTACTTGATCTTGGGCGAAAACAATCAATAAGCAGATGAAAGCAGAATTTAAAACTAACCACCAATACGCAGGCTCTCGTAGCGTGATGTTCCAGATTTCAACATTCCTGGAATCGACGAATCCAACAAGCCTAGGTCTACACTCATCACCCAAGCAAGCCCCAGTCTGATTCCAGCTCACCATCACGTTCTTCTTCTCGTCGAATCTCACCACGAATTTCGATCCCTGGCCGTCGATTGCTCCTCCGCCGGTGATTCCAACGTCCGTGGCGTTGTTCGCCACCACCACGTACCACTCCGACGAAGTCTCCGCCGGGTAGTCTTCAATCNGTTCTTGATCTTGGGCGAAAACAATCAATAAGCAGGTGAAAGCAGAATTTAAAACTAACCACCAATACGCAGGCTCTCGTAGCGTGATGTTCCAGATTTCAACATTCCTGGAATCGACGAATCCAACAAGCCTAGGTCTACACTCATCACCCAAGCAAGCCCCAGTCTGATTCCAGCTCACCATCACGTTCTTCTTCTCGTCGAATCTCACCACGAATTTCGATCCCTGGCCGTCGATTGCTCCTCCGCCGGTGATTCCAACGTCCGTGGCGTTGTTCGCCACCACCACGTACCACTCCGACGAAGTCTCGGCCGGGTAATCTTCAATCCTCGGGCCCCCGAGAAGCACGGCATTCTCCGTCACATCGAGGAGGACGCCGGATCGGAGATGGAGCTTGGCGGTCAAATAAGTGCCAGGAGGAAACGTGACGCGGCAGACGGAGGAGGATGATGTGTAGTGAAGATTGCAGGCGTTAATGGCGGACTGTATCGCGGAGGAGTCGTAGTGGATACCATCGCCGATTGCCCCGAAATCGGTGACGGAGAGGGACAACGAATCGCCGGGAAGTTGGATGTTTGGAGATGACGTGTACGAACGTGATTGGATGAGAGATAATAATAGGATCAATAATATGCTTCGCATCAGTAGCGGAAAGCCGATTGCCAATTTTTGGGTCTCTAGTAGTCCTCGACATTCGGGTCCTTGGATCGGATCGGGTCGGGTAGTTCGGGTAGGAGAGGTTAGGACCCGTTTTGGACCCGGCCTAAAATCGAGTCGGTTCGGTTCGGGTCTTACTCGGGTCGGTTCGGATCCGGGTCGGTTCCAATATTTAAAAAAAAATTAGATAAATGAAAAAAATTTCCGCCGAATATTTTTGTTTCCACAGTTTGGCTCGTTTTTTATGTGTTTTTTATCCAGTTTTATCAGATCTATCTCCCAATATGCGATTTTGAACCTAAAATCCAGAGAAAGATGAAATTTTTTTCAGATTTCCGAATTTATGAGAGATTTTGGTCGACTCGCCATGGTTCACGACCGCCGCACGTTTAACCGGTGATTAAACGGTCGCTGTGGCCGCGTTTTCGAACAAGGGTTTTAAGTAAACCGATTTTTGATTCAATTAGGCATGTACATTTCGAATAAGCCATATATTAGCGAATACAAATCGAATGATGTATTGTTGGAGATTTCGTTTGATATAATGTCTACAAACACAAAGACACAATTTTTCAGTTTTTCCTTTCAATACACAAAAACTCAAACCACTATCTTATTGCAAAGCTAAGCCATTGTTTTGTCAGTTTTATGCATCTTTCTGTTTCAGTTCTCTGTTTCAACTTCAAACAACTTCATATATTGGTTTGATGTGGTTTAAGCTCCTAAAGGTAACGCTTTTGAGACTTTGAACCTCATCAGTCTACATCTTCTAATACATTTTGTTAAATATTTTCTTATAGACCTCAATGTTTTCGATTATGCTTTTTCAAGTTTTCTAACATTATTTATGAGTCATTTTATTTCACATTTACAATCATAATTTTGCTAAGTAAGGTTTTGTCGACCCATATGATGCTTCATTGTTATCGAAATAAAAAAAGTAAGCTCGTCAAACAGAGTTATTTTTGTTGGTACTGGGCTTCAAGCCCATTGATTTAACCTGGCCCAATCCTTTTCCCATCAAAATCCCGCAAAGAAATCCCGTGAGGTCCATTCTCATCGAAAAACCCGTCGGGATTGAAGAAAATCGCCACCAGCATTTTCCTATAAATACCGCGCTAAAATGATGAAATGGGGGCTGAAAAACTTCCAGAGAGAATCTCCCTAAATTTCCGATTTCTACGCAAATCGTACGTCCGACGATTCATACGATATTTTTCCTATCGTGTTTACGATATTTCCCTCTTGTATTTACGACAAAATCTTTCAACGATTTCTTTTGTAACTTCCGATTTCTATAATTAGTATAAGAAAATTCTTGAACCCTCCCTACTTCACTTATTTACGATAAACCGGATTTCGGTATCAACATTTGGCGCCGTCTGTGGGGATGGGGACTCTTCTACACGCAAAAAAAAAAAAAAAAAAGTGATGACGGAAGAAACAAATCCCGCGTCAACAAGACCGATCTCTTCGACTTCAGCCGCGACAACCACCACGGCCTCGGGGACGACGATCTTCGGAACATCGGCAAGACCAACCCCCCATCGGTCAGAGATGCCAATCTCGTCATTATCGGCGATGACAACCTACGGTACATCAGAAGCACCGACTCCAGTAACGACAGCGAGGCCGACCTCGATGGCCTCGGCATATCGAACCTACACACCACCGACATGATAGACTTTCCTAACCACAACGAGGACATCCTTTTCCGACCCAACGAGGGTGGACAGGACGACCGCAAATCTGACAAATGCCACAAGGACGGAAGCATCCGCAAACAACACGTCGCCACAACCCGACCTCTCGACTTTACTCTAGACGCTTATCGCCCAGATAAATGATAATACGCGCGAGACTAACGAACGACTAGACGAACTGGCCACGGCTCAGCACATATGTCATAGCCGAATTGATGACCTCCTCAACGCTAACGGCGGGAGCCAGATGGCAAGGCAAACCAACTACACATCGCACCTACAACGAGTTATGTTCGGGGACCAGGTTACCAACCCAAATGACCAGGACGAACTGCCTCCCCCGTTAGACAACCAAGAGCGAATGTATCAAAGACGATCGGCGAACGACGACCACCAACGCCAAGAGCAAACGAATCGACAAAACGATGACCCTTATCGTCGAAATCAAAACAGCGAACTGGAGGGCATAAAGAGGCAGCTTAGGCTGATGACTTCCACTAAGCAACAAGCTCGGCACCAGAAATCGAGTACTCAGAGAAGCGCATAACACCCCATTCACGAGAAGGATAACTAACTCGCTAGCTCGGCATCCGGGAAAAATCAAGATCACATCCTACGACGGAACGACAAACCCTATGTTGTTCATAACGGCATTCAGCGTCACGATGTGTCGAACCCAATTTCCTCCAAAAGAGCGCGACGCGGGGTACTGTTAAATGTTCGTAGAAAATCTAACCGGCTCGGCTCTAAGTTGGTTCTCCAAGCTCAAAGCAAACCCGATCAGTTGCTACGACGACCTGACAAAAGCTTTCGTCAAACACTATTCTATACACATAGAGCAAGGGGCGAGTGAAGCCGACCTATATACGCTAAGACAAGGCCAGAAGGAGTCACTACGGTCTTACATCAACAAGTTTAAGAACATCGTTTCGAAAGTATCAGTTTCTGACGACGCGGCAATCCCAGCATTGCGTAACAGACTATGGTACGAATCAAGCTTTTACGAAGAGATGAAGAAAAACAAACCACATACTTTAGAAAACGCACTCCACAGGGCAACAATTTTTTATCGAGATGGAGGAGGAAAGAATCGAGAAGGCTAAGAAATATGCCGCTCCAAAAGCATCAACCCGAAATGAGAAGTCGAAGGAAGACTACTAGGAACCGCGTTAACACCTCGACAATAACTACCAAAGAATCGGCAGAGGAAGCAGATCGTCTACTTTCGTCATCGAGGACGCACAATTCAACAACCAAGGTGGGCGTTCGAACAAGTATATTCGGCCAAGTCAACACGACGCACCCGACGGATCAAAACCGTATTGTACTTTCCACAAGCGCTACGGGCATTTCGACGAATAATGCCTCCATCTACAAAACGACTTGTTGGCACGATATAAGAGAGAGCTCAAAGAGTCAGGTGCCAACCAAATACCGAGACTGAACGAAAGACGAGAAGCCCAGAAACCAAGAAACGAAGCAGAACGATTCCGACTCGCGCAGGAAGAAGCCCGACGACGACCCGCAATCATTTTACCGAATCCACCGGTTAGACCCACGTCAACATGGCACCTCCAAAACGCGAACTCGGCGACCAAGGACAAGGCAACGCCCCGGCTCCGACAAGACGAAGAATCAACATGATAATGGGAAGACTTCCCACGTGTAACAACTCGATCACAGCTAAACCGTGGAAGCGCAATGCCCACGACGAACTTAAAATCGGTAATGACATATCTTTCGCAGAAGACAACCTCGAAGGAGTGGATACGCCTCACAACAACCCTCTCGTCATCGAACTCCGAATCAGAGATTGCGAAGTCACCCGCGTTTTGGTCGATACTGCGAGCACAGTGGATCTCATCTTTAAGGAAACTCACCAGAGAATGGAGCTCGAAGGTTTCGAATTTAAGGCAAGCACGAAGCCACTCACAAGATTTGCGGGGGACACCACCATGACGATCAGAACCATCAAATTCCCGGTCGATGTCGGACGAACGACTAAGGTTGTCAAGTTCGTCGTCATCGATAAGCCGGCCATCTACAACGCGATCCTAGGCACCCCTGGCTAAATGCGATGAAAGCAGTCCCGTCAATCTATCACCAATGTATAAAATTCCCGACCTCGAGCGGCATCTTCACGGTTAGAGGGAACCAACAAATGGCAAGAACCTGCTTCATCACCGAGCACAAACTGCGAAAGGTGGGGCAAACGTGTCTAATCGCAACCCAAGAACCAAGCGAACTCCCACCCCTGGACGATCAACAGCGCGAAGAAGTTGTCAGAACCAATATCGACATACAAGATCCGGAAAGATGCATCGGCATCGGAGCAGAACTAAACGACGACCTGAGAGACAAGCTCATCGATTTCCTACGGCAAAAATTTTCCACGTTCGCATGGAAAACCGACGACATGAAAGGGATTCCTCCCGCTCTCGCTCAACATGAACTTCAAGTTGATCCAACCGTTAAACCAATCAGGCAAAAGCGACGCAAGCTCGGCCCAGAGTGTGCTAAGGCGGTGAATGACGAGGTCGAGTGGTTATCGAAGTCCGGCTCGATTACGGAAGTCCGATACCCTGAATGGTTGGCCAACCCAGTGGTCGTCAAAAAGGAAAACGGCAAGTGGCCAGTGCGCGTCGACTTCACAGATCTAAACAAGGCATGTCCCAATGACAGCTTTCCACTTCCGCATATCGATCGTTTGGTAGAGGCAACTGCTGGAAACGAGCTCTTGTCCTTCATAGACGCTTTTTCGGGCTATAATCAAATAATAATGCATCCCGACGACCGCGAGAAAACTTATTTCAACAAGATGTTCGCCGACCAGCTCGGAAAAACGATGGAAGTTTATATTGACGACATGCTCGTAAAATCGATCAACGCCGAGGACCACGTCGAGGACCCGCGAAGTTCAAGGGCTCACGGGACGAATTGCCGCGCTGAATAGGTTCATCGCCCGATCCACACACAGGTGCCTCCCTTTTTACCAACTCCTGTGTGGAAACAAACATTTCGAATGGGACGACAAGTTCGAAGAAGCTTTCAGCCAGCTCAAAGAATATCTATCAACACCGCCAGTGTTAGCGAAACCTGACCTCGGCGAAATGTTATACCTTTATGTGGCTGTCTCGCACTCTGCCGCTAGCGGTGTCCTCATCAAAGAAGATCGCGTCGAACAAAAATCAATATTATACGTGAGCAAGTCGCTCAAAGGCACGGAAAGCAGGTATCCAACGATGGAAAAGCTCGCACTAGCCGTAGTCACCTCGCCACGAAAGCTACGACCATACTTTCAATCGCACTCGATCACCGTTCTCAAGAATCAGCCTTTGCGGACGGTTCTCCACAGTCCAACTCAATCCGGATGAATGACAAAGTGGGCGGTCGAACTAAGTGAATACGACGTCGACTACAAAAACAGGACTTGTACAAAATCCCAGGTGATCGTAGACTTCCTCGTAGAATTACCCCCGGATTCTGCTAAAAACGGACTCCCTCTCGAAGAAAAATGGTCTTTGTACGTCGACGGCTCTTCATCCTGCAATGGTTCAGGAGTCAAAATTCGGTTAATATCGCCAACCGGTGAAATCCTCGAACAATCCTTCTGACTCGAATTTACTGCATTGAACAACGTGGCAGAGTACGAAGCACTCATCGCCTGCCTAAGATTAGCAAAAGCGATCAAGGCAAAACAAATACAAGCGTTCTGCGATTCGCAACTCGTCGCCAGCCAGTTCAACGAAGAGTATGAGGCTAACAACGACCGCATAGACGCCTACCTCAAGGTCGTCAAAAATCTCGCTGAAGGCTTCAACAGTTTCATCCTCACCAAAATCCTGCGAAACGACAACTCGCCAGCTGATGCCTTGGCCGCCCTCGCATCGACATCTGACGCGGCTCTCCGTAGAATGATACCAGTGGAAATCATCGCCAAGCCCAGCATCGAGCTATCAAAAGGTGTATGCGTCATAACCGAAATCAAAGAAGGCATCGATGACGCCGACAGAACAGATTGCGAGCCGATAGACAAACCTATCGAATGCGCCGAAATAGATAGGAGGAATGAAATCAAAAAGTACTTGGCTGATGGAGGTCCCACCGGATAAATGGGCTGCCCGGCGTCTCAAGGCACGAAGCGCCTACTACACTCTCGTCGAGGACACTCTCTGCCGATGGAGCGCCTCTCGGGTCCTGCTAAATTGTATACACGGACAGGAAGTGCAAGACGTCATAAAGGAAACGCACGAAAGAGCAGGCGGAAACCATTCGGGCGTACGAGCCCTAGCCCTAAAGATAAAAAAGCACAGCATGTTCTGGCCAACGACGATCACAGATTGCAAAAAATTCGAACGTCACTCTCCAATAATTCGAGTACCTTTGGAACTACTGGCGACTTCCACAGCCGCTTACCCTTTCATGAGATGGGCTATGGATATTGTCGGTACACTCCCGCGATCCCGCCAAAAATATTTCGTCTTAGTAATGAAAGATTACTTTACAAAATGGGTAGAAGCAGAGTCCTACTCCAAGATCCACGCCCGCGACGTCCAGAAGTTCGTATGGAAGTTCATCATCTGTAGACACGGACTCCCTTATGAGATCGTCACCGATAACGGCTCACAGTTTATCTCGACTATCTTTGAAGACTTCTGCTCGCGATAGAAGATCAGACTGAGCAAGTCAACACCTCGCTATCCACAAGGCAGAGAACAGGCCGAAGCAACGAACAAAACGATCCTCGACTGCCTCAAAAACGCGTCGATGCCAAAAAGCGCTTTTGGGCAGACGAACTCGACGGAGTACTCTCGTCGCATCGAATCTCACCACGGCGATCAACAAATAGAACTCCCTTCTCATTGTCGCACGGAGTAGAAGCTATGTCGCCCGCAGAAGTAGGCATCTCCGGACTTCGACCCACCATGATCGCATAAAACCCGAACATGAACGATGAAATGATGAAGGACCAACTCGACTTCCTAGAAGGCGAACGGGACCAGGCGCTACTAAGAATTCAAAACTACCAGTAACTCGCAGCTCGTTACTATAACAAGAAGGTCCGAGGTCGACACTTTGAAGAAGGCGACCTCGTACTCCAAAAGGTGTTCGAGAACACGCGTGAAGCAAACGCGGGCAATCCCGGCGCAAGTTGGGAAGGACCTTACATCATTTCGAAGATCATCAAACCGGGAGTATTCGAGCTAACAACCATGGCGGGAGAAGCGATCCCACGATCATGGAACATCATGCACGTTAAACGTTACTGTTATTAACGAAGCAGCTTCAGCAACCGTCAAGCTCTCTACAACGTAAGAAAGGTTCACGACTTTCCGAACTACGATTGGCTTGATCCCCACAAGGGTACGTAGGCAGCCTTTTCGGAGGTCCAGCTATATATATTAAAAGAAAAAAAAGAACTACGAACGGCTTGATCCCCGCTTAAGGGGACGTAGGTAGCCTTTTCGGAGGTCCAATTATACTAAATAAAAACATCTCATATTTCGCCATGAATTCACATAATTCAATACGCAGTCCGGCTGCCCAAACACATTGAGACCCTGCCCAGGTGATCAATTTCGAAACGCGTTCCGCACGAATGCAGTGGTGAAATAATCCACCCCTTCGATGCAGAAGCCTAAAAAACTTATCTCGTCGGTTTTAAAAGCCAAGCCCAGTCTCGCACGAATTAAACGGGATAAGCCAAGCCAAGTCACGCGCCCAGGATTGACAAAGCCGGACTTCGATCCGCACAAAGAGGTCGAAACGAATAAATAAGCCAAGCACCTCGCATGTTGCAATTTCGACCTCAGAATAAAAAAATAAAAATATATATGCCGAGCCGAGTCTCGCACAAATCAAACGGGATAAGTCAAGCCCAAGTCTCACACCTAGGATCAATAAAGCCGGACTCCGATCCACACGAAAAAATCAAAACAAACAAATAAGCCAAGCGCCTCACACATTACGATATTCGAGAGAAACTTAGCTTTCCGAAAAACAATTTAAAAAATCGGCTGCACGAAGAAAAAGAAAAGTACTGAATTATCCAGAGGAAACACCAAAAGATTTAGTACATATCCGAAAAAATGAGCCCGAAATATAAAAGTCCATATACGGACCAACCGATCATAAGACGATAAATAAGGAAAGAAGGCCAAGTGACTAAGCCTCTCGAACACTGTCGTGACGGATAGTGGTGATAATGGACGTCGTCTCCTCCGGACGCGTCAATCGCTCAATCCAATCATCAACTGGAGTAACGACAAAATCGCCCTCTACGAACTCCTCAACCGACAAATCTTGAGCCTCTCTCTCTCTTTTGGCAACCTCCTCCTCTAAATCAGAGATCCTCCCCTCAGGAAAATGGACGCCTTCATTCACAGAATCCTTAAAAGCTTCGAGAACTGCATTCGCCTGACCGTAGAGACTAAGGGCATCCTCCACAGCTTCGTTACCAATGTAGAAACGCTTAAACTTTCGAACCGCGCTTGGTAGCTCGAGGCGACCGCCTCAAGAGCACGCCGCCTCTCGTCTTCCACCTCACGCGCGCCATTTATCAATGCCGCCTCGTACTTCCCCTTATACTGCTCACGTTGCTTCCGATAGCTCTCCGCCACCACATCAGCATCTTTCGTCTTTTTCTTATAAGCTTCGAGCTCTTTGAGAGCCTTCTCCTTGGCCGCACGCTCGGCGTCTAGCGTATATTCCGCATCCAAAGCCTTTTGATGCATCTTATCGATATTCTTCCGCAACCCATGATCGAGTTTATTTGTGGAAGCCGCCAGCTAGAACAAAAAAAAAGAGATTAGCATAAAGATAATGTCCCCTCATTTTCAAGCTAAGTTATTATACGAAACTTACCAAGGAATGGTACGAAGCGATGCTTTTTAAGATATTCATTCCATAAGAATCATCATCGACCGGAAAAATCTCTTCATCGGTATGTTTGATCTTCCGGTACAAATCGAAACTAGCCTCTTCCTCGTGAATAAACAACTCGCTCACTGTGTGCTCGAACGAGAACGTGTAAACTGGAGCAGGCACGTCAACTCCTTCCGATATTTCCTCTTGACGAATCTTCTTCAACGAACCATCACTTTCTCGCAACCCGAGCACGATACTCCGTGTCTCCTTCGTACGTGACCCTGACGGAGCCTCTGAGGAACCCGCAGCTACACTATGAGCCTTTCCCGAAGCCTTCCCCGAGGACACCTGGTCAAATGTCGCCTTACGAAACGAAACGATGGCCTTTCCCACCTGAGTCGGGGATCTGTCCTTTCTACTCATCTTCTCTTCGCCCTGACTAGTACAAGAGGATCCAGCCTCGGCAAGTTTCGAAGTCACGGGAGGAGACGCCTCAGAACCCTTCGCGAAAGAAAACTTAGGAACTTTCTTCATCCGCATATCCATCTCTTTCGGTAGATCGAAATTCACTGCAAAAAAGAGTGTGTTAAAATGAGTCCAAAAAGAAAAATCGGAGTTCCCGTAAACTTACCTATATACATGGGAACACAATCTTTCTTCTTCCGAACCGCGATAATAGTCGACCACTTTTGGGCACCATACCGCTTGATTTTCAGGAGATCGTCTTTATATCTCTCAAGATGCGACTTGCCGGTCGGATGTGGGACTGCAAAAAATCAAAGAAAAAAGAGGTCAGGCAATTCATTCATAAAAACAAATCTCGAGCGAATCACTAAGTCTACCAAGGCTCGTGCTCCAACGACACCCAAACTCTTTGCTAACGTCGGGAACCGACACCTCGGTCACACGAACATAGAAGTAACGCCTCCACCAGTCGTGCTCTCTTTTCTGAGAATCACAAGCAATCATACGCCTTGGTTTCATATTCACAAGAACGGTCCCCATAATCCCCTGGGTATTCCATTGGGCGACCGACATCGCTTCGAAAAGGTAGAGACTCATGTAGACTCCATAATCGGGCGCCAAAAGAGTGGCCACAACAATATTCCGGATCGCGCCCGGACAAATTTGAGAAAATGCTATTCCCCTAGCGGCGCATAAATCCACCAAGAGCTCGGGCAACGGAAACCAAAACCCGCAATGAACAAACCAATACTCGTAAAGACAGATCCAACCGGGAGCATGGGTCCAAGGCCGCTCGCCTGCCTCGGGAGACCGAAGCTCCAAACCAGAGATCTCGTGAAAAGACTTGAAACTTAACAATGACTTCGAATCCAACACGGAATCCGGAAAATCGCGAAGAGCACGAAGCAATTGCTCCCGGGTTTCCACCGCCGACTCCGAATCAGAATCGTATTAGAAGAGGTTAGGACCCGTTTTGGACCCGGCCTAAAATCGGGTCGGTTCGGTTCGGGTCTTGCTCGGGTCGGTTCGGGTCCGGGTCGGATCCAATATTTAAAAAAAAATTAGATAAATGAAAAAAATTAAAACTAAAATCCTCCTCTCGTCGACAAAAAAAAAGTATCCCCTTCTCCCTCAACATTTTTTCTCCGCCTCCTCTCTCTAGTCCATTAGATTTCTTCTTTACTTATTTTTTGTTAACAGATTGATGGAAAAAAAAGAAGATTGTCTCATAACCAAACTCAAATCTCTTTCTATCTCTTTATTACCAGATCTGAGATAACACCTCTCGATCTAATCTGTTGTTGGTTAGATCTGAAGAAATTTAATTCTTTTCTGTCGTTTTCTTTATTAAATCTGCCTTGAAACAGAAAGAGAAGGAGATTCAGAGAAGAAATAAGAATGGGAAAAGAATAATTAAAGGGAGAGAAAAAGCATGAGAAGGAGGAGAAGGTGAAAGAGTTGAATCAATCGAAGAAGGAGGCGGCTCATTAGTTTTGTTTTAATAAAATTAGTTTTTTTTTTCATATCAAAACATAAATTAGTTTTTTTTCATACCAAAAAAATAAATTAGTTTTTTTTTTAATTTTATGGTTTGATTCGGGTTGTTCGGTTACCCGATCGGTTCTCGGGTTTTACCCGAACCGAACCGAGAACCGAAGCACATTTGTCCAAGAACCATTCGGTTTTTGCCCTAGAACCGAAACCAAACCGAACCGGATTTTTCGGGTCGGTTCGGGTCCGGGTTATATGCCCAGGACAGCCGCAAGGTAGAAGAAGAGGATACTTTAGTAATTTCACGTTCATTTAAGTTAAAAAGGAGAAATAATTAGACATGCATACTCTCGTGCTCGAAACGACAACCTTTGGGTTGAAAGCATCATTGCGAACCACTAAGTCAGAGTGGATTATTATGTTTTCTTCGCATATGTTAATACATATATATTATTATTATAGAAAATATAAAAAATAAATCCCGATTACTCCCCCGAGTTATTTTCGATTTTTGAGAAAATTGCTAGGCCGGACCGAACGTCCGACTAACGCGCGTTTCCGAACCAGACTTAAAACCAATGATAGGTTAAACGTAACTTAACGAACCAGGATAACAACTTTTAATGGGCCTAGATGTGAACTTGGCCCATTTGTTTCTCAAGAAGAAGAAATTAGATGACTTGTTTCAGAGATCTCTTGCTGCAGTGAAAAAAAAAAAGAAAAAAAAGCTATCTGAGAAGACAAAATGGCGGCGGCGAAAGCAGCGGTGGTTTTGCCACGGCCGGTGACGTTTGTGACCGGAAACGCCAAGAAGCTCGAAGAGGTCAAAGCTATCATCGGAAATTCCATTCCTTTCAAGTCTCTCAAACTCGACCGTGCGTACTAGTTACTACCACTTTCGATTTCTCTCTCTCTCTCTCGATTCCTATTTCCATTAGCCTCATTGTTATTTTTATTGTGTGTGTCTATCCCTTGAATTACAGTGCCTGAGCTGCAAGGTGAGCCTGAGGATATATCCAAAGAGAAGGCTCGTTTAGCTGCTCTTCAGGTGCACAAGCTTTTACCTTTTTCCTACTTTTGGTTTGAGTACTCAGTTACACATTACTTGAATTGATTACAATATTCGACATACTTATGTTTTTGTGATCATAGTGTGCTTCTTGTGTTACTGTTGCAACTTGCAAGTTAGTGACTAAGGATTGTAAAAAACTGATATGAAATGTGTTTTGGTTGTGAATGAGAAGGTGAATGGGCCAGTGCTAGTGGAGGATACATGCCTATGTTTCAATGCTTTGAAGGGTCTTCCTGGTATGATTTCGTTTAGATTCTGAGTTTTTTTTTTTCGTTTACTGTGTACAGAAAATGGTCACACACTGTCTCTAAATTTATCTTGATTTTTGTTTTTTTTTTTTGTTGGAATTTTCAGGGCCATACATGTAAGTTTTGTTTCTTCACTTCCTCACTTGATGCTGTGATTGTAAATCTTCATTTGAAGGATAGAGTTTCTCATATTCCACTTTCTTGTGATCAAAACTATGATAAGGTTAAGGGATTACATAGATATGTCACGGTGATAGATTTAATCTTGGCCTTTATTTCTGAATCTTTCTTGACTGATAACTTTATTTTCATCAAGTCTTGTTCTTAGTTCTTCTTCTAGGCGGCTGCTAAATGGAGTTATCTTATCGAATAATCTTATCCAGAGAATTAAATATTGGGACTAGGAATATGTATTTGCTGGGATCTAACTAGTGGTAAATATCAGATTGAAGCAGTGTGGGACTAACTGTATTGGAGTTATCTAGCTGTCTCTAGAGTCTAGAGTTCTTCTTTGTAGCACCATTTGATCTTCTTTCCTGTTATTTGCAGCAAGTGGTTTCTTGAGAAGCTTGGTCATGAAGGTTGTGTAACAGTCAAATGTTTCTCTTACCTTTCTCACCTTAGTCTTTTGTTTAATTACCTATTACACTGGTGACACCAAATATTAGTCTGAATCATGTCCAGGTCTGAACAACTTACTGATGGCTTATGAAGATAAATCAGCTTATGCATTGTGCGCATTCTCTTTCTCGCATGGTCCAGGTGCTGAACCTCTTACATTTTTGGGGAAAACTCCGGTATGTTCACCGCTCTTTTATCAAACTCTCTGCCCCATCCGCTAATCATTTTTTTGTGTTTCTCTTTTTGTTTAAAAATTGTCAAAGCTTGATTGCTTTTTTCCTTTGTGATTGATGTTTTAGGGTAAGATAGTTCCAGCAAGAGGACCAACTGATTTCGGGTGGGATCCAGTATTTCAACCTGATGGATATGACCAAACGTATGCATCTGTTATCCCCCCAGAAAACATCATTATTAAACCTTGATTTTGTTTTTGAATATATGGTGATGGTAAAAGGCAAAAGTGAATAAGCTTGGTGATTCTCTTATTTTTTGGTTCTAGTTATGCAGAAATGGCAAAGGAAGAAAAGAACAAGATATCTCATAGGTACAAGTCTTTAGCAATGGTGAAATCTCACTTCAAGGAGGCTGGCTATGTGTTCCAGACAAATGATGATGATGCCATTTAGAGAGAAGCCAATCTTTTGAAGATTTGAAGCATTGATTCTTGTTCCCTATTCTAAGCTCCTTTGAGGATATCAATATTGTGTTTTTTTTCTTTTTCCTCAAATACAAGTAGAAACTATGGATTGAAAAAGGCATCGTTTTGGTTGTATCGTTCATGTTGTTCATTAAATACTCTTGACGGTGAGATTTGGGTGAATCTGGTAAAACCCATTCGACCAAAAGGCTGAAATAAGCAATGTTGGTTGCCAAAGTAAAGGGGATGATATAATGTTTCACATGATTTTCCGTTTGTGATCACTCTGTATTTATGAGAAATAGGTTTACGAATGGGATCCAAAGAGAGTAAAGAAAATCCTCATAACGTACAGGGCAAGGAACAGAGCCACTAAAAACCTCACCTCTAAAAGAAGAAAAAAAAGATCTGATCAACTGTTTTTTGGTTTGGCAATACATCATCACATGTTAGTAGTGTAACAGCTTTTCATTTACTGACTCTCAACAATTTTGTGGATTCGTTTCCTATATTTCACGATTGGGTTTGCTTTAGGTTGCTTTAAGAAATCAAAATCAATCTCATCGTCCATTAATGGAAACACGGCAGAGCCACAAGAAGCAAACAAAGCATAAAAACACAACGAGAATTGCAATAAAAATCAAAAGTTTTTCTCAATCAATCGTCTTGTAACAAATTTTTTTTTTGCTTATACCTAACTCGGAAAAAAAGACTCTAGAACTCAGGGAGTGAGATCCATTAAAACCAAAGGACCTTTAACAACTCCAAAACCAAAAGAAAACCATAAGAGATTTGTAGACTAAAAAGAAGGAAACCTTTCGAACAACGCTTCTGCGCTTGCTCCTCTTTTGTATTCCCACCTTTTTGAAGAAGAAGCAAGCCGAGGTTGATCAATTCCTACCACCGTGGAAGAAAACAAAGTGGGATATGACGAACAATGACCCCGAAGAGAAGAAGAAGAAGAGATAGTACTATATATGCACTTTCCAAAGATATGGGAAAGGGTTAGTTACTATGGTGTGGTTTTAGAGATAGCTAGCAAGGTCTGCCATTGCGGCAACCTAATGCTCCTGCAGTAGAGGTAATAGTGTTGACCATTGATGATGGTTTAGCTGCTAAGCTTGAGGCTCGTCCATAGCTAGCTGAAGCTCCTGCTCCTGATGCCCTGAAGAATGCTCCATTCAGTAGAAGATCTCCTTCCGACCTCCAATTCCACTTCTTCCACTCACTTGCATCCGTCTCTACTCTTTTCGTCACCTGTTTGATCCACATTTTAATCACGTATAAGAGAACTATACATAACAACTTCCTCTGTTTTAAGTTACGCGAAGATTTAAAAGAAACTGAACCTCCTTGGCGAAACGGTCCATGGGAGCTGCATATCTGTTTCCCTGACTGTTGATGGTTGGCTCTGCACTCCCACCAATGGCGTACATCTCCCAGTGTGTGTAGTCGTTGTTAACCACATGGAAATACCCATGTCTGCACCTGCCATCACAAAACCAGTCTCTACTATATCAGAACAAATGGTGTCTCTTATACACATACCCATGTCTGCACCTGCCATCACAAAACCAGTCTCTACTGTCAGAACAAATGGCAACTTTTAAGTCTATATAAGAAGTTGAAAACAAATAGTTTTATTACTTTACCTTGGCATCCTCTGAACCAGTCCTTTTCCAAAATGGTTGTAAGCAATGGTCACTTGCATCAGCTTGTCTTTTGTGTACGAGTCACTGTGCCCTAGCAACATCACCTCATTGTGGTGTGTAAAGTGGTTATTGGAAACGGTAATAGCAGTAGAACCCATGACAGCATCGACAAGGCCATCAGCACAGTGAGAGAGAGAGTTATGATCAATCCAGATATGAGACGATCCAAAGATAGAGACTGCATCACCATCAGCCATTGTCCTCCAACCAAAATGAGATGGCGAGCTTCTAACCATTGCGTTACCAGTAGGCTTGCAGTCATGAATGTGAAGACCATGAATGATGAAATTCGTGATATACTGGATAGTGATGCAAGCACCGTTAGCTATATGGACATTAGCACCACGACCATCAATGGTCTTGAAACTGTTCATGATCAGCTCTTGTTTCAGCTCTATCACCATGTCTCTTTTGAACACAATCCACAGAGGCTCCTCTTGGATAACGGCATGGCGAAGAGTTCCTGGTTTGGGGTTAACAACGTCCTCATCAGTCGGGTCAGTGACGACGTAGAAGCGTCCATCGCGACCACCAATTGCGTTCCATCCAAAACCGATCCCACAATCCGCGAGGCGTTTACGGTTCTTATGCCAGTTACGGTCACAACGCCAACAGTCATCGATTGGATTACCGGTTCCACAAGAGAAAAATCCAAGCTTTCTCCTTGCTGTGATGTTATGTTCACTCCTGAAAATCAAAACTTTGATAGATCAATCACACACACACATCCAAGTGAAAATGGTGAAAACAATTCCTGTTTTTTTTTTTACCGGAATCTACAGGCTGATTAAACATTTCAGCCGTCGTTATGTTTGTTCTTACCTAACGTAATAAATTCCGGATCCTTTTTTGTTGTTGGTTTATGATGTCAAAAAAGTAGTTGCCGGGTAAAAATCGATTTTTTTTTTTGTCCATTAATGTTCAGCTGGTGTAAAAACTAAAACAGACCAAACCGTAATATCCAATAATGATAAAGACTCAAAAACTAAATGCCACAAAAAGACGGTAGAAGCAATTGCCAAATCCACAAAATCCAGTAACAGAGATATAAAAGTGAATCGAATTAATTGAGGAAGCCGTTAAACCATTAAAAAGAGTTACAAAACAAAACAATGTCCGTGCGGAGTCTGACAATCGCGAGAGCGTGGTGAAACGACAATGTGTCAGTTTTATGCGAGGTATGGTTTCATGTCTGTACCTATCTACAAGGTTTAGGTGGTGTTGTAGCTTCACGACGAAAACTAAGGAGAGAGAAAGAAAGGTAACAGACAAAATTAAAGCAAAATTTTTTTTTTCCCCTCTTACCCTTATTTGATTAAAATTTTCAAATAAAACAAGATTTTTGTTCCATACTCATTAATTTTGCTTCTATGTTCTCTAATTAATTTCTCAAAGTTCACGTGTGTAGGGACTTGTCGTCTAAAATGCAATTTTTCCAGCGAACGAGGAATGCTTTATTCACAGCAAATTCCCGAGAAAATTAGAATTAATGCAATCACACAAAAGAGTAAGAGAGAGAGAGAGAGAGAGAGAGAGAGAGAGAGAGAGAGAGAGAGAGAGAGAGAGAGAGAAACTCACATCTGAACAAGCGTGGCGACTTCATCAGCAACCTTATCTGGATCAGTAACGGCGTGTTCTTCATTCAACTCGACACCTTTAAGCCTGCAAAAAGCCACAAATGACGCGACCAACCATAAACTAATTTTATTAACCAACCCAAAATAGTTAGCGCATTTAAGAAAAAATATTAAAAATCACTTCTGACACGTGGCAACATCGGGAAGCAAGTTAAAAAAGATATATGTACACGCGAGAGTAGAGCACAAACTGGCGCAGGAACAAGAATGAAAAGAAAACTGTACGTTTTAATGAAATTGACTAATTTACCCTTATTAGGAACCGTACGTTATTGTTAGCTTTATCATCATCGCCGGTAATTATTTACTGACGTGGAATATATGATAAATATTTCAAGTCTAGACTGGAGAGACAGAGCATGTGTGAGCGGCGATGAATGAATAAAAGTGAAAAAGGAACGGCTTAACGGATCCGAGGATCCACATTTCAACGGCTGAGATTGTTTGGTTAATTTTCCACTTTTATTTTTATTTTAATTTTAAAAACAAACATAAGAGGTTAAACCTAGCGGTTAAAAGCGCGTTTCATGTTTTGAGAGCGGCGGAAAAAAAAAAAATTTGGGATCGAGTTTTGTTTTCCTCTTTACCTGTTCGCCGCCATTGTTGAGCTGTTTTTTAAGCTCTGCAACTTCTCTGTTTTCAGCTTCCTAGCAAAATAATATACCGAAAAACAGAGCAGTTATTACGGAATCTGGAGTCTAAACTCAAAACTCTCACAAAAAGACTCGCACATCACTTAAACTCTGCGAAATCGTTAAATAAGGCTCAAATCCATGAGAAAACGAAGATCGTTGAAGTGGATTTTACAATCAGAGATGGAAAAATGTCAAAATCCTTCGCGGAAATGGAGAATGCAGCTTAAACGGAGGCTTAAAAACTACGCAGCAGAAGAAAAAAAAAAATCAGAGAAAGATGCGAGGAAGGAAAAATCGTTTAAGCGGATTTTTGAATCAGAGATGTAAAATGTCGAAATCCTTCGCAGAACATAGACAATGCAGCTTAAACGGAGTCTTAAGAACGACGCGAGATGCGAGATGCGAGATGCGAGGATGAAGAGAGAATCATGGCGAAGAAAGAGGAAGAAGGAGAGAGAAACCTGGAGTGATAGATTTCATTGTTCCGGAAAATCGCTGCGGTGACGGTGAGAGCTAAGACGACGAGTACGGCCAAACAAACCGAGGTCAATTTCTGAGATGACGACGCCATTGGAGCTTCTTAACGAAATTTTCTCTCACTTTTTCTCGGAAAATAAGCGGAGAGAGGAGAGAGAAGGTAGAAGAAGCAGAGACGAGTGACACAGATTAATGCACAATCTCCAAGGAAACCGTCTTCGTTATATATACGCAAAAAGCAACGTTGACGTTCCCCGTTAAATAAACGCCGCTACTTAACGGGAAGTCGAGTTGTGTTACTTTCTTATCTTTTAGGTCAGGTTAAAAGGTTAAAAACTATTAAGTTCACGTTTTCATAATTTCGCAATTTCACTAACCACCTTCACTGTCTCTGCTTTTCATGCTTGCCGTTTAGTCCCTAATTCTAACGCCGTAACTATAACTACACTCTCATAACTGCCGTAACCGCCTTATGTCTCATGTGTATATTGTTATCTTCAAACTAAACTAATTATAATTAAAATCTTTATGAAGAAGAAACCATTGATATTTACATTTCTCCATCAAATGTTATTTACTCTCACTAACTTCCGTTGTGCTTCCTAATCGAATGATGATTATTATCTTGTACCAGTCCAAAATGTAGTGAATAAATAAGAAAACATTTTATAGAGTAAATATTTTCTTTGTTTTGGATAAAACGTGAAAAGTTCAAATAAATATTTTAGTTGCACAGAGAAATTAATGATGTTGGTGTGATGATCAAATGTAACAAATTTATTATATCAAAGGTGTCTTAAAGATGTAACTGTAATGTAACAGTTGGAACAAATGTCTTAGACCTTTTATAAAAGAAAAAAAAACAAAGAAAAATGTCATAAACCTAAAAACAAAACAGTCAAAAATTTTAAATGTCAGGACACTGCAACTGGCGCCGGAGCTATTTCTGAACCCAAATTAAAGTTGAAACTTGAAAGCTCTTTAATTTCTTCGTTCCACACACTTTAATAGTAAAAATATTTTTACTTCTACTAGTATATTTTTAGTTTACTTACTTTTTTCCCGTGTAAAAAGTAAAAACTAAAAAATTGCTTGCTTTACTTCTTTACAGGTCGATGAAGACAAATCTCCATCAAAACAACACAAAATAATTTTTTTGACTACAAATGTGTAAAAATTTATAGTTATAATTTATATTTTAAATGGGCTAAACTGAATTAACCTAGCAAAAATTATATTTTTCTGGAATTTTAATTAAACTTTTTTCTGGTTAAAGGTTTTGAAACTGAAATTTTTTTTTAATAATTAAGCGATTAGTTGTAACATATTTGAATTTTCTACATTTTTAAATTTAATTTTTGGCCTATGCTACTAAATACATAAAGTGAGATGTATATGTGTTTACCGAAAAAGGAGACGCAAATGTTAAAAAAAAAAAAAAAAAAAAAGAAAAAGGAGACGCAGATGTGTGATTAGATTAATGGGAATGATGGGATGAACGAAATTAACTAACGGATTTAACGAATTAACGAGCTTGGAAATGCCACGTCAGCAAAAAGCAGTGTGTTCCGTACGGAAGCTAAATGGGTCACCACTGGTTTTATGCCGGAATTACAGGAATTTTTTTTTTCTCACTTGAATAATTAAGTTTCTGATGTCAAAATAATGAGTAATTAATTTTCTCTCGAGGAAACAAAACAAATTAGCTTTCTCAGGCACCAATTAAGGTGATTTGTTGGCTGATACCACATCATGCATGGTATGTTTTCGCCAAATATTAACCTGCATCGTGGATAATCATTTTAATCCGTAATCCATGCATCATACTAGTAAAATAATAATACATTTTTAATACTTAAAATGAACTATAATCAAATAAATTTTATGCTTTATACCATAAACTAGAGAATATGTATACGTAAGTTGGTACATATACATTGTTGTGTCTCCTAATTGTAATCATGTTGTACTCATGATTTCAACCAAACATAAATACATTTTTTGGGAATATCATTATTAGACATTATACTATACTATATATACTCAACTCAATCAATTCAAACTTTTAAGTTGAGTAAACATTAAGGATAAGATAAGTAATTGAACTGTACATAATTACTTTTTTTTGGTATATTCAATTACTTTTCCCTGATTTTTTGTTTGATTGTAATTTCAGTTAAATGTTATAATTAGTCAGTTTTGGCATTTTCTTAATTATTAGGCTTGGAAGAAAAGATTATACGAAGGAAAAGCTTACGTGATTGAGAGCTCGCTTGCAAATCAAAGTTCAGACTGAACTTGAAGGAAAACTCTACTCTCACACTAAACACTCTGTATACGGATCAGAATTTGATATCCACAATGATAGTACTCCCTCCGTTTCATAAAAAGTGTCGTTTTACGATTTTATTTTTGTTTCACTGTTTTACATTTTTAATGCAGAATTTTAAATAAAATTCTAGTTTTGATCCTACTAATTTAATATAGTAATTAAAAAGATAATTTTATTTAATGTGTGAACAAAAGATAAAACAAAACTTTTAATAGTTTTCTTAATTTATGTAAAATATGTCAAAGTGACATTTTTTTAAACGGAGTGAGTACAATTAAATCTTTTTACATATTATAGATATTATATTTTAAAACTAAATTTGATCTAATTTAAAAATTAGCAAATGATATGAACATGCATTTTTAAAAACTTTATAGATTTGTATGCAGTGTGAGTTTTTCCATACGATTTTTTTAGGTTCGAGTCTTGCTGTTGGTGAAGGAACTAATTATAAATCGAACTAGCTCCACGAGTGTAGGATACTTCTACAATGTTTCAGCTCAAACCGAGCTCGATTGCCCAACCAAACATTGCAACTTGTCAGACATAACACTCTATTTTACACTGTGCCAAACAGGCTCATGATGACAATAATAAATAACAAAATAAACGTTAACTCCTCAATCCCACCTTTGATTATGAAGACCAATATGCCTCCTTGATTTACACCAAGTATCATCATAATCAGAATTCTTTTAGCCCTCCAAACGATCGCTTGAAAAAACGTCAACGAAACTGTTTTTTTTTAAATCTCAGACTCTAATAATTCTCGACCAACTTTCAGAGCAATTTGCGGATGATTTATAACTCCGATTGATGAACTTATGAATCCCTTGAATTCGATGAAGCGAGATCTTTCTATAGACACCCTTAATGCAATCTGAATCATTATGGTCGTTCAAGAATTCGTCATACTCGCACACTGGTTCTAGATGCACACTGCACATATACGGTTTGCGAAAACAGCCGGGAAATTGGCGTTTATGGAAATATTAAACTCGGGACTTTCCATAGATAGATAGATCCGCTCGTGGGTCAATTCGTAGATCTTTCTTTTGTTATCCTCTTCTTATTTTCTCAGCCACACCTCTTCTTCTCTTTTTATTCTCCCTCTTTTTCCATCTCTCGACAAAACCCACAAAATATATTTATGGTTTTTCTTAATTGGGCTTTTTTAGACTTTCATTAACTTTGAAGAATTTGGGCTTCGGAAACACAAGTGAATAAAAGGAAAAAAAAAAAAGAGGGGAAAGAAAATTATTTGAGTTTTGATATAAAACTTTTTTTTTTTTGTTTTGGACAACTTAATGGATTAGATTAATAAAAGCCCAAATGTCTTCAGCCCAATACAGAAAGAGGGAGATGAAGAGCTGCTTTTGCCATAGCATCCGCCCGAGTGTTTAACGATCTAGAGACATGCGAAAATGAAAGAGAATTGAAGCATACAGATAGGTGTTTGATAAAACTTTCTATAATACATAAATTTATGAGTATAGTTTCCAACCACAACAGTACCATACTAGTGATCAAAGATGTGAACCAAGGAACACATGAAGAACCGAGAAGAGGTAGAACCAGGCCCGGTTCTAAGCATGTGCTTAAGGTGCATTTACACAAGGTCCACATGTTTTTTTGCAAAAATTGGTTAGATTTTAGGGCTTTTTAAAAAAAAATTAGGGTCCATTTTTTTTCAAATTCTATTTGTTTAACTTATAAAAATAAAAAATTGCATAGGGTCCATTAATATTTTGAGCCGGGCCTGGGTAGAACCTGGCCAAATTGTTAAGGTCAGTCCACTCGAATGACTCTCTCTTCCTTTAATTTAACCCACAATTTGTAGCTCCCATTCATTTGTCTTTGGCGAAATTCGAGTGAGATGATTGAAGATTTTAAGATTGCGTAGAATAGATGACGTCTTCCAGATCGACGTACCGATCCACAGCACAAATGTGAACCCGGGTGGGTCACAAGGTCCTTGAAGATGGACAGAAGGTAAGATATCTGATGAATTCATTTCAAGGTAAAAAGTAAATTTTTTACCACATAAACACTTTTTTTTTTTTACTTCCTTTAGTAACCGTAGGTTGAACCTTAAACAACACGTATTTTTATTCAAAATATAGAAATCTTGACAGAGTAATGAGTGCACCGTGCACGTACAACAAAGCTATATAGAATATGTTTATAATTAACAAAGAATGCTTCAAACGATGGTGTTTAAGTCTTCGGAAATCAGCTCGCTTTTGAGTTTTGGTGTTTTCTTCTGCTTAGTACGCTTCCACTTCACGTAGAGTACAAGCAGATAAAAGAGGATTCCGAATACAACCACCAGAAGCATGAGTAAGATTATCACTGGGAGTACACCGAAATAGCTGCGATTATCAGAGCTGCTATTACCAGAAGAGTGTTACGTGTTCCGTCTGACATGCCACTCCTGTAACCTGCTATTCCCGTAAAGCAGTATTCCGAGAAAGTGATCGATTTTCTCAGGAAGACAGAGGTTTTCTTAACTTTGGAAAGAGAATTCGCGCTCTTACCACCCGCATTTTGTATAAGTTTCTCCGTATCTCTGTTCATGTGACGTGGTCCATTGGCTCGCAAAGCATCGAGGGCTGTCATACCACTTTTGTTCTGGATGTTCCGGTTCAGTGACATGCATTTCAGCAGCTGTTTTACTGCCTGTGTATATAAATGTTTCAAGACAGCCTTTTATTAGACAAATCAAAGTCTCTTAACACAAAACGTTTCAACGAAGATGACAGTGTGTGCATTTAGAGAAGTTTTACTCTATAACATGTGTTCCTACTCTTTGTAATTAAAGTTGTCTTTTAGAGCTAGTTGTGATACTTGACATAATATTATTATGAGTTTATATATATATAGACAACTGTAATTAAGGTCTCTTATTAATAGTATGTGATTATCTTGGATCACATTTTAAGTATATATACTAGTATAATAATTAAGTTATTAGGCTTAGCAGTGATTAATTACCGTCCAATAGCAATGATTACGGATCAACCACTTAAACACCTAGGATAAAAGTACAAAGAAAGGTAAGAACATGCCTGGTGATTATTCTTGTATGCCGCTAAGTGCAACGCCGTGTTTCCGTCACGATCGCATCGGTACAAGACGTGATTCTCCGTGGATGAAGCATCAGCTTTGCGCAATCGTTGAAGCCACCCTCTCAGAACTTTGAGCTCTTCGTATCTATCGTTCATAACCGTGATGTGCAAAGCAGTTTCTCCTTTTACATTCGCATCTCTAATGCTCTCAAGACATACCAGGAGAAACTCTGTAAGAAGATCGACGTCACCTTTTTGTACCACAAGATGCAGCGGTGTCATACCTGTCCTTATGGAAAAATCAAAAATATCTCGCGTTAATAAGTAACTTTTTGTTCTATGTTTCAAATATTGTTTATTTCTTAACCTAGCAAAAGCAAAAACAAAAACAAGAAGTTTGGGAACAAAAACAAATAGTATGAATTAAGATTTTGAAGCAATTAATACCTCCTATTCCTCCAATACGAACAAGGCTGGGATCAAACTTAACTAGCTCTAGAGCTAACTCAACTTGGTGGTTTTCCACAGCCAGATGCAGAGGACTAAACCCATCCGCGTTCAATTTATTGGCAAAAGATGGCTTCAGAATCATCAGCTCCATCGCCAAGTCTATCTTCCCGGTAGATGAAACTTCATGGAGAGGAGTGTGGGTGAATGGTAAAACGTCTCCGTTTTGAAGAATACTCGGTTCGTTTTGAATAAGAGAATGTAGAGCATCAACGCTACCCGACTGAGTAACCCTAAGCAATCTTGGATCCATACTCACAAAGAAAGAAAATTAACTCTAAGGACCCGTTGAAGAAGAAGTACTGATACTCAAAGCATTGTAGTTCATCAAATTTATAGGAAACTACATTATGTTTACATAAATTTTCGAGTATTGATGAGTCTATTGACTAAACTTTTTCGTAGAAAGAAAAAAACACAAAGTTATGTGCTACCAACATAATGGGAGAGTCACCGTGTCCACGCTAGCCGCTAGGCTACAACATAGTAATTGACTTTAGTGAGAAGAGCTGTAAGGACCCGTTGAAGAAGAAGTACTGACACTCGAGGCATTGTAGTTCATTAAATTTATACGAAACTACATTATGTTTACATATTCTTTCGAGTATTGATGAGTCTATTGGCTAAAATGCTTCGTAGAAAAAAAAACACAAACTTAGGTGCTTCCAACGTAATGGGTGAGTCAGTGAGTCCAAGAGGCTACAACATAATTGACTTTAGTGAGAAGAGCTGTAATTATTTTTTTTACTAGGCCTTTTTTATCCGCGCAACATAATTAATATTTTATTTCTTTACTAGGCTTTTTTTTATCCGCGCTAAGCGCAAAATTATATTTACTAATTTGATTTAATTATTTTTTTGTTATTAATTTTTAAATAATAGACATATAGAAATTGTATTTTAAATATAATGTATCATTTTTGTCTAATTGTATTTGTTTGTAAAACTGCAAATTTTGTTAAGTAAAATAATAATAAATTAATTAATTTTTATTAATTAAATAACTAATTTATTTAAAATACTAATTTGTTTTCTGAACATGGTTGGGTTATATGTCATGTGTGTAGAAATATTAATAGAAAAAGAATAATTGACATTTTAGAAAACTAAACAAAACATTTCTTTAATATATATGCTTATATCGTATTTTTCAATATCTTTTCTTATTTTTTGTTAAAAATCAAGTAACTTTGATAACATATCGCTCAATTGCTAATATGCAGAATGAGATTCAGACATGAGACAATTGAAGAAAAGGATCGAGATATTAGGAACAAAAAGCTGCATATAACTTTGTTGGGAAGTTGCAATGATCAAGGCAGATTCTTGTTTCTTTATCGGGTTTTCCACATGTTTTATATTATTATTATTATTTTTTATCATTCAAATCAATTTTATCTGCTATTAGATGATTCATTTTTCAATCTTTAGGATGGTGTGGAGTTTTCGAATCATTTATCATTATACTAACTCATGTGTGCTTTCTCAATATTATGATTTGAGTAGCCTGTCTAGGTTTTGCAATTTGCGTTTAATTCACAACACTACCATACTTTATTATTTAAATAAAATTCTCTAAGGTGTAACTCATGTGTTATTTATGTGGGTTCAAATATCGGTAGTAGCTATATATATATAAAATCAGACTTTACTACTTGTTGTGTTTCAACTAGAGAGTTACTTGTGTAGTGTTTTCAAATATTACTTATATTTTTTTGGCTGCATATAAACTAAACTGCTAATACACTATTGTGGATGTTTTTGATTATACCATTTAGCTATATCTTTACTTGAATGACATGAAAGATTAATTTGTCTACATAGTGTTCAATTTTTCTTTGTATTAAGTAAAGACTCACTATGAGTGTATGGTTTTTATATATTTTACTTTGTATATTTTTATGTCTAATAGACTGTTTTTATCTTTTGAAAATGTCTATATGATAGCTTAATATCCGGATTTTGAATTTGATATTTCATAGTAAACATTTGATGAGCTTTAACTAATATTTGGATTTTTTTAATATGACAGAAAAAGAGTAGTAAACATTTGATAAATTTTAACTAACATTCAATAATATTTTATTTATTGAGATAAGAGTAGAAATAGTATAGTCGATGTAGTTTTCCAGTTTATTAAATTTACAAATGTGTGTAGTAGTGAAGCTGGTATGGCTTTGCAATAGATAGTATTTTTTACTTTATGCAAAATTAATAAATTATATTAAGTAGATACACTGTATAGTAAATAATGTTTGTTTATTTTTTTTGTAGTATTATATGGAGATTTGTAAAAATATGCCAAACCTATTTTAAAATTTGATAGTTGCTATAAATAAAATATGATCTCTTTTCTGTATATTACTTTGTATATTTATAACATACATAGTATATCAGTGTAACCCACATATCAAGAAGACGTATCAAGAAGACGTAAGCAATGACGTATGTAATGACGTATCAAGAAGACGTAAGCAATGACATATACAAGTACTCAGAAGTGTCGGTACCACTACTGGACGACACGTATCAAGGCGCACTCGCTTAAGTGTCAGTACCACAACTAAACGACATGTATCAACGCCACAACGCCTTCCCCTCTCCTATAAATACCCACCTCTACCAAACGGAGAAAGCACGAGCATTTTCAGCATCTACTTCTCTCACTAAAATTATCTCTCTACAAAAACGCTCTCAAAGTTTTTACTTTCAAACTTTGTAATCTTCAAAAATCTTATTTCAATCTTTAAGCTTCAAACAATAAATCTGTAAGTTTATAAACAAAGTTTTAATAAAAATGTTTACTGTAGCAAAGTATTATTCACTTTTACAGTTCATATTAAGAATATATTAAAATGGTAGCAGAGCCTAAAACTTTCCAAAGTTTTCAAATATAAGTTAATCCTTTTGATGCAAGATATTGCAAAGTTTTATTTTAAAAGCGTTTTCAAAAGCTAGACCTCTGTTCTCATCCTATCTAAAACTCATTCTAGTCCGATCCCAAACCAGTCAACCAAAAACACTATTACTATAGTGTTCCAAGCAGCAAGTCCAGAAAGGCCGTAAGACCGTTGGCAAGCTCAGTTGTGTCTTCGTAAAAACTGGTTAGTATCACCCTAGTATGTGTTTAAGCTTAGTCTGAGTCCTGGCGTCATCCTTTAGAAAGCTTTTTAAACCAAAACATGCAGCATCATCATCAAATAATACAATTAATTCAAGAGAAATTATATCAAAAATAACCTCTTTCGATCAAGAATTATCAAAAGATAAATTACCCCATATTAATTCAGAAACAATATATCAAATCGGAACTTTTGATTTTAGAACCGCTTATTCAATAAAAGAACATGAACAAACTTTATCTTTACAGAATGAGTTTGAAGAAATAAAACTATTATCGTCAATTGCTTTAGACAAGTTTAAACAAAAAGGATTTAAATATTTCCATTTTAGACTTGTCCAAATAGCAATAAAACCTCTATCAAGAACTGGTATTGATTCACCAATACTCATGTTATTAAGAGACAAAACACTGCTAAAATTTGAGGATTCGCTTCTCGGAGCAGTCCAATCAAATTTACATAATGGAGCAGTTTATTTCAACTGTGCCCCTAACTTCCAAGTAAGTTTACAAGATCCACCAATACTCAATACGTTAGGACTAAATGTCCAATTACTGGCACTAAATTCCAAAATGAAAGACACATATACTTATTACTTTATCGAATCTATTTTAAACAATCAACATCTGAAATAACAAGGGCTGAGGTTGAAGCTAAAGGATGTATTCAGACTTTTGTGTAGTTGCTTGGGTAGTTTTGGGAGTGGAGGTTGAAGCTTGAGTAGATGGTTGAGTAGTAACTGCTTTTTTATATGATAAGGGTGGATATTCGGCAAGGGCCGAGAAAGTGTTTTGAGTAGCCAAGGGCTTACCTTCAAGATGTGGTTGATTCTTGATATAGTCTGATGTTGTCATCGGTTTCTTTTGCTTATGATCTGTCATTTTGAATATATTTTAATTGGATACCGTTTGATTTTTCCTGCAAATATTCTCTTGTTAGAAAGTCGGATAAAGAATTATTTTCACCCTTAATGTATTGAATATCAAAATCGAATACTGATAAAATAGCTTGCCATTTGGCAAATATTTGTTTTCAAACTAGGTTTCTAACATCTTTTTGTAATATTTCTTTTGCTGACTTAGAGTCGACTCTTAATAAAAATCTTTTGTTTATTAAATCGTCCTGAAATTTTGAAATACAGTTTACGATTAAAAGGACTTCATTTTTAACAGTGGAGTAGGATTGTTGGGGACCTATCCAGACTCCAGAGTGAAATCTAACTATAGATTCCTGTTTGGATTCATGTAGTTTATGCTTAAGGATACCTCCATAACCTAATTCTGAAACATCGGTTTCTACTATCATATCCGCTTCAAGATTTGGTAGAGAAAGGCAAGGAAGGGTTTTAACCTTTTCTTTGACTTGTTTGACTAGGTTGGTATGGACACTAGACCAGGGTTTTGGATTCTTTTGGAGACGGTGAACTAATGGTTGAATGGTTTTTCTAAGATTGGGTAGAAAATCTAAAACATAATTCAAACAACCTAGCAACCTTTGTAGTTGGGGTTTCTCTCTTAATTCGTTAGGAAACTTATCTGCAAATTCTATAGATCTTGATATTGGTGTAATCGTTCCTTGATATAGATTATGACCTAAGAATCTTATTTTAGTTTGAAATAAATGCATTTTCTTAGCTGATACGACTAAGCCTTGTTTTTTTACAGTGTTTAGGATAGATTACTAAAATATTGATCCATTGAATTTGAATAGATTAAAACATCGTCTATGTAAATTATCATGAAATTTGAATAACCATTGAATATATCATTCATTATGTGTTGATATTCAGAAGGTGCATTTTTAAGGCCGAAAAGCATTACGTTCCGTTCGTAATGGCCGAAGGGTACAGTAAATGCAGTCTTGTATTTATCCTTTGCTGCTATTTGGATATGCCGAAATCCACTTTTCATATCAAATTTCAAATAGATTTTTGCATTATATAATCTTTTTAATAAATCACGTTTTTTGGGTATTGGATATCTAATCCATTGTAAAACTTCGTTAAATGGTTTATAATTGATTACAAGTCTTGGTACTCCACGTTCCTTTTCTGCTTGATTATTAACATAGAAAGCCGAACAACTCCAAGGAGATTTGGATGGCCTAATAAGTTTTTTCTTAAGTAGATCGTTGATTTCTTGCTTACAAGTTTCTAGTAACTCCTTATTCATTTGAATAGGACATGCTTTTGTTGGTATTATTTTTTCATTAAAATCTTTAATATAAGGAAGCTCGACACTATGTCGTTTCCTTTCCCAAAATGCATTTGGTAAATCAGAACATACTTGATGTAATAAATCATTTTCTAAAGATTTTATTTTGGTTACTATAAGAGGTATTTTTAATTGTTCCTCAATTTTCTTATGAGTTATTTCATCTTGTAAATGATGAATGTGGTCTTGTTTACTTTTAATTAGGTTGATTGTTTTTTGAATCGTATTAGTTTTCATTGGGGATAGAAATGCAAATAATAATTTTGATCCTACTATTTTAATTGTTATTCCTATTTCGGTTACCTTAAATGGATAAATTTGGGTAAAGAATGGAGTGCCTAAAATTACTTTTAGTGCATGGTAATTTATATTGTACTCGTAGATTACTACCGTTTGCGCCACTTAGGCGTTCAGTGATTTTCTCGTAGTACCAATTCCTTCACGGATGCAGTTATAATCTGCTCGGTATATCCATTAATGCAATGATATTTAATTTGAAATCATTACCTATATGCAAAGTGATTTTGGTATACCATTTTTGATAACTAATTTTATTAATTATCTGAATATAATCTTCATTATTTTGTATTTCTTCGTCATTATTATCTTCTAGGATTTGTTTACTTGAAGAAGTATTATTGCCATTTTTTATTACTACTATCTTGCATCTATTTGTAATTGTTTTAATTCTTGTTGATTAATAATTATTTGTAGGTCTTTGATTTGAGATTTGAGTTGTTTAATTTTATTTTGTAATTCACATGTAGTTACTTGTTTAGATAAGCTTTGGGTTGGATATTTTTCAATTATCTTATTTAAACTAAAAGGTTGTGGTGTATTTAATCGATATTCTTGATTTATTATTTCTATTAATTTTATTAAGTATTCTCTTTTTAAATCTGGATCATCGATTTAGTCTATTATATCCAATACAATTGCTTATCGCTATCGTTAGTTATTACATTGATTATTTTGAAATTGTATAAAGTGTTAGATAATTCTTGGAATTCTGAGAAAGCATCACTTGAATTTTCTATTTCATTTATTGAGTAATCACTATTATTACTTTCTTCTGAAATTTCAGATTCTGAAGTTAATAATAGTTTGGCTAATTTTTCTTTGATATCTGGTTGATCTTGGAATATTTCGTTTATCTTTTTCTTCATTTTACATCTGTGGACCCATGTCCTGGTCTTTTACCATTCCAACAGACTATGTCTTTTTTATTTGATTGGAACTTGTTTTTTTGAATATTTTTTTTGAATAAAATTAATTATTTGATTTTTTATTAAAATTGTTATGGTTTCGATGATATCTGTTATTTTTATAATATCTTATATTATTAGATCTTCGTTGTCTATATTATAAACGTTTAGTTCTTGAGGGTGGGTTAAGTTGTTGTTTAAAACCATATTGTTCGCAGAATGCGCCCATGGTTAATTTAAATTTAAACTTATCATTACGGGTTTTTTTATCTTTTTGTTCTTGACATAACATTAATCCTTTTTTTTTAACGAATTCAAACAATTGACCATAAGTAATAGTATTCCAATTAATAGGCTGCCCTCCAGCAAATTCTTTTAATTTATTGATTATTTTGTCTGCAAAGAACGATGACAATCCAGAGATAAACCGTTCTTTCCAAAATGGTTGATTACAATCTTTTCTTTGAAATATATTTGTTATAAAGATATCTTTATACCCTTTAAAGTCTCCTAGAGTTGGACATCTTAAATTTGCTAGGACTAATGTTTTACTTTCTATTTCTTCATTTGGATTACCAATCAAATACCTTGTTAATGTATGTATTAAAACTTCTACAGCATTTAGTTTTTCTTGCTCTGTGATAAAACCTTCATCATCTTCTATTCTTATTGTTTCAACATGGTTAAGAATTTAATTTTGTTTAATTTCATCTAAAGAGTTCCACCAATATTTTAATGTTCCATTAAATCCGGTTACTAATATCTTGTCTATCTTCATGACCTTTAGCTTTATATGCTATAGATGCCATGCCCATTTTTTGAAATAGATTCATCATTTCATATTCAGAATGACCATCAATATTCCATTCGATTACACCATCACCGGTATAAACATTACTGGAAATTTTATGATGTTCCTCGAATAATAAATCAGGTGGAGTATGTCTTTTGTAATATGATTGATTTGATCTCATTATGTGATTTCTTATTCGATTTACTTCTTGATTATTTTCTGATTGTATAGATGATTGTATAGATTCATTATCGTTTTCATCTATTATGTTAATTCATTTTCCTTTATCTATGTTTTCTATTCTTTTAAGAATTGATTTCATCATTTCATTCTCTCGGAATATAATTTTTCTTGTTAATGGTTTAAAAATAGGTGTAGATACTGATGCGAAAAGATGTTGAGTAGATATTTCTTTAGATATAATATTTTTGTTTAATATGTTGTCAATATTATCTACTTGTTTAGAAATTGTATGTAATAGTTGACTTTGATAATTATTTTATTCATAAATTGATTTAATATCTTGCATGACAATTGGATCTTTATATGTTTTACTTGCTCCTGTTTTAAATGGTGTAGCTATGACTAGTCTACCAAAAGTATTTATTTTTAAATCCTTTAATGGTGGATGGATCGATTTGACCTTATCACCAATTACTTGTTCCCATACTTGACTTAAGGCTGAATTCATATTTATTGATTTGAAGGGATAATCTATATTTTTTTTCTATTGAATACGATTCAAACCATGTGAAGAGTGGGATATCTGTTTCTTTTAATATCATATACTTATACCATTTTTCTCTAAATTCTTATGTTTCTTGTTCAGAGAAGGTTTTGAAATACCATTTTCTTTTATCTTTATTTTTTTTTGAATAAAGATCTTTTTAATGTATTGCTTATCGATTTCATAAGCTTTAAGTATTACATTTATAGAACCAGTTTTAAAGTCTGAATGTGTGGGTGATGTTGGATATAGATTTTGTTCTGGTTCAGCAATTGGTGCTTTGAATATAATTGGATAATATTGATTAATGTTTTGATTTACACTTTCTGTTTCTGAATTTGTACTAGATTTTTTAGTACGATACGCAGAAAAAGATGCTCTAGAATGATAAGAACTTATTCTGGGTGGTATTGGGTCTTTCATAGAACCAAATTGTAATAATATTTTTCCATCTTGTTGTTCTATTATTTAGGCCTGGGAATTATAACCGAACCGAATTGGCCGAACCGAACCGAACTGAATTTTTCGGTTCTCGGTTCTAGTTCGGTTCTAGTTCGGTTCTGTTCGGTTTTACTTTGAAAATTAGTTCGGTTCTCGGTTTGTTCGGTTCGGTTCTGGGAACCGAACGGTTAACCAAATTTTTTTTTTTTTTTTTTTTTTTTTAACCAAACCATACCAAACTATACCGAACCGAAGAACCGAATTACCCGAAAATACCCGAAATATCCGAATTTACCCGATTTTACCCGAATTTAACCGATTTTAACCGAATTTAAACCAAAATTAAAAAAGTTCGGTTAGTTTCGGTTTTTAAAATTAATAACCGAACTACCCGAGAACCGAACTAACCGAACCGAATTATGTTTCGGTTAGTTTCGGCCAACTTTTCTAAAACCGAACTATCCGAAGAACCGAACTACCCGATCCGAACTACCCGAAATAACCGAACTCGCAGGCCTACTATTATTCATGAAATACTTCTTTGTTCAAAATTTCTTATTGGTTGCGTTATATCAAGTTTCCATTTATCTGGAATAGTTATTTTATTCCATTTTAACTGTTTAGGTGCATAAGTAGCACTTGGTGTGTCCTTACTATGGACTGCGATTATAGTAGTTTCCCCTTTATCGTCTTGTAATAAAAATTTTGGGTTAAATTCAGATGTTGATTGTTTAAAATAGATTCGATAAAGTAATAAGTATCTGTGTCTTTCATTTTGGAATTTAGTGCATGTAATTGGACATTTAGTCCTAACGTATTAAGTATTGGTGGATCTTGTAAACTTACTTGGAAGTTAGGGGCACAGTTGAAATAAACTGCTCCATTATGTAAATTTGATTGGACTGCTCCGAGAAGCGAATCCTCAAATTTTAGCAGTGTTTTGTCTCTTAATAACATGAGTATTGGTGAATCAATACCAGTTCTTGAAGAGGTTTTATTGCTATTTGGACAAGTCTAAAATGAAAATATTTAAATCCTTTTTGTTTAAACTTGTCTAAAGCAATTGACGATAATAGTTTTATTTCTTCAAACTCATTCTGTAAAGATAAAGTTTGTTCATGTTCTTTTATTGAATAAGCGGTTCTAAAATCAAAAGTTCCGATTTGATATATTGTTTCTGAATTAATATGGGGTAATTTATCTTTTGATAATTCTTGATCGAAAGAGGTTATTTTTGATATAATTTCTCTTGAATTAATTGTATTATTTGATGATGATGCTGCATGTTTTGGTTTAAAAAGCTTTCTAAAGGATGACATCATGACTCAGACTAAGCTTAAACACATACTAGGGTGATACTAACCAGGTTTTACGAAGACACAACTGAGCTTGCTAACGGTCTTACGGCCTTTCTGGACTTGCTGGTTGGAACACTTTAGTAACAGTGTTTTCAGTTGACTGGTTTGGGATCAGACTAGAATGGGTTTTAGATAGGATGAGAACATAAATCTAGCTTTTGAAAACGTTTTTAAAATAAAACTTTGCAATATCTTGCATCAAAAAAGGATTAACTTATATTTGAAAACTTTGGAAAGTTTTAGGCTCTCCTACCATTTTAATATATTCTTAATATGAACCGTAAAAGTGAATAGTACTTTTGCTACACTAAACGTTTTTATTAAAACTTTGTTTATAAACTTACAGATTTATTGCTTGAAGTTTAAATATTTTTCTTCTTCGTATACAATTTTACTCTAATGAGAATTATGTGATTGGATACAATCTTACTATAATGTGAATTATGTGATTGGATAGCATCTATTGGTTGAACCTCCAAATGATACATCACGTGATTAAACATGATGCTTCGAGCATAAGAAATGACCCATTTATCTCTTCAATTAAAAGAAATGATAAAACCTAAAAAAAAGAATGAGAAATGAGTTGTATTCATGTAAATTATTTATTTGTTATAAACTAATGTGAAAATGTTTAATTATATATATGCAGATGAGGCTAAGGGCATACCACACCAAGCGGGATTAGGACACTTCTATCACATATTCTACGAAGGTTGTCTCACGGATCATGAAGTTGGAGACGATGAAGAAGCCTCGAGACTTTACCCTGATGTGAAGTACACTCGTATGGATGAATATTTGAAAATATTCGTCTAGTTTGGTCGACTCAAAATACATACAAATAAAACACATCATCATTACTAAGTTTTCTTTCTTATTTTTCAAGTTTTGTTTTTCTGTATTAATTTGAAATTCTAAGATGTAATAATAATTCTGCAAATGACTTTTTTTGCCGACACTGAAGGTTTTTTTTTTGTTAACAACTTCAAGTTTTTTTTTGTTTTTTATAATTACGTTGAATTTTTTTTAGGTAAAAACAAATTTATCTAACTTTTGTTATTGTCTCTGAGCCGTCAAAAACAATATCACTAGACAAACAATCAAATCAGAAAAGTTTTTTTTCGTCCCGTGGTTGACCGAATGGTTAATAAATATTTTTACACTAACAGGTGTGTATATCTTTGTAGAACAGATAGATTATCTATTTGTAATAAAAATAATATTTTCTAACGATAAAAAAAAAACACAATAAAACCATGATCAATGACGACAACGGCACTCAATCAGAATCTGATTCTATTATAGGTTTTCGTAATGATCAAATTTCTCAAAATCAATCAAAAATAAAAACTAAAAGAGGTAATTTTGATTACCTCAAATGGCTATCCGAGCAAGATTTTATTTTCCCTCCGTTGTTTCGTATGGTCCATACGGAGAGTCTTTCAAGAGAACATACCTTCTCTTTAACCGGTACCAATATGACTCAAACCCTGGTGCAACTCAAATTTTATGCCGAGTCACACAACCACTCTGCCTTGGTTCGAATTGGTGTCCGTATAACAATTTATTTTCTACTTTAAGGTTAATTTCCAGTTTTATACACAAAAAAATAAAATAAAAAAGAGAGATAAAAAATTATCTTCCCGCCATCTGTACTTATTGCGAAGCGAGTGGTAAATAATCGTAGCTTTTTTTATTCGCGAGTTTATATTTTATATTATCCTCTAATTTCTTTCTTCTCATGGCTTCTTCTTCTCTGCCTCTCTCTCTCCCATTTCCTCTCGGATCTCGTAGAAGCACTCGAGCTCTACCTTTCAGATGTTCCCCTCTCTTTCTTTCCCCTCCTACTTCCTTCGTTTGCCTCTCCACTCAAAATCCCTCCGGCTACGACCGCGAAGAGGTACGGTGGCTCCGGGAAGAGCAGAGGTGGATTCGCGAGGAGCAAAGATGGATTCGGGAGGAACAGAGGTGGATACGCGAGCGCGAAGCTCTTCTACGGGAGATTTCGGATCTCCAGCTCCGGATCCAAACCCTAGAGTCTCGAAATCCGCAGCAGGGGAATTCAGTTCCCGATACGATCTCGAGCATCGCTGCTTTGCTTCAGGTTCTGAAGGAGAAGAATCGGATTTCGGAGAGCGGGTCGAGTGTTACGCCGATGGTATTGGAGAATACGAGAGAACACGAGGAGGAGGAGGAGGAAGAGGAAGAAGAGGAGGAAGTGAAGCGGGTGATTGTTGAGGAGAAGGTTAGGGTTTCTGAGCCGGTGATGAAGAAGAAGAGGAGGACATTGAAGGTGGGAAGCGAAGGCGAAGAAGTTCAAGCGATGCAGGTCTGCTAGCAAAAAAAAAAAAAAAAAAAATTCTTCTGTCAGTTTTAGAACAAAGGCGAGTAAATCCGAAATTAATCTAGTTGCGTTAGTATTGGTTCTATCATCACTGGCAAAAAAGCTGAAATTGATTCACTTATAGAAGATGAATGTTCAATTCAAAGATTAGTCTGATGATTTGATATTGTTTCATGTTTCATGTTTCATCATCCTTCGCAAGATTAGGCTAATGAATGATTCAAAATCGAAACAATTGTGAGATTTCTTTCAGTTGAAAGTGTTTGGAGATTGAAACCCTTTTGATGATTTTCTTTTGTGGTTTTTCTTTTCTCCATGTGATAGGAAGCTCTGCTAAACTTAGGATTCTATTCGGGGGAAGAGGACATGGAGTTTTCCAGCTTCTCAAGTGGGACAGCAAGTGCTGTGAAGACTTGGCAAGTATGTCTTTGTAGATATATCTCACCTTTGATTTCTCGTGTGGTGATGCGGTTTTTGTGTTGCTGAGGGGATTTTGGTTTTGCTTTTAAAAAGGCATCACTTGGCGTCCGTGAGGATGGGATAATGACAGAAGAGCTCCTTCAGAGGTTGTTCATGGATCAAATAACGGATGAACATATAGAGAAAGATAAGGACGAAGCAAGTACAATGAAGAAAGAGGTAAAAACTGGAACCACTACAACTTGATGTGGAGACTTTGTATATGCCAAATACTTTTAGCTATGTGGTCTCTCTAGTCTCTATGCTCCGGTATGTTCCTTGGATTGTGTGCTTTGACCTCACAAGAGTGTCAATTGCTATCTTCTTACCTTCTTAGCTCTGTCCTTTAGATGATAATTCTGTTGCTAGCGAGCTTTGTTACGAATCTTCAAGTGTCTAATGAGAGTCTTAGAAACAATTGACAAAAGGGGAAAATGCTACATAATCTTGTTTGAGCTATTCTTTCTGCTGAACAGTTCTTTTTCATCTCTCTTGATCAAGGAAGCTGGTAATGGAGCGGTATCTACTTCAGTGAGACAAGTCTCTGAGAAGCAGAAGTCAGTTATAAAAGATCAAAGTGACAGAGAACCTGAGGTTTCTCAACATCGCGTTTTCCTTCTCGGAGAAAACCGATGGGAAGATCCCTCGAGGCTCAACAAACAGGTAGACGGAAGTAAATCCACAGATACCAAAACAAAGTGCGTCACTTGTCGAGGAGAAAGTCGATTGTTGTGCCTAGGTAAGAACCCTTCTCGATCCTGTTTAGGTCAAAAATAATCGGTTCTTTGAATGTTAAGAAGGAAAACTAAAATCTGTTTTTAGCAAACTAAGAGTGCTAATGGAAAACCAAAATCAGCAATTTTTGGTTCAGCATGATCGATATTCTTAGTAAGCACTCCACGGTTGTAGTAGATTGATTTATTACATCAAAATGAAAAGTTGATGTGGATCTTGGTTGATGTAGAGTGCGATGGAACCGGTGAACCAAACATTGAGCCGCAGGTGAGTAAAATCAAAAACGATCCTGCTTTGATTATGTTTATGTGTATATCCCAAGTAGCCTAAAGCAGAGAACTTCTTCTTCAATGTTGTTGTATGGTTTTAGTTTATGGAGTGGGTTGGTGAAGATACGAAGTGTGCGTACTGTGAAGGTCTTGGCTATACTGTTTGCGACGTCTGTGACGGCAAAACAACTGCATAATCAAGGTTTATGTTTTATACACAGAAACATTTACTCAATTATGTAATCAATGTACAAACTCTTCTATATATCACTTTGAGCGACAGTTAAGCGATATAACATTTTGCACAAATCTTTGAAAAAAGTCGATATGTATCAAATAAACAAACTATTCTCCTTTAGCTCCACAAACTTTTAAGAAACAAAAGACTCTAGTTACACCATTGTTAGGACATTTGCGATAATCAACTATAGTTACTTCTAGTGCCAATCAACAATGTCTCCGAACGTGGTCGAACCAACTCCTTCCCACACTTCACTATGTCCGACTTCCTCTGAGTCAACACCTTCCATGTCATTATCCCAAAACCCTGAACCATTTGCATCTGTTGGGAAGTTTTACAAGTAATGATGAGTTTTGTCTCAAGTGAGAGAAAAAAAAAAAGTTGATTGAAACTTAGTGTCACTCACAATGGTTATATGCAGGTCTCTGCTTCTTGCTACTGTCGTTGCTTTCTCTTCCTCTTTTCCTTTGCATTGGCTTTTTTGATACTTTTGAGTTTCCTCCAAAGAGTATAACAGTCTTTCCCGTTCTATTCGCGCTCTCCATACCTAGCGATTTCAATGAAACATATGATTAAACTATGAAGGACAAGAACTTAAACAAGTAATGACAATATAAAGTGACATATTATACCTTCAAAAGGATCTTTTCTTTTCTTCGATAACGTATCGTCCTTCACAATGATATCTTCATTGGTTTCATCAAAGCATGATGTCAAAAGATCAATTTCTTCAGCAGTGGTTTGATCCAACGGCTCGAGACTCGCCTTACAAGTAACATCACTAGTCACTTCTTGACTTACCTGTGTCTCTCTTGTCTTGAACTGCTGAAGCATTGTCTTTTCAAGACGTTCATCACCATGAGAGAGTTGAGTCAGATCTCTAGAGCTAACCAATGAGGTGAAAAGTCTTGGCCCCTCCTGTTTAGGAAGCAAAGACCAAATTTTAGTTTAACAGTGACACAGTTTGCAATTGCAAATCCCAAAAAACAAACTAATAACAACATACACTTAGAAAAAGGTTAACATTAAACTTCTGCTTACTCAACCTGAAAAGTATTTAATCTGTACATTACATATAATTTCACAAGCAAATATGAGAAGTAACTCACAAATTTCACCTCAATCTCTTGGCTTCTCAATTGATTTGGTGTGTTCATATGAAAGTAAATAAGAAAATTGAAAAACCCTTTTCCCATCAATTTCCACGTCAGATTCAAGCAATGGACCTTAATTTTCTTCAAAATCAGCATATAATTTCATATAATTTCACAAGCAAAGATGAGAAGTTGAAACGCAAAATTTCAAGCATAACTCGCAAATTTCACCTCAATCTCTTTGGCTTCTCAAATGATTTGGTGTGTTCATATGAACGTAAATAAGAAAATTGAAAAACCCTTTTTCCATCACCTTCCACCTCAGATTCAAGCAATGACTTCAAAATCAGCATCAAATACTACAATGCTACTCATACCGTTTAGATTCACTGTTGTTACCTCTGTGTTCTTGGGCTTAAACAGGACCGAGTTGTTCAGCTTGCTATCGAGAAACTCTGAAAATGAAGCGCACTTGTCTGCTTTCTTCGACGGATTTTCCGGAGAGTCTTCCACACTATTAAATATCGCAGACAGATTTCAATTACTCAATCTAAGAACTTAAGAGATTATTTAGGCGACTACAACAAAAGTATCGATCGGAATAAGGGAATTAGAAACAGACGAATTTTAGAAAATCGAAAGAGAGATTTGGGATTTGGCACGCTTACGTAATCGAGGTGCGATTTAGAAAAGGAGAGGGAATCGATCGCTGGCCAAAAACCCTAATTTCCGGAATCGGTTTCTTCATGTTCCCTCTCTTACTCGATTACTCGTGCTCGCCTCCTGATGAAGAGAGGGTTTTTTCGTTTTCAGCTTTTTTTGTTGTTTCTTCAATTTTGCCGCCAAAAAAACAATTTGCCGCCAACTTGCAGAAATATCCAATTTTATTTTACATGTACTGTATCATCTGTTCGTTTTTGCATCAAGATGCTAAATGCTCAAATTGATGCTGTATCTAATTGTAAAATCTAAAAATCTGGATATTTGAGATGTTAGAAAAAGTAGAGTTTGGATGCAAATTTTGTATCTCAAAAACCATAAGACTAAAATACCTATAATCACGTTTTTCCGCCAAAACCGTAACAGCTAAATGGCATAGAAAGGGTTAAAGCAACTGAAACCAAAATACTAAAACCGAGCCTCTGAAATCGAAGAAAACCCACAACCTTCCTATGAAACCTTGTAAATGGTTTGTATATATATTTTTTCCTGAAAATTATTGGAGTTTCAGGCTTGCTGTTTAATTTTCTAAAAAATGATTAAATTTTTAATGTAAGTCAATTCAATCTAAGAACTAACCCTCTTGCATTATGGCCTCTTTGATAAAAAAAATTGGTGTGTTAATATATTTGTCAAAGCTACGTAAATTAAAAGCAACGTTTTTGGACTACCAACCTATAGTATCCGGTATTTTATATTGCTTTAAAATCTGATGTTAACCGTTCCAAAGGGTAACAACTAAAGAGACGGGTACATGCAGGTCTGGGTACATGATTCAAATTCTACTATCTATTGAAATATCACTAATAGAGAATATGCAGTAGATGACTAAACTTTCGATTAAATTTGGCAAAAATGACTATGAAAAAAAAATTATTTACAAAAAACTTTAAACTGGGTGGAAATATATGTGTTCTTTTTTTCCAAATCTTTGTGATATGTTTTTCAGTAACCTGCTAGTTTCTTTTTTTAACACGCTATTTTTTTAAGTTGACATGCAATTTATACATAGTACATGCTATTTAGAATAATCAACTACGAAAGAAATAAAAGCTCTTTTAGTTACGGTTTAGTCACCCATGTTTTTGCCAGTTTCGAGCCAACTTTTAGTAATCTACATAATTATTTCCCTAAAGCATATTTAATCAAATTGATATAATGATGTATTTCTCTCTATATATATGTGTGGGGTTTTCTACCTTGATGTTACCGGCCTCTTTGATGGCTTCGACGAGCTTGAGCTGAACAAGAATGTTGTGGCTGCGGAAATGAACACCGGACATGGCGGAGACAACGACGTCGACTTGTTTCACGGCGGAAACAAGGCTCTGGTGGTCGGAGAATGAAGCTTCGACTAGACGTGCGCCGAGTCTTTTGAAAGAGTGAAGGAGCTGAACCTTCTCGATGTCAACTCCGATCTCTGGCCGCTGCAGGACGTAAGTCTCGTGTCCCTCAGCCAAACACGCCGTTACGATCCTCCTCCCTAACGACCCCGTCCCGCCAACCACCAGAACGCGCGTTTTCAAACCGCTATTATCCTCTCTCATGTTTCTAAGATATGTGTGTTCTCGTGGTGGACCTGATATATTGTGTTCGTCACAAGAACTCTATTATTTATACACCACATACGTGTCTACATATATATGGGTCCTATATATACATGAATATATAGAAAGATAACTCTGTGTATATATATTGACTAACCAAAAACATACTTAGGCCAACCTCTTCAGAGTTCAGACTATATAAAAAAACAAGTTAATTTTGTCTTTTATAGAAAAGAACAAGTTTTTTTTTTTTTTTTTTTGTTCGAAGAAAAGAACAAGTTAATTTTGTCTTTTTCTCCTTCGCTGGCGCTCAAAAGCTCTGCATGTGTGGACTGCGTAATATTATATATGCATTTCTTAGCATTTAGACCCAAAAAAATATATAATTATATTTGCATTCTGATTTCTAAACAAAGATATGGATTCTATATATCATGATAGTCTCTAGCGAAACCAGTAAAGTTAAAATTAAAAGTTTCATTATGTCGTTAATTTACTTAAATATCATTTTCGTACCAAGATCCCGTATCTTTTTCTTTTTCATTTGTCATCAATAGCAACGTCCATTATCACAATAAATATAAATTTAATGAATTAAAAAACTAGTTCTCCCTAACTCGATTGGAAACTATAAAGTTATAATAATTTGTTTTTGAGGCATATTATGCTGATGATTAATCAAGTGTTCGACAAATGAGTCGATGGAGATTAAACTAATTAATCGAAATGCTTCAACGTTGTTCAATTCAAACCCGTTAGATAATAGTAATATATGTATTTGTAGACTTAGACCACCTCCAACGCCAAAATCTTTCCACCTAGGCTTTATCATATATAATATTAATATAAGTTATTTATTTAATTAAAATTAAAATTATATAAGAAAAGAACCGGTAATTATTTGATATGTGTAAGAGATAGATAAGAGACGCTTGTAAAGTCACTGGTTTCAGATCCGATTCTAGTTTTTCTTTCTTCCTTTTCAATTTTTTTCAATTTTTTATTTGTTAAGAACTTTTTAAGAGTCAGGAGGTGTTCTTATAGTAGGTTTTGAACTTTTTATTTATACTTAAATCATTGTAAAAATATATGCTTTTAAAAGGTCATGAGTCAATTCTCATGAGATGGAGCGTGCAAGACAATTCTTGAGACGTACAAATGTCACTATTTTAGGAGAAAAGTAATTAGCTCTCAGATTTGTACATATAAGTCAAGAGTCCATGTTTTTTCCTACGACCAAGAAGAGTCCATGTTTTCTTCACAAAATAAAAAATGAAGAAAAAATGACATTTAAGGAATATCTGTGTAGAAGCTCTTTTAGTATAGTAGTTGACAAATAGTTTATTAAGGCTTATACAACAGGAGGTACGGTGTTCAATTTTCAGAATATACAATTTTTGCAGATTAATGAATGCAAGATTATAAAAAATTCTCCAGCGTGGTTGTGGATTCGGATAGTGTTATCCGTTGTAAAATTATGAACTTGTGAACAGGGATTACCATTTTTTTTTGGTATATGTGAACCGTCGTTTTCTCTAGATCGGCATATTTGTGATCCATAGCCACATTGAAACTAGTTGGATATCCAAGCAGGACCGGCTATTAGTGTTTTATATATGCTTGTGATTTGCATCCAATTGATCGACTCTAAATATATAGTACCATACTCAAAACAAAATTGACATATTGAACCATCAAAATGAGAATCCTCACAGCCAGGAAGTACTTGGTACTTGATCTATAAGATCTATCCTCCAAAAAAACAATAGCCTTTTGTTCTGAGCCGTTCCACAACTAGGAACGGGATGAGCAATTGGGGTCTTCAAATGGATTATTTATGTAGAATCAGCGGTAATTGCTCACTTTAGGCTCGTCGTTCTTGGACAGACCTCTGCAACTTGACATGATCAAGAGTCAAGTCGTATAGACTTTAGAAACAAGAAAGTATAAAGAACAACTCTTCTTTATTGATTTAGAAACTTTCTCAAAACTAAATCTCTCTCTTGAGTCTTATGGAACATCTCTCCATAGGCTCTATATTTATAGAACTAAGCTACCCCTTAATCCTAATAGAAATATGAAACTACTCTTTCCTTTTTCTAAAGACAATAGAGAATGGAAACTACTCTTTCCTTTTCCTTGATTACAAAATAGAAAACTTCCTTTTCCTATTAAGTTCTAATTCCTATCTTCTTAAGCTACTCCTTAAGAGATAATTTCCTTTTTCAAGTTAGGAATTATCCAACATTTTCCCC